>OX276381.1:22977879-23577879 GCA_946251855.1 Alsophila aescularia | reverse complement strand
TTGATACTGTACATTTAACATTATTGGTATCCGTTTATACGTCTGAAATTGTATCATTTTAGTTTTATCTACGTTTATTATTGAGATTATTGGCATAAAGCCAATGTATGATATTGTTTACTGCATCATTGATCTCCTTTTCGTATGTGGATTTGTTTTTACATTTTACAACCAATGTTGTGTCGTCTGCAAACAAAATGGTTTCATGGCAAGTGATGTTAGGTAGGTCATTTATGTAAATTAGGAATAAAAATGGTCCCAAAACACTGCCCTGCGGTACCCCAAAATTATTTTGCTGAAAGTCACTCCTATAAAAACTCTTTTTACCTTCTTGAATTTTAGATATTTCTACACATTGCTGTCTACCAATCAGGTCACTTTTCCTCGTATTCCATACGTTTCTAACTTGTATAAAAGTAATTTGTGGTCCACAAAATCGGAGGCTTTACTCATATCGAGGAATATAGCAGCAACTGGTAAACCGTCGTTTATGGCTTCAGTGATAATTTTAATCAGGTTAAAATATGCCAATGAGGTAGTGCTGTTTTTACGAAACCCGAATTGTTCATCTTTAAGTATCCGATGACAAGTCGCAAATTCTTGTAGTCTCCTCAACATAATTTTCTCAAAGATTTTGGACATAATCGGTATCAATATTACTGGTCTGTAATTGTTCACATCAGACGTTTCTCCATTTTTGAATAGAGGCTTGACAACCGACATTTTTAATATGTTTGGGAATGTCCCTTCTTCAAAAGACATATTTACTAAGTGGCATAACGGTTCACATATTATATGGTTCGCATAATTTAACGGCTTCTGTTGTTATGTCATCTATACCGACTGAATTAGTGTTACTGAGGCTTTTGATTATTCTAGATATTTCCATACAGTCAGTAGGCTTAAGAAATATTGTAAATACATTCGTATTCATAGTTTTAATTATTTCATCATAAATATAACTAAAATTATTGCTATTTGTCAATTGTATATAAAAATAATTAAATATGTCACTTATTTCTTTAGGGTTTTCAACTATCTTGTTACTCTTATTATTTATTTTGTCAATTAGAATTTTTGTATTTTGGTCACCAATATTTTTATTAATCACTGCCCATGTATAATAACTAAATTAGGCTTTACATTTATTTTTATTATTTTGAATATATTTCTTACTCTGTATCTGTCTAGATTTATAAATGCACTTTTTTAATATGTAACTGTATGATTTGTAGTATGTATTATTCATTATTTTATTTGTCTTCTTGTGTTGTTGCTTAAGGTAAAGATATCTCTTCCTAATACCAGATTTTTTTATACCTTTTGTAAGCCATTTATGATTTCCAATCTTGGTTGACCTTCTCTTAGCGAATATCGGAAAACAAAGATCAAAGAATAGTTTGAACAAATCATGAAATTCTCTAAATGCTTCTTGCAATTGGTCTTTTTCGTATATATTTGAAAACGTAAGAGATGACATATAGCGACAGAACTTATCCTTGTTTTCTCTACTGTAATCTCTGACACATTCAGTCCAACTGATTATTTCAGATGATTTATTTGCCTTCAGTGAAAGCGTTTGTCCAGTTTCATGGTCAGACAGAGCGAGATGATGCACCTCCGGGAGAACTTGTTTAATGTTGCTCGCAAATTGATCAAGACATGCTAATTTTCTGGTTGGTGTTTTTATATGCAATTCAATATTAAAGTTTTTTAGCAGACTCTTTAATTCTTCGCAACTCTTGTTTGGTTTCATGATGTCTAGATTCCAATCACCGCAAAGAACGATATTTTATAATAATTGTTCCAGTTTTTCAAGAAATACTTTAGAGTTGCTATTTGGCGTTCTATATAAGCAAATAATAACTAAATTAGACAATTCAAAACCATAGCACTCAAAATTATATTTACATGTCAGATCATTAATATTGTATAATATTTTATATTTAAAACTATTTCTTACCATGATACATGACCCTTCTCTGTTGGAATCACGGCAATAAGATGTAACTAACTTGTAGCCGGGAATTTTAAACAACATTTCTGTACCTTTTTAGATGAAAGTCTCAGTCAGACATAACACGTCTATCACCGAAACCTTCTGCGACAGCTCAAATATTGCAAATACTAATTCTTCGGCTTTATTTATAGCACCTGCAATGTTCTGGTGGAATATAGTTAGGTTTGCTCCAGTTTTAGGTACGAAAAAATGATTTGAATCTAAAAACTGGTCATTGGTACATGGTCTTAAGTTTTCGAAATAAAAAGGTATGGTTCCTTTTTTGCGAGTTTCGGTATATGTCTCAGTTTTATTTAAATTAGATTTCTTATAAATATCTTTCTGGATTCCCAAACTAGACTGAGATTGGTTTATACTGAAATAATAAGGGATCCTTTATTGCGTTGTTTACGCTGTTGAGCTGGTTAACAGTAGCATTTGTCAGAAAAGCTGAATCACCCTTGATTGGAACACTCATAGGTTTCCTTATACCTACCTGTTTGTTATTGAATAGGAAGATAGTTTCAACATGTAATTTGAAACTCAATTTTCTTACAAAGTTTCGTGAATCGTTAGGATAGGATTTTCTGAAAGTCAAATCAATAAATCTAGAATTATCATAATTGTCAATCAACAGCTTAATTTTATCATTTAGCTCATTCAGGTACGGGTTGTATTGAACATTAACGACAAACACATCATGACTACGTAGTCGGTATAACATATTACTCAAGTTAGTTAAAAAGCTAAATGGATTTTTATCATTAGCGCCGAGCAATAAAATCACAATGTCCCTGTCGTTCAATGAAAGAGATAATTTTTCACAACATTTTAGCATTTGGCTGGACGTTGCCGACGAATTCACAAATCCGCAGACATTGAACATACACTCGCATTCGGATTGCAAGTCATCAGACAACTGCGGAGCCAAACTTCGAGCTTGCTCGTCACCTATGATAACAATCTTCTTTATTTTAATACACGTGGTGCCATCTATCGTGCAAGGACTTGTTGTCGGCCTGGTGCCTGTGTTGATGGTTGTTGTAGTCACAGTGGCTCAAAGATGCTTTCATCCCAAAACTCTGGAGGAGAGCTAAAGTGATTGCTTTGCTAAAGCCTGGCAAATGCCCGAAAGACCCCAAAAGCTATGGCCCCATATCCTTGCTGTGCCACACGTTCAAACTTTTCGAAAGGCTTTTATTGAACCGCTTGATGCCCATAATCGACCCAGACCTTATCTCTGAGCAAGCTGGCTTTAGGCCAGGAAAGTCATGCACAAATCAAACACTCAAATTAACTCAGTTTATAGAAGATGGTTTTGAGTTGAAAAATATCACTGGTGTTGTGATCGTAGACCTTACAGCTGCTTAGGACACTGTCAATATCAGACGACTTCTCCTGAAAACTAACGCTTTGACTCGCGATATAGGGTTTGTGCGTATTCTGAGCGAGATCCTACATAACCGGCGCTTCCAAGTAGATCTTAACCACAAAAAAAGTAGATAACGCTGCCAGAAAAACGGTCTCCCTCAAGGAAGCGTACTAGCGCCGCGCCGGCATTATTTAGCATCTATACTAATGACCAGCCTAGCTCCCCAAATACTCACCGTTTCTTATACGCAGACGATCTTGCGTTAGCGGCTCAAACGCACAGTTTTGCGGAGGCCGAAGAAAGGTTGATGGATGCCCTGGAGACACTCGACTCTTACTACAACAAAAACGCTCTCCGACCAAACCCAAACAAGACGCAGTCGTGTGTCTTCCATCTTCGAAACAGGCAAGCTGAAAAGACCCTCAACCTCTCTTGGCGTGGCGTCGACATCGAACATTGCGATCACCCACTGTACCTGGGTATAACTTTAGATCGAGCACTTACATATAGAGCTCACTGTCAGAAAGCAAAAATGAAGGTTGCCTCGAGGAACAACTTGCTTCGCCGTCTGACGTCTACCAGCTGGGGAGCCACACCTCATGTACTACGCACAAACCTGCCGCATCGTTACTGGGTGCTTAAAACCCACACCGCTTAAGATGCTGTACCCTCTAGCAGGTATAGCTCCACCAGATGTCCGACGCGAAGTTGCTTGCTGCATGGAAAAACACAAACAGGAAACCACACCCACTATTCGATTACCGGCCACCACCTGCTCGTCTCAAGAGCCGCAGAAGCTTTATTACACACACCGCTTCCTTAAAAATAGGTGCAGCGGAAGCAAAATGCGAGTTGTGGAAGACTAAACACCCCCCTCCAGAAGATTTTATTACCCCGGCAGAACATCTGCCTCCTGGACATGAGCTGCAGTGGCCAATTTGGAAGTCGCTTAACAGACTCCGCACCCTAGTTGGTCGTTGCAGAAGTAACTTAGCCAAATGGGGAATAATCAAGGTATCTGAAGAACAGTGTGAGTGCGGTGCTCCCACACAAAATATGCTACATCTGCTTTCCTGCCCTCTGTGCCCGACTACCTGCACACGAGAAGATCTGATTGAGGCATCCGATAGGGCCGTGGAGGTGGCTACATACTGGAGCAAAGAAATTTAACAATATTATAAAAGAGCTTATTGATACGATGAATGAATGAATAAAACATATTGCATTCCAAGGATTCCAGAATGTGTTATTTTGTACCTACAAATAATAAAACTGTAAGCATAGTGTAATGAGGAGTAAGAACATAGGTAGTTACGCAATTTAGTTTATGTAGGTACCGAAGACTCTCTTGTATCAAGAAAACATATTGCATTCCAAGGATCCCTAAAAGTGTTATTTTGCCATTATCCATTGTATATGTATTTTTTGTATTTGTATTAATTTGTGTATGTACTTATTGATAGTAAAATACACTGGCCTTGAAAACTTAGTACCACACTTTTAATGTCTGTCTGTTTGCGCATCATTTTAAAACTATTAGTCCGATTGTGATGCGATTTTCACAATTGGATAGCTTAGGTTTTGATCAACTTAAAAACTGGTGTACTTGGTACCTCAATCCGACGAGTAAGAGGCAAGCAATTTAATAAAAAAAACTAAATTTAATAATTTTAAGTGTTTTACCTACTAGGTTTTGTATAAAACTACTGGACCGATTGCGATGCGATTTACACTGTTGAATAGCTTAGGTTTTGACTTAAAACTGGTGTACTTGGTATCTCAATCCGATGAGTGGGAGCCAAGCAATTTAATAGAACTAGTAATTTTAACAGTGCGGTACTAAGTTTTGAAGGCCGGTGTATTTTTACCCGACTACAGCAAAGCAAGCTTACAAACAACACTTACTTCTATCATTTTTTAAATGAATTAGCTTTGTAAATATTCACCAGACTGTGGGCTGACGAGTTGCGGATTTTATTAAAAATAAAAGTCTCGTGGATATATACTATTGCATCACACTTATTGACAGATCAACAACTTGATTCGTTTCTTCGGAGTGAAATTGATGCATTTTACCACGTTTTTATTATGTCTCTATCTTGTTTGTGTGTTCCGTTCCGTTCCGGGTGGAATTGCAACTCAAATTTCGAGCATTTTTCGATTAAGCCTGCTACACACGCAACGATATATCGTAGCGATTTCAGACTGTGCAGTTAAATCGAACGCCCATAATGTCTCCATATGCCGTCAATTGTTAGTTCTCCGCCGAAGCTCGTGCAAGAAACATGTGATCCATGATGGAAGATGATGACGCACTTGCGTTATTGGGCCTGATTATGTGTTTAAAGAAGAAAAAAACGCGGAGTGTGTGGTGTAAAGACTGGCTCATGAAAGGGAATATTTTCTCATGCCAACTTATTAAATGAGTTGAAATTTGCTCCGAAAGATTGGCACAATTATTTAAGGATGAACAAGGATGCATACTTAATATCTTTGAGTTTGCTTAAATCTGGCTTTAGTTACTCCACTTACAAAGCCATACAATTATAAATAAAAAAAAACACGACTGACCTGCCAAAAAATTACTTATGCCAATAAATTATATATTTTTGGAATGTGCTCAGCAAGTCCTTTAATTTGATACGCATATTGTAAAATTTGAAGTTTATTTTTTGGCTTTGAATTTGGTGCCATACAGCAGAAAAAAAAGCATTAAAAATAATGTAGCCTATGTTACTCGAGATGATGTAAGGATTCTAACGAAACCCCATATATCCAAATCTGTTAGGCATTTAAAAGTTACGATGGTTTAAAGAAACTCACATACATACAAACATACATGAACCCTGAAAACATTACTCCTTCTTTGGGCACTCGTGTAATAAAGAAACAGGACACTGTAAGGAGAGAAGCAAAAAGTTCTCATGAAAGATATCTGCGATTTTTAGCTACAGGTCTTTCCTATGAATGTATGAAGTTTTCTATAATAATATATCCGCAAGCTCATAGTCATATTTAGCCTATATTATAGGTAAGCATGGAATCTTTCCGGAGAACTTAGTACAAAGCATCACAGGTTTTAGAAATGATTTGACTAAGAACTTGCGGATATATTGCTTACCTATTATAAAGCATGGAACATATAAAAATTAAACTTATACAACGTATAGAATAATATTTTAAGAATATTCATTCATCATTAAAATTACTTCACAAGGAAGCAATTGAATTATCAGATTGTGCATTATGATCAGGCTGTAATGGTGGTGTAAATTCCATTGGTGGATACACTTGAGGTTCATAGTAGACTTGAGCACTTTCTTGAAAGCTGTATTGGTTAGCTTGTAAGGGATATTGACTTAGAGTGGCTGAGTGTGAAGGGTTTGAATGTGTGGTTTAGAGTATAAAGCGTTAGCGATCCAAAAACAGAATATAGTCTTTGGATCGCTAACGCCAGAAATCAATGAACGATTTGTCTCTGATCTGCTTTAATGTCACGACGGCGTTAAAAAGTGATAATGCTATACAAACGGCGTATCCGTTGTTTCTTTCTGTTGATTTCGTTCCGAAATTCAATAATGTAAAGATACGGTAAGTTACGGTTATTTTTGAAGTGAAACTTCTTATACGACTACCAACAAGGTTGCGTTAAACGTTTAACGCTACCATGGAGGCCTTCCTATTTTCATTTCCACATTACGAAGTTACACTTCTTCCGCGCGGAGGGACTCCTCGATCGTTTTCTTTTTGTGTTCTCTTTTTACGGCATATAAATATAAAAACTAGACAAAATTATTATAGTTATGTGACTTACTCATTAAATTATGTAAAGTCATTAGATAAATTAATGACATTTTGATTTTGAAATTAGTGTGAATAAAATGATGTGGACCAGAAAATAAAATTAATTTTCGAACGTAGGAAACGTGTCATTTGATCTTGACTAATGACGCAATTGGTCGGCGCACTAGCGCGGGTTATTTAATTAGTGTTTTAAACTTGTTTGGTATTTTAAAATTGTTATTGATAATCCAAAAAATGGCGTAAGCAATTTAAACAATGGTATTTATCCCACAACTTTATTTAACTTGTACATGAATCTATGAATTTCTCAAAATTCCTAAGCTTACCTACCTAGCAGTCAAGTGGCGTATAGCCATGGGTATTTTAAGTGCTTTTTTTTTCTACAACATTGAACCCTCTCGTAGAAGAGTTAGCTACAAACAACTCCAGCACCTTTGGGAGTTTTTAAACAGACATAGAGACATAGCTATGGGCTACAACAAATCCACCCAAGCCAGGGAAGTCTCTCGCCGAATGTGGGAGGAAATAGATCTAATTTTAAACTCCCAAGGAGATGGTGCAGTGAAAACTTGGAAAGGATGGTGCAAAGTAAGATAAGATGGTGTAAATTATTTTTAACCCGTCGTAATACGCATGTTCCATCGATCTTAAAAAAGTATTTAAAGTACTTACAATTTGTTTATAGTATTGGAACGACTATAAATCCAAGCTGAAAAAGTTGGCTGCAGCTACTCGGAATGCACAGCAAAGAACTGGAGGAGGTCCGTCAACAACGAACGAGATGACAGACATAGAAAAAAAGTTCCTTCAGATATCGGGAGAAGACTTCGGTTCCGGTCTGCCCGGAATGAGGGTGAAGCCATTTGATGAAGTAAGTTTTAAATTATATTAAAAAAAAGGTAAATGAATACAAATGGTCACATACCTTCTAAGAGCCTATCTAGGATTTAAGATCAAGATGTTCTAGAGATAAAGGAACTATGATGATGATACTGCAATGATTATATTGTACATAACGTTAATACACCCACTGTCTTGAATTAATTATAAAAACAATAAAGTTCTTGTTATTGTTTTTCTATTTATAACTAGCTTTTTCCCGCGACTTAGTCAACGCGGACTACAGTTTATCGTGATAAAAAGTATAATTTGTCCTTTCCAGGGTTCAAACTATCTCCATACCAAATTTTATCATATTTTGGTTCAGCCGTTAAGTCGTGAAAAGGTGACAGAGCTACAGAGTTACTTTCGCTATTATAATATAATTACCGAATGAAAATGAATAAGTAATTTTTCTTTTGCAGGATACCCAAATAGGGACAAGCGGTGTGGCTTCAGTTTCCCAAGCGTCAGGAAGTATTTTAAATGAGGGAGGCCTTGTCGATAGCTTTTGTTCCTCACTCTTCTCCTCATTCTGAACCATCAAGGAGGATAACTCCTCAACCTTCTCATGTGGGTCGAACTCCTATAGTTCCCCCTACAACAGCCTCCTTCCGTACCCATAACGCCTCCACATCAGAGCACACCTCGTGGCTCGCCTCGCCGCCGCCACCGCCGTCTCAGGCGCGAGCCTCCGATGACGCAGGAAGCGGCTCGTCGCATGCTTGTCAGAGATTCCCAACGAGAGCCGATACAGATCAAGGGATATGTGACCTCCTCAGAATTCTCATTGATGAAATAAGGGAAATCAAAGACATAGTTAGAACAGGGTAAGTTTTCAATTTATTACATATTTTTTTATTAGATTATCCTTTTTGTCATAGTGCTATTATTTTGCCTATTTACAATAAATAGTTTGCAATTATATTAAAACATATTAACAAAACTTTCCTACAGACATAATATCAATAAAATACCTACCTAAGTACTAAAAATAATATTTTTTTATAGGTATAGATTATCAATGTACTTACCGAGTAACCATGTAGACTCATTTAGATTTTCTAAATAAGATTTTTATGGATGTACATTAACTATAAAGCTGTCGTGCGTACTACCTCCGAAACTTGCATCACAGCTGGTAATCGCCATATCTGCATCACATGGTAGCAAGTCTGGCGGTATTCTACAGATTGCACTATGGAGAGTGTGCACAAGAACTGCACAACCTGACCTGACCCCCATCACCTTTCCATCACCGTACGACTAGACGATCAGCAAAGCGCCACCCTTTCATGGTTGAAATACCTCGCACAAGAACGAAGCGTTACGCTTCTTCATTTATTATAAGAACTGCAAAGGAGTGGAATGCCCTGCCCTCGTCAGTGTTTCCGGTAAATTATAACCCCGGTGTGTTCAAGTCAAGAGTGAATAGGTATCTACTAGGCAAGCGTGCTACACCTTCGACCACATCATCGCTTTCCATCAGGTGAGATCGTGGTCAAACGATTCCCTAGTACGTAATAAAAAAAAAAACAAATCTAATATCAATAAATTACCATATTATCATTACAAATGCCTAGTTTTGGAAGTGATTTCTATGACTGTTTTATTACTATCAAAAGTAAATACTAAAATCTTACCAATTTAACATTTGATGAATGGTAGTGTTTCCTACAATAATACGCTCTTCATTTTCTACAGGGCTTACAATAGCAATTTGAGTGCAGTCTATGCAGCCCAAGACACCCGAGATGTGAAACTTTTGATAAAACCTGTAACAAAGTAGCCTTTTTTTACTCTTATAATTTTATCACAAAAGCAAATAATTATATGTCAAATAAATAGTTCACATCACATCATCAGCCTATACTTGTCCACTGCTGGACTTAGGCCTCTCCTAATGCACGCCACTAAGCTCGGTCTTCAGCTCTCCATATCCAGAGCTAATAAATGCTTACCTGGCTCAAACTTTATCTTTTTCTTGTATCTTTCTGGGGAAACAAAGGTTTTTTCTCCTCATTTGAGACGAATCAATTTTAGCAGTCACTTCAGCTATGACTGATGAGACTGTTTGTTGAGCCATTGAATGAGCACTTATGTCTCCGATAGGTCTTTGGTATGATCCCGTTGCATAAAATGACAGAGCAGTTAAGACCTAAAACAATATCATTTGGAATTAAGGACCTTCATGAATTTGTAATGTGTTCCAGATTAATTTACATAACTAAAATATTTTGATAATAAATACCTAAGTACCTACTTATAGATGTAGTTTAATATTATATGATTTGAGTTGGCTATTATTTTTAGGTTCCACCTTATAAACGTATATATAAATAAAGGGGTCAGGGGAAAAACACCTTTTGTCTAATTTTTCAATTTTTTCACTTGGCAATGTGAATTCTGAATGAATATTCCCGTCTCTCTATGTTCTTCCCAAATAAACAGGACAATAACATTCATAGTCACTGAGATATCCTGTTTTTAATATTATGTGTACAGGGTAAAAATAACCAATGTCCGAAACGTTCAGGAAAAAAACAACAGTTGTCCATGGTTTATGATAACAGTGACACTTGTTAGATTATATTTTGATACATACCGTCATACCCGTCTACGTTTGATTTACTTTCTGATCGTCATTGTCATGCCCAATCTTTTCTTAACCTATCCGTAAGATTAGAGTTGAGATTTCATATGCTCGTCTCATTTTCCACAGAGATTCCTATAATGGCCACTGGACTGCCTCTGTTCCTATGGATTCAAAAAGAAAACGAGTAAACTCAACTTTCTGTGAAGATACACCTGATTCAGCAGAATTAATTCTGCCTGAACAAGCTTACAAGGTCATTTTATTATTAGAAAAGCAAAATTTCAAGATACTCAAACATACAGTTCATTATTTAGGCAATCGCGGTGAAAGCCTAAAGGTTCAATCTGCAAATTAGGATCCAGATACCAGGATCGGTCGTAGGCTCCGCACCAATGACTTTTCTAAGTTATGTGCTGTTTTCCATCACTTCTTGCTTCGGAGGGCACGTTAAACAGGCTATTATTGATTAATAGCAATCGTTAAGCCATATCAGACGCCTTCGGGAGATATGACAAACTCTGACACCAGAGGCCAGCACTACCACATACGACAAACAATCATTTAGTTTTGACTAAGATGCTAATATATTACGAACCAAACTTAATGGCGGCTGTGAAGTTGGCGCGGAGCGATGCGCAATAGCAAATATTAGGTATGCGCGGGCGTTGGAGGGGTGAGGGGATGCGCGATGCTGCGCTAACAGCGCACTTCACAGCCGCCATTAAGTTTGGTTCGTACTATACCTACATACATTAGTTTTCATTAGCGACATTGATTATTTTTTCCCTGAATTTGGTGGTCATAAGATGATTTTAACCTGATTATTCTGACTATGGTGTTTTTTTTATTATAAATCAAAGTAGAAGTAAACCAAAAAAAAAATAAAAAAAAAAAGTAGTACATACATTAACAATAAACATATTCACAGTATAAAAGTCATTTCTTATTTATTTCGCTTTTAATAAATAATACAATTTTCGTAAGATCTTAACTTTTAATTAGCAATATCTCAGTTTGTAAATTATTTGACAAAAACTGTTATTCCCCTGAGCCCTTCATATATATATATATATATATATACGCCAAATGTTTTTTGTGATGACCACAATAAATACGTAGGTATTACTGTTATTTTGTTTAGGTTATAATAAAATTTAATTACAATTCTTACCATTTTCTCCATAGATAAGTCTGTAGATTTCACCGGAATTTAGAACAATGGCATTAGTTCTTCCACAAAGTCTAATTACCAATTGTTTATGGCCGATATCTTTTGATGAATTCTGCATCTTCCAATTCAACAAAACGGTCCAACTGTTCCTTTATTGCTCGTCTTCTTTGTCGCCTTGTTGAATAAGCTTCGTTGTCGGATTCCAGAAACTCAAACAACAACCTTTTTTTTTAGAAGTAAACTTTGGCAGATAAATATTTACTTTCCTACATTTAACACAAATTACCTTTATCGTTTTATATACTCTTTGTCTTTACTAAAGCTAAATTATAACTCAATCCAATTATTATTTAAAGTAATAAATCAAAACGATTCAGTTTTTGGTTGGAAAATAATAACTTTTATTGAAACGTTTTATTTGACAGTTTAGCGATCCACTATAGGCTAAAAAGATAGCGCATGGTATGAAATGAATGAATGAATACAAGGTTTTCGTTTCACTTTAGGTTTTTAAGGCGGCAACCTATACTGAGCGTATTAATAGACGTGATGGTACGAATAAGCGAAGCAGTTTAGTTTAGGTCTTCAATTGAATCGCAATAAGAGGTCATGGTAGGCGTCCTGGTACCTTCTACAGTGCCGAACACACGACAGTTGTATACAACAGACGCGAGTGAGGGCAGGTGACACATTTGGGGCAGTATTTATTTTAAGAGGATCTGAACAGACAATTTCATTGCAAATGAAGCACTCTCCCAATGCTACTGCACTAGTTGACACTGCCGAAAACCACAAAATCAAGTAATAAACTTACGGCATTTTGTTCCACCACCAGCCATTAAAGCAGTAGGAGGGGCCATCCGCTATAAACTTGTCTCGGCAAGTGATGTTGATGATGACAAAGTCGTAAGTATGTCCAGGTTTAGCTTTGGGTATATGTAATACAATGTATGTTCCGTTGGCAAGATATGCTGGTAACTAGCAATTTCCATTTTGTGGCCTAGAATTAAAAATCATTGAGAAATATCCCACACACCGGACACAGGATAACTCAACTTTCGCCCGACGGAAAACTACGATGAAATGTATGAGAGTTATTATTATTGTGAATATTTATGAAGTCACCCTTGACTTTGTTCACGCGAATTCTAAAACAGGGTATTTTTATTTTTTTTAGAGTAATAGTTTTTGTCCACGAATCCGTGTCTGCATGAACTTAAAATCACTTGTCATTTTAGATATTATTATTTATTTAAGTTCTACTGTTCCACAAACTTTGCATTCAACAGCTATTTAGCCATAAAGACCTTAAAAATGATTTATAGTAAACCATAGCTATGAAACATACATTCAAGTGACAATAAGTAATGATTATGTCAACTCCATCAAATCCGTTCAGAACTTTTAGGTGTTAAAATACAATAGATATATCTAAAAAAAACATGGATAACTTCAAAAATGGATGCCAGTAAACGTTGTACCGAGTGGGCCCAACTTAAAAATAGGTCCACCCTTTTTCACCCCGCGGGTGCTGTGAGCAACCAGCAAAGAGAATTTAGTAAAAGGGCAGCAGCAAGCATCTGAGTAGGCATTAACACCTACTGCGCTCATCTGCTGCCTGCCTGCTAGAGGTGCGCAAAGTATATCTTTAAAAAGAAAATATATATTTACATATTTTCAAACAAAAGATATATATCTCTCTTATATATCTTTATATCCCTAATAACTCCGTGAATCTTAGTGATTAAAGACGAGGGAGTGATTCGAAATGTATTCCTATTTCCTAATTTAATCTGTACATTGAGAGATGTGAAATTCACATCAATTCAATTGTGAATGCGATTAAAATAATTGATATGATTTTCCTTCATACACTTGACAGGCAAATAATTAAAAAAAAACTTTTTCATTTTATTTATTATGACTGAGTGAGTTGGCGTATTTAAAAATCAGTGGTTATGTACATTGATTTTAATATATATAAATTTACATATTTACAATTAGGTACTAGGTATTTACATATTTTACATTAGAAGTTAGTGACCGACCGAAACAAGACTTTCTACGGAAACCAAAACCGAATCTTAGGTATCTGTTTCAGTTTCAGCCGAAACCGAATCCGAAACCGAAACTTTTTCAGACGTGTTAAAAATATATTGTTAACTGAACTGAAATTTGTCTTACTTTATACACTTATACAGCCAGTTACAACGTGTTAAATGAAATAAAAACAATACCTAATTGAAGAATGTGAAAAAATAATTATTTCTTTTGTTATTACTGCTATAAAATAAACAAAAATTGACTAACATGCTAACACTTTTTGAAACAAAAATTTGACAATAATCAACACTTACGTTATAAAAAAATAACCTCATTATATGAGTATTTCGATTGCGTTTATGATCACAACATTCTTATGACTAAATTTAACATTCATTGAGATCTTTTAATTGCAGCTAGTAATGTATGATTACCTAATCAATCAGTTATTAATTTGAGATTGATAATTAAAACTAGTATTTAATTATCAGTCTCAACAAAGAAAGAAAAGGAAGGCAAATACCGTTCTTATGATAAATTAATCAGTCACAAGAAAGATTAGTACAATAGTTTGTACGACAATTAAATTCTAAATTTAACAATCAGTTCTCAAATAAAAAATAATAATATTATTATTAGACTATTAATTAACATTAGTACTTATTCGTAATTAAATAGTTTTATGTTGTGAATAACTCAACGGAAAGAACATCAATGCTTAACAAATTGTGACTGTCTCTCTTTCAAATACAATCTTAGATGTTTGTATCTCATTTCCTCTATATCCGGAAAGCGCAGGCTCTCTCTTTTTAATGCATTAAATCCTATATGGTAACACCTCTCTTACTCTCTATCCTCTGCGAAGGCCAGGCTTTCATTCCAAAATGAGTCTTATTCGAAAAGATATAAAGATACAGTTACAAAAGAAAAGATATAGAGATATAGATATACATCTAGGGAGAAGTAACTCTTTTGAGTTAATCACTCCTGAGTTACACACCTCTACTGCCTGCGTGCTCATTATGGCATTATGGGACAGGACCATGTACAGCAATGTTACTATTATGGGATAGGACCATGTTCAGCAGTGTACTATTATGGGACAGGCCCATGTTCAGCAGTGTTCTATTATGGGTTAGGACTATGTTCAGCAGTGACTATTATGGGGTAGGCCCATATTCAGCAGTGTAGGGTAGGATGTCCAACAGTGAACCAATAGTACGCTTCACTTACTCCGCGCCGCACGCTTATCAGTCGCGAGCGAGCTAGCTCCAACAGTGCCCGCGCGGCCAGACACATTGTAATTTGCGACGAAAAAAAATAAATATGTTAGTACAATTTTTCATCTTAACTCTGCTAGGTATTGTTTTTCTGACTAATATTTTTTACACTTCTTATATAATTACCTGTCCACCGTTTGCTAATAAAATTATTGCTAAATATATTTCCATTATTTTTCAACACAAAAAAATATCTAAAATTATGGGTATAGTACACAGTGGACCATCAACGCTGCTTGAACAGTGAACCGGTTCACTGTACACCACCTTCCATTTGCTACATTATAAGAATTAAAAAAATATGGGATGGGGCGAAATAAAAATGCGGTAAGGAAAATTGGAAATCACACTGCAAATGACATGCAACGTGCTATTATGCTGGTGTAAAAAATGGGGATTCAATACGTAAAGCAGCTAATGAATGCCAAATACCTTACCCAACTCTAAGAAGGTATGTCAGAAAATTTGAAAAAGATGAAATGGCTAATTTAGTTCCAAATTATGAAGTGACTCGGCAATTTGCACAGGCCGAGTTAATAATAATAATAATCTTCATCATTTATTTGCTATAAATATGTGTAACAAGGTAATGGTGGTAAGGTCAAGTATGGTATCAACATATTTTACCATTGCTGGTGTGCGAATATTAATAAGTTTACACAAAACAAACACATTTGAAATAAAAATAATCATTTCAAAAGATATATAAAGATGTCATCGTAAGAACAGTAATAAAATAATAAAATATTAAGGACATAAGTATTAAAATATATAATATAAATTAAAAAATAAACATATGCAATCTACCTAGAAACCCTACAATGCACTTCCGTAAATGTAAAAGTAAATGAGTTGTCTCCACAATCTTGTCCGCTATGACACTTAAGTTCTCTAATTCCAAATTATCCGTGACCGCCAGCACTGCTCTGGCTGCTTGAGGCCTTGACACAATATGCGCAGGGTATCATCTGGTATTTTGTCTCGCGCGAGATATCTCATCCGGCGTAGCAATTGGGATGATTTCTGGTGTCCCAACTCCATTTATCCGATAAGCTTTTGTATCTGTCTGTTCTCGCTCTCTTCATAAATCTGCAACAAGCGGTACTTCAAAGCCTCGTACTTCCGATCGGGCGGGTTAACGATCAAATCTGTCACTTAAGTTATCGCGTCTTTAGTTAATTTGGAAAGTATCACATTGAATTTTGAGTCGTCCCCGATTTTCTGTGGTGATAAAATCGCTTCGGTCCGTATAAACCACACTCTGGGCTGATCTTCCCAAAACTCTGGTATTTTCTGGGTAAGCGACATAACTGAACAGGTAGTCCCCGGCTGATCCTTTTCTTCGACCTTCGGTTGCTGTGGGTCGACCGGTGTTCTGGGTGCTGGATTCATTTTTTTAATAAGTAATTATGAGTCACTGAATTCACGATAAAAATGAACACTAAAATAAAAATAAAATGCGTATTCAGTATTGTCTGGGGTCACCTATGTCGGGGCTGGTGGTTATTTAGCTTTGTAAGTGCGAGGGCTGTTTGATAAGTCGTTTTAAAAAGTTAAAAAAAAAAAAAACTATTTACATTTATTTCTCAACATAGTCTCCTTTGAGGGCCAAACACTTGTTCCAGCGAGTTTCCAATTTTTTTATCCCCTCCAAAAAATACGTTTTGTCGAGGTCTTCAAAATAGCCGTTTCACCTGCGATGCAGTCCTCATTTGTCAAAAAATTTTGGCCTCCAAGATTTCTTTTCAGATTTGGGAATAGGTAATAATCGCACGGAGCTAGGTCCGGCGAATACGGAGCATGCGGAACCAGCTCGAAGCCCAACTCGTGGATTTTGGCCATTGCAATGGCCAAAATCCACGAGTTACCTATTCCCAAATCTGAAAACATGGTTTGGAGGGCAACATTTTTTTTACATATAAGGAATGCATCGCAGGTGAAACGGCTATTTTGAAGACCTCGACAAAACGTATATTTTGGAGGGGATAAAAAAATTGGAAACTCTTTGGAACAAGTGTTTGGCCCTCAAAGGAGATTATGTTGAGAAATAAATGTAAATTGTTTAAAAAAAATTTTTTTTTTTACTTTTTATAACGACTTATCAAACATCCCTCGTACTTACAAACGTCAAACTTGGTGTGATTAAAGAGAAACCTCTGACTTTAGCCATCCGTTTGGCCCGTTTTACTTTTCGATTATCTTTTGGGCATAATTTGAACATACCAGTTTTTGCAATTCACTCATTTTACTAGTACTAATTTGCTCAATCGCGATAGATTTATCTTCTTCTGGAGGCTGAAAAGTAAAAAATAAAAATGGAGAAACAAATTTTATCATATCTTGTTGTTAGAATCAATATATGTACATATGTACTTAGGGGAGGGGAGGGGAGGGGGATAACCGCCACCATCCCTTGCACGGGGAGGGTTACCCTCCTCCCTCTCCCACCCCCACTCCACTTAGTACTTATAGATATATACCGATTTTAAAGTTCTTCCAGCGTGATTCAAAATCTTTGAGTTAAGTAGGATTCCAAAAGTTTCTGCGTATTATGTCAAAAAAAATAAGAATCTCCAAAATGATTTCAAAAAATAATGTTTAGTCGATTAGTGGTCTATTTGATCTGTGGTACAGTCAGAGTTTCCATTTTTTAAATCAATAAACTCACGACATGTTATCGAATCGATAAAATTTTACCGAGGCTAGAAGATCCATGCTACCGAATTTTGATAAAATCGATAAATTTATCGATCTTTATCGATCGATAAGATCCATGCTCGCACTGCTGGCTTGAAACCAACGTTCCGGATTTTATAAGAGCTGAAGACTGGGCCTCAACTAGCCCAGAACTCAACATTTTAGACTACAAATTATGGTCAGTTTCAGAGGACATGGCCTGCTTTTAACGACACTGCAACATTGAGTCTCATAAAATATCTCTGGAGCAAGCAGTGGCGAAATTTCCCATGGAAGCAGTGCGTAAATCCATAGATTCGTTGCAAGACAGATTAAAGGCCTGTATGGCCAAAGGTGGCCATTTCGATTAGAATATATACATATTTTTGCTGAGACTTTAAGAAATATGTACATATTAGTTTTAGTAATATTACATTACTTCATAAAAATAATGCATTTACATTTGTAACAGAACTTATGGCCGGACTAGGTAGTTATTAGGTAGGTAGGTAGTTACTAAACAAAATATAGAAAGATTATATTTTCGGGTAGTATTATTATAGTTCGTACAACATAGCTTGATCCGCAAGACAGCTGCCAGAGTGATATTTCTATGGTTGGAGTAGTGTAGGAAAAAACGATTATCAAACGAAGTTGAAAAAGAAAACATTCATTATACGTTGCTCACTTATGTTCTTTATTCTAATTGTGACTTGTAGTCGTACATTGTAGTGAAATAAATTACATAGAATATAATATGTAAGTGACGGTTTTGGTGTGAAACAACTAATTGCACGGTACGGATGTGAGGCCGTTACTTGGCGTGGCGACGTGCCACTCGTGGCTCTTCCGCCTCAACTCGGCAATATTTGGTGTTTCACATCTGCAAGGCATCCCACGACGCCTCTTCTTTTTATTACATATTCATAATCATTTAATAAAGTGGTGTCCAATCCGTAATTTTGTAAGACTAGTGGCTCTGTGAGCTGTAGACCTCGCGAGCACAAACATTTTTGCGTATAATCTAGTGGTGCACAGTAGCGCCATCTACCTTATTAAAAGACTAACATTAATGGCCAAGATGCTCCATCAATCCCTACCTAGTAGGTAAAGGACATCTACTGAAGAAACCTAAATTTGAGCAATTTACTGCATTTTGAGGAGCTATTCTGCTCATCGCGCCGAAGAATAATAAAAAATTGGAGATATTCAGTAGCCTCTCTTTTTGCCCCATGTTCCACCCTTCGAGGTTGAATATTTTCATGAAATTTAAATGGGACTACCCCTGAGGCATACCCTATCCATTAAAAACAGAATTTTTAATATTGATCCTCAGTTGACGGAGATATCTCGTAACATACATACAAAAAACATACGGGTCGAATTGAGAACCTCCTATTGAAGTCGGTTAAAAAAATGTAACTTCATGCGTTAAAAACAGAATTTTTAATATTGATCCTCAATTGACGGAGATATCTCGTAACATACATACAAAAAAACATACGGGTCGAATTGAGAACCTCCTATTGAAGTCGGTTAAAAAAATGTAACTTCATGCGCGTGGTCTCTATGACATCACAGAACTTGGTTTCAATCAGATTGTCACTTTCTTCATAGCAGTTTTGATTCTATCCCAACGCATTAGTGATAGTGATGTGGAAAATCGGATTGAAACCAAGTTCGATACATACTGTAGTGCTATTATCACTAATGCGTTGCGATAAAGTCGAGATTGCTATGATGAAAGTGACAATCTGATTAAAACCAAGTTCTGTAATAGGGCCAGTTCTGCGGATCAAGTTTTAAAAATCAAAGTATGGTACCCATTCTGTGCTTTTGGATAGAAACAGGATTAACACTCGTGATTTGTCAATTCAAAACTGCAGTGCAATAGCACTGCAGTTGCACTGCACTGTTGCCGGCTGCCCAAATCCTGACGCTGCACACCATTTTTGAAGGTAACTTCTTTCATCCCATCTTGGTTTTCTTGGTGATCATATCGGTTTCAATCAGATTGTCAGTATCTTCATAGCAATTTCGATTCTATCGCGCTGCACTATGTGCACTTAATAGTGACAATCTGATTGAAACTGATATGATCAATATTCCGTAATAGCACTGCTGGTCACACTGATTTAACTGATTTAGTATTTGTATACTCTTTGGATTTACCCTCCAAAATAACCGTCATTTGCCATTTCTGTTTTTCGTTTGCTTCGATTAGAATCGGATGTTTTATTATCAAATAAGAGGCGGGTACCTATCCACTGTTTCTTCAATTGTATTGGATTTGTTTTGAGCGATTTTGTGTTTCAGGACTCCCAGCACAACATGGAGTTCAGCGCTATCGAAGGCTACAAGAGGGACTCCCAATGGTTCTCTCGCGATGGCCACTTATACGTGGCTAGCCGCTCGAGAGGAGCACGCACGGTCATTAGGTACGCCAGCGACAGATGTCCAGCTTGTTGGTCGTTGAAGAATGACCAACCTGGGCCTGTGGTCAAAAGACACGACCATGCACCCACTCCTTGGGTTCCAAATCGGTAAGTGTCAGAGTGTAATCAATTATTAAAGCTAGTGGGGGGTTTAGGGGGATTCCCCCCTAGAACCCGTTCTAGGGGACTTCGACACATTATTTTTTTCCGAGTATGATGTACATATTATGTATTATTATTATATATATTGAGGTTAGGATTGGAAAAATTGATAAAAAGTGGAGTTCATGGAGGGGTGGGTTAGGTTGAAAACAGATAGGTATAATAATGTACTTTGTGGTTGTAAAACCCCGCATCAATATCCAACTATCCAAGCGTTGCGTCCTTAAGATAGATACAAAACACATCATCATCATCATCATCATGTTTGTACTTATATACCTTTACTGCACAACACTATGCATCATAAATAGTAAGTACTTAATAATTTATCTACAATTACAGGAATGCTATGTTTCAAACTCTGCAACGCTGAGCGCTCTGGCGTCGGAGACCCTTCCTATAAATAGGATCTATGAAGAAGAGGCAGCCAGGTAAGAATTTCCATTTAATATTTTTAAGTAATTTTTTGTGGTCTCGAGTAATTTATTGATTTAGTTCTCCACCGAGCACATCTTCCCATTTTGAACTGTTCCCTTTTCAACAGGCAAGATGTATTTTCTCTTTTATCTTGGAATGTAGCTTGGAATTTAACTAAAATGTTTGCTAGTCTTGTAATTCTTGCATTGCTTGTTATCTACAGAGAGTGCTGAATTTCGGTCCAGTACAGCCCTTTGTATCTCAGGGTTAGTTCCCTTTTCATTTGGAGGTGCTTTCTCCACCATCATCCACAGCCTGTGTCAGTCCACTGCTGGACCTGTGCCTCTCCCAAAGTACACCAATGGTCCCTATCTTCAGATCTTCTCTTCCAACTTCTGCCAGACACTGTTAATGGTTTCTAAACATTGTTTTAGAATTTTCCAAAGTGATCTGTTTGTAGTACAGTGAATATTTTGACTTACATCTACCTACTTATTAATTTCGTTTTAGTAACAACTTCCGGAACAGCCTATATATTGTAAACCCCATAACTCCGTTCCACATATTTGTATGAAGATGACTAATTTAAGTAATTATTATTTTAAGGTATCCAGATGCAGCATCCCATCTGATGCGGGAGTCCGTGCGCCTTCCATGCTCAAGTGGCGCCGCCAGCACCACCCAGCAGTTCCAGGGCGTTTGGTGGAGTATGCGACAGCGCTGGCGGTTCACTCCCGCCACAGTGCTTTACTGTTGGCTACGGTATCCACGGGGGTGCCACCGCGGTCATTCTGGCTCAGCCAGGCTTTGGCCAGTGCCTCCGCGACAGCAACACTGTTGTCGTGGATGGCACATTTTTGTCAGTACCTGCAGGATTGCCGGCTGCCCAAATCCTGACGCTGCACACCATTTTTGAAGGTAACTTCTTTCATCCCATCTTGGTGTTGATGGAGAACCGTAGGCGCAACATAATACGCAGACAATATAATCGTACTTCAATATAAAATTTGTATTTTTAAAAACATAACCCGGGCTCTTCCCAGTTTGACTGGCGCAGCCTTGTGGATTTTTCGCAAAAAGTTCTCGACTAAACCCCAAAATCGGTTCGCGAGTAGCGTTTAGTGCGAGTTCGCGGAAATAACGAACCAAATAAATACGTCTCCCGTGGGAAACCCGAGTGTGTGTCTGTGGTGGCTAATCAGACTCAGGAGGATATAGGATCGAGCGGCTTGTGAGTAAACCTTTTCACTTCCCGTTTTTCATAATCCCAATCTATTCCATATTTTAAATCCAAACTCCATCGTTGGTCTTATTGCGCTCTTGCAATTTTATCTGATTTTGTTTGCACTAAAATAGGCAAATCGTTTCGGTATTAGTATTTTAAGTTGTGTATTAGAATAAGTTCATTAAACGTATAAAAATGACTACTCCAGAACAAAATAAAATTCAGACAATTCCAAAATAAATTTTGTGTTTAATCCCTAAGGGATGAAAAAATATTAAATTTATTCATTTCCAAATGCGAATATGTGTTAAGTGGTAGTAGTATTCAAGGAAATAGTGCACACCAATTGTATCTTTTCCATGCTATCACCAGTAGGCTTTTTGGTAGAGCTGCCACTCTACTTAGCGACAACCCAAATATAGCAACATGGGTACAGCTAAAAGAAATACTTACGCAGCATTTCGGCGACCCGCGCTCGGAAGAGTGCATAGCTATTGAACTCGAGACTATGAAATTAAAACAGGGGGAAATATACATTCAGTTTTGTCAAAAAAATCAAAACATAAGAAGTGCTTTATTCGCGAAGGTTAACAGACTGTCAGATGAGGGAAACAAAGCTGCCAAAATGAGAATAATACAGCTTTGATTATATTTTTGTTTAACTTTCCGGAAGATTTAATACGCATCGTACTGTTGTGTGGGCCTATTAGTTGATCTTAAAAAAAAACAACTTTTCGGGCACACACTAACATTTATTTTTATTTTACTTCAACAAGTCTTAACAACTAACACAACAATTACGATACTGTAATTGTTGCTGCACTTCTGTCTATTTGGGCAGAGGTTCCACCTGACTATGCTTAGTCCAAGCTGACCGGCAGGCCTAAGACCGGGTCCGTAGTCAGGTGGCTTCAGAGAGCGATTAAGGAAAAAAGCCTCGAATACTATAAACCGCGGATTATATACCTTTGCATATTGCTGACAGTGAATTGAATGGTTATTGGGGGTTATCCCTTAGGTCAGCAATATGCGCAGTGTAACAGTACGTTTGAAAGGTTGCTCTGACCTTGAACAGGCTTTAAGTATCGTAACAAAAGAAGTGAACTTTCAGTATCAATACAACGCTAAAAATAAATTTAATAAGCAAAACATAGCATCACAGTCAAATTCACAAAATGCATTGAGACCTTTGCCCATGGCTCAAGGCTTTATTAAGACAGCATTTACAGCGCCGCCAAATAATAATTTTAGATTTGGCATTCCCCAAAATAATAACTTTAAATTCGGTATCCCTCAAAACCAGGGATTTCGACCACAATTTATGCAGTCTAATAGATTCGCGGCTCCCCAAGGTCAATTTAGACCCCAAAATCAATTTCAGCAGAATTTCGGTAGAGCCCCTTCCAACAACCGCGCGCACCTTTCCAACAACCGCGCGCACCTTTCCAACACGGCAGATTTTAATATGGCATACCTCAACAGCAAGGTTTTAAGTTCGGAATTCCGAACCAACCTCAAATGAACCCCAATCAACATAAATTTGGTAATTCAAATCAACGTCAGGTGTCTGGGCTTCAGGATACCGATGTATCAATGCGTACCGAACCCGTGAGACAAAACATGGTTTCAAATGACTTATACTATATCGAAGATCCAAGTCAAGGTCAGGAATTCCCTCTTGAAAATAACTATGAGAACGATTATAATATGTACGAAATGTGTAGTGAGTATGCAGCGCCTCTATCGGCAGAGGATTGTCACTACTTAGAAAACTATGAAGTCGTTGAACCTGCGATTCAGGAGCATGACACTGTCAATTTTCAGGAAACAGCCTCGAAAAACTGAATGACATAATACACTTAGAACTACTGTGACAGCATTTTAAAATTGCCTCATATTGAGATCCCGGAAATAAATTCAAAGTTTTTCAAAGTTTTTCTTGAGGCTTTCTCTCGAGGAATTCTTCCGTGACTACAAATACTACGAACTCTTAAAGGTCGTTAGTACACATGCTCAGAGCATGCACAACGAAGTGATTTTTATCCCATTGCTAAAAACTTTCAAATACACACTTCCTCATAAATTTTATGTGTATGATGTTGACGCTCGATATGACGGCCTAATTGGATCTGACCTATTAAAAAAAATAGCGGCAAACATTGATATGAGAAACCAAATTTTACAAACTCATAACGCAGCCATTCCTATAATTTATAACCCACCTTATGAAATGAATATACCGCCACGATCTGAGACACGAATGCGAATTCCCACGAACTTACAGCACGGTGACGCCATAGTAGATTTTGTACAATTTAATGAGGTATTACGTATGCCTACCGCCCTTGTCAGGTGCGACAATTTCTTCGCCGACACTGTCATACAAAATATTTCGGATGAGGAAGCGACCATCACATTTAAGGAACCGTTAAAAGTGACCGTGTATGAAAATGAAGTATGTGAGGTGAATGTTACGATGGACGATTGTATGATTGACGATGTTCTTAAACAAAATTTGAGTAAATTACGTACAGACCACATGAACAAAGAGGAACTCGACGCTATATCCAAGCTTTGTTATGAATATAGAGATATATTTTACAGCGATAAACTGCCTCTGTAATTCACAAACCAAGTGAAACATAGCATTAGAACCGCCAACAAAGACCCTTTATATGTTCGACCCTATAGACACCCTCCTTGCCAAAATAAAGAGATACAAAAACAAGTTGACAAACTTTTGGAAGATAATGAAATTCAAAATTCACACTCTAATTTGAGTGCACAGGTACATCTTGTCCCAAAAAAAATAGACGCATCCGGGGAAAGGAAGTATAGAATGGTGATCGACAAAGTCTCCAGGAACACATTGACAAACTCCGCAAAATATTTGACAGATTTAGGGAAACGAATCTGAAAGTTACCCTCGATAAATGTGAGTTCTTGAGAAAGGAAGTCCTTTATTTAGGCCACACAATCACCAAAAATGGCCTTATGCCCAATGACGCCAAGATACAAGCTATAATAAATTTCCCATTACCGCGAACAGTTACTGAAATCAAAAGTTTTCTTGGTTTAGTAGGCTATTACCGCAAATTTATTAAAGATTTTGCTAAACTAACCCAACCACTGACATCATGCCTTAAAAAGAAGAACAAAATAGACCCTACCAAACAAGACTACATTGACGCATTCGAAAAATGCAAAGAGCTTTTAACAAACGCACCGCTCTTACAGTTTCCAGATTTTTGGAAACCATTTATCCTTACGACAGATGCGTCAAACTATGCACTGGGTGCAGTTCTTTCGCAGGGACCTGTGGGTAGTGATAGGCCTATAGCGTACGCAAGCCGTACTTTAAACGACGCCGAAACTCGATATAGTACGATCAAAAAGAGCTTTTAGCCATCGTATGGGCTACAAAGCACTTTAGACCGTACCTGTATGGAAAAAATCACGATCTACACAGGCCGTTTGCTTAGCTGAACTCTATTAAAGAGCCGAATAGTAAATTGACGAGGTGGAAATTGCGTTTGGAGGAATTTTACTATAACATTGTCTACAAAAATGGAAAACAAAATTGCAACGCAGACGCATGATCGATAATTAAAGTTAACGCCTTAAGCGACGATGATGATGTTTCAATGAAGGTGAATTTGGACGAAAAAGAACAAAAGCTTCAAAGACAATTAGAAGAAGTAACCTGAGAAATAACACGACTGAGTCAAAACAAAAATAGTTCCCCTCGCGCTACCACTTCCGGTCAACCACTATTATCCCCAATAGTAATCTCATCATCCGATTCAGAAAAAAACAAGAAGTATCGCATAGATAGCGTGTGAACACGAAAGTAGCCCCCCTCGCACATCCATTTCACGTTACCAACCGCGACCTTCAATAGATTTTGAGAAAACAATAAGCGTAGCAGGCGACGGTAGACAATCCCCGTATTCCATTCCATCAGTAGACAGTAGTACTGCAACCGCATCAGAAGCGCCAAGTAAATTCTAGCCACGGTACATTCAGCCCGCGATTTAGATACAGACGGCATACTACAGGAGGTTGTACCAAGCCAAACCAGGTGCTAGTGTTTTCCTGGAACAGAAATGAGTTAACGGTTAAAGATTTATCAAAAGGTAAACTGAAAGTTTTGGAAGTACATTTACCTGTAGACAATCCGGATCTTGTGAAAAGGTTTCTAAAATAATACATTAGGCCAAAAATCAAATATTTATTTTACTTCGAAGACGAAAAATTCCGCAAACTGTTTTCAGAGGTTACTATAGCACTCTTTCAGAAAGGAACGGTAAAGTTTTATGAATGTACTAGGAGAGTAATTCACGTAGATGACGAGAATGAGCAGCGAGAAGTTGTGCTTAAATATCACGAAGGAAAGAACAGTCACAGGGGAATCAAAGAAACGCTTGTACATCTCAAACGAAATTTTTACTGGAATAATATGGAACAAGTAGTAGCAAGTGTTATAAATGCGTGTGATACCTGAAAAAAAAATGAAGTATGAGCGTAAACCACTTAAGCCGGAATTGCAACTTTCACAAACTCAAATTAGGCCATTTCAAGAGTTGTTCATTGATACCTTCTCAATTGAAGGGAAATGTTTTCTCACGATCGTTGATGCCTTCAGCAAACTAGGCCAGGCAATTGAAATTTGCACCAAATCTACCCCGGAAGTTGTTAGAGCTCTTTTGAAATATTTCTCACTATACGGCATTATCAGCAGAATTAGTTCCGATCCCGGCGTAGAATTCAACAACACATTAATCAAAGAAATGCTGTCATTTTACAAGATTGACCTTCACATTAGCACTCCACACAATCCCAACTCTATGGGAATAGTCGAAAGGTTTCATTCGACTCTCATTGAGATATTCAGGATAGCAAAGTACGAACGCAAGGTCACGGACGCTGCGTCCGTAATGACATATGTTATAATGTCCTACAACCATTCGATCCATTCTGCTATCGGCCTTACGCCGTTTGAAGTTGTTTTCGGTCACACCGAATCAAATAGCGCGTTTCATGTAGATTTCAATAAACAATTCACACAGCATTTAGTTAAGGAACACGTGAGAAAAACAAAGTACTTGTATGAATATTTAACCGATAAGATGATTGACAAAAAGATGACTGTAAGAGAAAAGCGTGGTGGAGATACGAACTTTGATTTGGACGTAGGTGATTCGGTCTTTATAAAAGGAGTCAATACTAGACGCAGTAAAGGTAAGGCGCGATACCAAAAAGCTCAAATTACCGGAAGCATTCAGAGAAACGTTGCACCTGTTTCTACCCGAAATAGAAATACCAAAGTTCCCATTAAAGACATCAGACGTCCTCCACAGGTTAGTCCTTCTGGCGGTCCAAGTGATCCACGCCCAGGGCCTTCAACTACAGGCGATTGAGAAGAAACCAGGATTGCTACCTGTAAAGGAAGGTCAAGCTGTCATCAGCCATGATACATGGACTGTTTTTAAAGTTTTAGATTTAAGATTAATTTACGACCAATTATTATTAAATACGAATAATTATGTAGAACTGAAACGCCATGTTCAAAACTTTTTCAATAACAAAAGATTTTGATTCCGGTTTCACCGAAGTAGAGTCACAAACTGAATATATTATGAATATTACCTTAGAAAAGTATAAACAATTGGTTCCCACATCTAACAGAATTAAACGCGGATTACTTAATCCTCTTGGTTCCTTAATTAAGACGATTAAAGGCAATCTCGACCATGATGATGCTGAAATGTACGAAAAAATGATTAGCGAATTAAAGACAAAACAAGATAACATAGCGCGCAAAATGACAAACGTTACCGAAATGGTGGGTTCGTTCACAAAAATCAGTAACACAACTAGTCACAGTTTCCTTCAATTAGGCGAAAGTCTTACAGAAATTAATCGTAGTTTAAACGAGTCAAAGGTTTTTCAAACCGGAAATACAATTATTCATATTTATAACATTTTCATGAACAATTTTCAGACACTTTACATCCGATTGAATGAAATTGAAACAGCTGTTGCTTTTGACAGAATTAAATTGTTACACCAAGACACATAGACACACATAGACACCGAAGAGTTAATAGTATTATTACAAGAAATCGAGAAAACCGAGAAATTAGTGTATCCAGTAAACATAGTATTCTAAAAATTTAACAATGTATAGAAATGAAAGCCTACATAAAGCAAAATCAGATAAAGTTTATCATGCACATCCCGTTAATTAGAAATGAAATATTTAACTATTTTAAAATGATTCCCTTACCTGTGCATAACAGCAATAACGGCCCTACTTTCCTTATCCTGCCAAAATACCCTTACTTCATTGTGAAAGGTTTAAAGACCAAGCCGCTCTCCCAGCCATGCCGTGAAATCGACGAAGCTCGTTTCCTGTGCTTTGAAAACGACGTGTCGCCACTGGTTGAAGATAATTGTATTACTGAAGTCATGAGATTTTCTACAAATATTTCAAATTGCCACCCAGTTCCAGTTGTCATCAAAGATGTCAAGGTCGACCTGATTCAGCCTAATCGCTGGGTAGTCTACGCGAAAGGCGAAACATTACTCACCAAATATTGCGAAAACGACATAACGCAGGAAACCATCTGTGGAACGTACCTGCTGTCGATGGATGATGATTGTTATGTTACAATAAAAGAACTCACCTTGAAAAGGCATCAAAGTCAAGGTAAAGCTGTGACCTACACTAAGTTCCCGCTTAATCAACCTGCCTAAAATACCAACCAACTCATCAGTTAGCCAGAGGAAACCGATCAATCTAAACGGAGTTGATCTTGCTGACATTACACGTCTTACTTACCTATTGCAGAACACCGGAAGTGAATTATGAGTGAAAGTGAAAACCATAAAAACGTTTTTAGTGAAAAAATTGTTAGTATAGGAAACATAGTGTTTTACGTCATTGTAGTAATCTGTATTGCATTGTTAGCCTTTAAGAGTAGAAAAAGAAATATTTGTAAAACAAGGAAAATTCAAGATAATCCTCATCGCTCGGATAATCTCGAACTTACGAAGAGAGGAGTTATAGCCCCAGCATCATCTAACCATCCTATCTTTTTGACCGCGTAAGCAATTGTTGCATAAACATTACTGCGCCCACGCGCTGTACTTCGCCCGGCGCGACAAAGAATTTGATGATGTTGCGTCTATGCACAATGGTACTGGTTAGTTTTAAGCCTTAATTAAGTTAGTCTGTAATTAGTCGCCTACTTGTTCAGACAATATAATCGTATTTCAATATAAAATTTGTATTTTTAAAAACATAACCCGGGCTCTTCCCAGTTTGACTAGGTTAAAGCACTTGATGTTTTTTGACAGACTTGTTGTTTCGTTTCCATGGCAACCACAGACCATCCTGTGACGGCAACCGTTCTTTACAGAGAGTAATCAACATTTTCCAGTTCCTTTATTCCAGGGTATACCTTTACCTTTCTCCATTTTAAATTTCATCGAAATCTTTTCAGCCGTTATCGTGTCAAACATACAAACAAACAACGTTTCACTTTTATATATTGGTATGGATTATGTGCAGTTTTCCATCGCTGTGTACTTCAGATGCTATTGCCGAAATATATTAAAAATATATTGCTAAATAGCCGTTGCAAAGTGCTTGGGCGGCCTAACAAATTTTGACACCAGAGGCCAGCACTACCTCATACGGCAAACAAATAGTTTTATAAAACAGGACCGTGATATCCCAACTGACTATTTGGATTAATTTATTTAAAATCTCTAAGAGTGTTAACTGGGTGGCTTAGTTTGCTTTGTACTTGGTTTGCACCTCATTTGCATTAACTCAACACTTCTTTACTACATTCGCCGGCAAAATTAGGGGAATACGAAGGAAAGTTAGTTTTTTTTCTTACTTGTTGGGTATTTCTGCAAGTGTTATTTTTTGTTTGTATTTCTACCTTCTTAGAAAACATTTTAAGATAAATAATCGCGTTCTTAAATGTTTCTACGTTTAATTATACCCTCTCAAGTGTGTGTTGACATATTTACGGTCTTAAGTGTTTTCAACAGAAATATTGTTTTAAGTGACCTAAGGTGACTTTAGATCATTCTACTGTTAACTTTTGAAGAAATAATATTGTTTTGGATACAAAATGAGTGATTTGCCTGCAACTGAAGTTGCCAGAGCTGTAACAATGATCGAGGAAGGTCACACCTACCGTTCAGCGAGTAGGGCATTGGGTGTGTCGGTATCTGTGATCTATCGCAATGTTCAACGATACAGACAGACAGTCTTACGTGCGTAGGTCAGGACAAGGCAGAAATCAGGCAACTGATGCCTTAGATGACCGTTTTATAAGGCTGCAAACAGAAACAGTCGTCAAACTGCTGTTCAGACACGAAATTTGTTAGAAGAAGTCCGTAATGTGCGTGTTAGTGAACGAACAGTGAGAAGATGATTAAATGAAGTTGGTTTGAATTCACGCTTGCCAGCTAAAGCGCCAAAACTTGAGGTGAGTCATCGAGTAGCCAGATTAGCGTTTGCTCGTCAGCACCGTCATTGGACAAAAGAGTGGAGGCGGGTTTTATTCACAGATGAAAGCCGTTTTTGTGTTAACTTCGTAAATAGGAGGGAGAGAATGTAGAGGTATCAAGGAGAACGCTACAATCCAGTGAGCTTTACCGAAACAGTGGCTTATGGAGGGGGCTCCGTTATGGTTTGGGGTGGCATATGTTTGGGAGCACGTACAGAGCTGGTCGTTATCGAAAATGGATCTCTGACTGCACTACGATACATCTCAGAGATCCTAGAGCCCCATGTAATGCCATTTGCCCCATATATTGGGGATGATTTTGTGTTTATGCACGATAACGCTTGGCCCCACTCGACTCGGCGAATACTTTAATGAAATTGGTATTACCCAAATGGATTGGCCAGCGCGATCTCCAGACATGAATCCAATCGAACACGTTTGGGACGCACTCGGAAGAAGAGTACATAAGAGAAACCCAGCTCCCAGAACGTCAAAGAGTTAAAATTGGCCTTAGTCGAAGAATTGGAGAATTTTCCGCAAGAAATTATTGATGGCATTATTGGAAGCATCGGAAATCGTATTCAAGCTCTCATAAGAGCCCGTGGAAGCCATACGCGCTATTAATTTTATTTTAATTTGGTTAACTTTATAAAAAACTTTACTAAACTCGTTAAGCCTACTATTGGAAATCTGTATCTTTTTTGTGTTTTGTTTATATTTCCATAAATTAAAGTGATTTTAAACTCATGTCGTAATGATTATTTACCGCTTATTAATATATTAATAAAATAAAAAACAAAATTGAATTTAAAATAAAAAACTCAAAAAATAAACAATTTTTACTTTTGTTCCCCTAATTTTGCCGGCGTGAGAAGTAGAATTATTAATAACCATTTATATGAACCAAAAAATTGTTTTTTGTGTCTTTATAATCTTCCATGTATGTATATGTGTGTACTGTGTATAAGGTCTTGAGTTGACAAGAAAACTGCTATGCGCTTGTCATTAATAAATGTATTCATTGCCTTCAGTTTAAAAATCTTTAAATCCACACATGTCATGTTTTCCTAAACTGTCTGTATTTTTAAATTATTATTACATTTATAGAGCAGTAAATAACAAAAGCATGTACAATAAAGATCCCTATTTATATAAAAAAAAATGTACAGCAACATGAAATAAGTTATGTACCTACTGAACAAGTGCGCAGCTAGTTTGTAATAAAACACTAATACATAATATATTTTCTTTTACAGATGTTGCAGCAGAGAAGTTTGCCATGAGCGCCTCACGCCTCCAGGCCCAACGCGCAGGGCGACTTCCAAGGCGAAATAGAGAGAGGCACTACATTAGGGCCAATATACTAATGGGGAATGAGAGAGCGCTACAGGGGTACGATTACTCTCCGAGAATTCATTTTATCAACCAGCCGGTTGATGGATGTTGGAGCCGGCGTTATTGTCGATGACGATGACATTCCCAACTTGGCAGCAGAGGTGGAAGTCATTATAGAGCCTGAAGTGATTCTTGAAGAACCACTTGGGGCTCTGTCTCTGCCACCACCATATGTGGCTTATATGCCAGAGCTAGAAGTGCCCCAGCATGGAGGCAATGCTGAGGCATTGCTCTGTAGCATTTGCTTGGAAAATGTGCCCACATCGGTATTTATACCATGTGGGCATATTATCTGCGTATCATGCAAAGACAACATTAGGCCTAGTAATGCTTGCCCGTTAGGCCTAGTAATGCTTGCCCGTTTTGAAGGAATGTAATCCTCAATACGCTAAGATTTTATTTAAAGGCAGGTACATTGAGTAGTAGATTTCATTTTTTTTTACACCTGATGTAAAGTGACGATGCATTTATTAAAAGTAGTAGGTAGTTAGTGTTTCTCCCACAGCACCTGATGTAAAGTGACGATGCATTTATTAGTAGGTAGTTTGTTTCTCCCACCGCACCTGATGTAAAGTGACGATGCATTTTTTAGTAGGTAGTATCTCTCCCACCGCACCTGATGTAAAGTGACGATGCATTTATTTGTAGGTAGTCTCTCCCACCGCAGCTGATGTAAAGTGACGATGCATTTATTAAAAGTAGTAGGTAGTTTGTAAATGTCCCACCGCACTTGATGTAAGTGACGATGCATTTATAAAAGTAATGTAGGAAAGTAGTGCCAAGTGACGATGCATTTATTAAAAGTAGTAGGTAGTTTGTAAATGTCCCACCGCACTTGATGTAAGTGACGATGCATTTATAAAAGTAATGTAGGAAAGTAGTGCCTCTCTCACTTCGCTTTAGGCAGTTTTCCATTAGTTTCTTAGGTTAAGAATATTGTGTTCATCTAATTGTGATTGTTTTCAGCGGTAACTCCGCCGCAATGACATGTAAAGTGACGATGCATTTATTAAAAGTAGTAGGTAGTTTGTAAATGTCCCACCGCACTTGATGTAAGTGACGATGCATTTATAAAAGTAATGTAGGAAAGTAAGTGCCTCTCTCACTTCGCTTTAGGCAGTTTTGCATTAGTTTCTTAGGTTAAGAATATTGTGTTCATCTAATTGTGATTGTTTTCAGCGTAACTCCGCCTCAATGACATTGTACAAGGTGGTAATTTTTCATCTTAACTACCTAATATAAATAAACAGTGTACAGTTTATTCAAAGCATTATGTACTTAAATTTTTTAACAATTTTGTTTTTGTGGCATTTTGTGTTTATCAAAGTTGGGAACCTAATATTACAAGTTGACTTGAGAAATTATGGATGTAGGTAATTGAGCCGGTCACAAGCCCGGAAAAAGTAGGAGGGTTTGTAATCTAGAAATATGAGCTGAAACCTACTAGTTCACTTTTAATAACCTATAAACAGGTGTATTATTTTGAAATGTATCATTTTAATATAGCAGCTTTTGTTAAAAAATAATAAAAACTTCATACAAGGAAAATGTGTATTTATTTAGAATATATCTTATTCTATTAGTAACATCCCGCTTGGGGTGTACTGTGCATTTCCCCCTGCTTGCATCTATTTGCCACCCAAGTCAGGCCGGTTGAACTCTGCATCTAGTACAAATATTATACCTGCACTTCGAAGCCGCAATATTGGGGTTAATTCAGTAGAATGTCAAACGTGCGCTCGATTCGCGCGCCATGTGCTTATCGATAAAGTACCTACCTACTTACATAGTTTTTGTCAAATTTTATTCGTTTTTTAATTATGAGTAGGTACCAAGAAGAGACCTACAAGGTTTAGTTAGCATTTGGTCTGAGAAGTCTAGTAAAATACCTACTTTCATTACTTACATAACAATATTTTATTACGTAGGTAGCATTTTCTTTTTCACTCATTAAGAATGGAATTCATACAGGCACCTTTATTCATCAAAGTGCAATAGGCACCTATCATGATATAATCTTATTCAACCAATGACACAATACGTAGTTAGGTATCTGACTAAACTTATCGGCGTTCTGAAAACGGGATAGTAAAAATTATGTACTAGGTCTATTCTGATAAGAATGTCATTGTATGAAATAGAAACTATCCTAATTTATAGTAATAAGTAATAACATAGTATATTATTACTCATTTATTCTTGTTACAAAATCAGACTAAGTCATATCATATCACAGAATAATAGTGCAAGTACCTAGTCATATCTTAATACAACCCAACCGAGCGAAAAAGTGACGGAGCGATTCTGAAATGGTTAGAGCAATGGAAGCTCTCGCGCGTTTTGATACGATACATTCTAACCTGCACGCGATGGGAGAGCGCCTTGTAGGTAAATATAATTGAAAGCTCGCAGCGCTGTGTGAGTTAAATTGCACTTTATTGCGTTGTAGCGAGAGTCGCTATGTATTTAAATGACTTCACTGAGATATCCTTCTGTACTTTTACTATTATCTATTCTGTGCCCAAGCTCTATTATTTACCGGAGCACGGCTTAGGTCGCTGCCACAGCTGTTCCAGTGATGTCACTGTAGATGGTGTTAAAATATAGGAGTTTGCATTTATTTGAGCCTATGAATCACCTTTTCCCTATTGTAGTAGTCCATAATTCTCCAGTTTTTGGTCTTATCTTTTCCGTGGCTGCACAAAGCAAAAGCGCATGCTCAAGTCTCCTCTTCCTGCATAATACAACTACGGTCTGTGGCGCCAGTTTTATGCAGGTGGTACCGTGAGACGAAGGTCCTGCCTAGTCATCCTTAACAGATTGTTAGTTATTTTCCTGTTGGACGGAAATATAACTGCATTTCTGCAGTCCGTTTTCTTGTTGCACCAATTTTTATGCTGACATGCTTTGCGAGTCAGCATTTTGCCAGTAAGTAGCAGGTTCTGAGAAACAAACCAGTACTGCACCTAAAATCCTTGAAACCTCTGAACTATTTAAGCACCTTATAAGTGACACAGGCAATACAATTAAGAATAAAAGAAAACTCTGTTTATAACTGTATGTAAAACCTACCATTAAAAGCTGACATAAATCCAAATTACTATGTAATAATCGCATACAAATTATTGACAAACTAGAGGAACATATCACATGTTGGACCTCATGTTACTCAGACTGACTGTAGTTTAGATGACTATGTTAATTTCTGCATCTAATAGCACAATTTATTTGGAAAGGTTGAAGATCAACGGCATAATTACCTCTTTTTATGCACATTTAAAAGTATCTGAATATAGTATAATGAAACCGTTTTACTAAGACGCAAAGAGTATATAAATACTACGCTAGGACGAATAGCTATAATTCTAATAACTACATAATGGTACTTATTTAAAGCTAAAAACAGTTCTTTTAGTGTTTTTGTTTGTACTTTTCTAAGAATTTCTAACCTAATAGAACACTACTGAACAATGAACGTGAGTGAAAAATAGCCGGAAAGGGGTGTCTCAAACAAAGACAGACGGGTACAAAAATTCTTACTAGAAGTCCCTATAAAAAAACAGCTGGAAGAGGAAAAGCAACGTAGGCCATTGACTTCAAACGCAAAAAAAAAGAGAAATATAACAAATTAATAAGAAAATGAAACCAAATGACTGCAAGTCGATATATCGATGGAACCCACATCGCTAATGTTAGGCATGCCGAATATGAAGAAAGGTTTTTAATCGGAACGATATCACTCATTAAACGCTCAAATAGTAAGTACCTACTTCCTACCTACCAAACAATAACATAAAACCTTTTTAGGGTTTCGTAGTAAAACACAGAAACTTTATAGTTTCGCCATGTCCGTCTCTCCATCGGTAGGATCGTACCTCGTACGATTTATTAAAAACAACCTCAGCCATGTTGAAAGCAATATTAGGTTAGAGTCTCATCCGATTTTAAAAACAATAACCTTTAAATATTTGGAGTCGGGACGTACATTCCTGCCTAATGACACAGATGTTTCCAAAATAGAATACCAATTAACCAATTACAATCAAAGAATATACACCCCTGAAGAATATATCAACGTGATTAATGTTGTATTTGTATGTCTATTATCTATTAATAATATTATACATGGTAATTATATATTTGTCTATGCTCGAGGAGATGCTTCCTCTTCCTGACAATGTGTCGTAGAGTCAAGTCGTATTTTAAATAAACTAATGATAAATATTGAAATAAGTCTTTCTATACAATTCTCCAGCCTATGAAGAAAAGCCCGAAGCTCACAGCCCATCTAGATATATAACATGGTGTCAAAGTGGTTCTAGAATTGGCTATAAAGATGACCGACAAAATATTCATTGCCCAATGAAGCCCCTTACAATACAAAATGGCGACAATGCGGCGGAGAAATGGAGACAATGGAAATTACGCTTCGAAATATTCATGAATGCCAACGAAATAAGTAAGTATCTAGACGTAAAACAGACTGCGATATTTTTGAATGTTTCAACATAAACAGAAAAGAGACCAAAGTCAACGACATTTAAAAAAAAAAAAATAATGTGACGGTGGATAGATACAACTTCTTCACAAGAACACATAAACAAGATGAATCATTAGACGAATATTTGACGTTTTTCAATAATCTATCTGCGTCATGTGAGTTCGAAAATATGAAAGAATCATTAATAATAGATATGCTTGTCATTGGGATTAAAAACACCCATATTAAGGAAAGACTAATTTCACGACAGAAAATACCATGAAAATTGCCAAAAGCCTTGAATTGTCTCAAGAAAGATCTACAAAACTTGTGCTTAATAATGACACAAAGAATAATGAGTCTGTCCAAGCAGTTAAAACGGAAAGAAAACCGTACTTTCAGCAGCCAAGAAACAGTTTTAATTCAAATCAAAGATACAATCAGTCCAGATAAAGAAACCAGTCATCGAGTCAAGATCGTCAAATAAAAAATTATGGAGAAAGATCAACGAATAACGTTTGTGGAAGATGTGGTCAAGCACATAAATTCAAAAAAAAATGTCCAGCGGAAGGCAAGACATGCAACAACTGCAAGAAGAAGAATCACAAACAGGCAACAAAATATATAACAACATTGGTCATAGAGTAAGTCAAGTTAATAGTCAAGATAATAATATAGCAGAGGATTTTTCAAATCAATTTGTTACTAAGCTGTAAATAACAACTGTAAATTGACACAGGTGTAAAAAGACACTTGATATGATCATGAGCAAGTTTACATGAATATTATGAGTATAAAGGCCAAATGCCTACGTTAAAATACACTTAGTAGTCCTAAAGTTGCAAACTTACCTGACATGATTATAATATCACCAGTTCGTGATAATAACGACGCTGTTAATGCTGAAAAGTAAAGTCCTGAAAAAGAGTATAGTTCTTGAGGAAGATTGTTAAAGAATACTCAAAAACTTAATTTATAAATTTGAAATAGACTAGTGAAATACAAACTAATGTTTAATAATAATTATGCCTATTGAAATCATTTATTGTATTGATAGCACAACTTTGTACAACAAAGATAAGATTATAAAATTATGTCAACGTTATGTCAATGTGTAAACTTCAATGTAAGTGTCAATGGCAAAATGTCAATGTAAATATCATTGTAAAATTTTAAAAATTAAATAAATAAGGGCATGTTGTATTCGTATGTCTATTATCTATTAATAATATTATACATGGTAATTATATATTTGTCAATGCTCGAGGAGAGGGCTTCCTCTTCCTGTCAATGTGTCGTAGAGTCAAGTCGTATTTTACAACAGTATTTTACGTACAATTCTCCAGCCTATGAAGAAAAGCCCGAACCTCAAAGCCCATCTAGATATATAACAATTAAGATCAGCAAAAAGAATAATCCATTGAAAGTTTATAAGATGCAAAATAATAGCAAGATGGAGAAAAAAAAGGTAAATTGAAATACTTCCGTCTCAAAGGAAAAGGTAAACTGGCTAAAAACAAAGGAAATACTTTTAAAAAACGGAGGAAAAATATCTACTTCGACAGGAAGTTTTTTTTCTGCTGTAATTTCTTGCTGCGTTTCCAGTTTTCATTATGTATCACTTTCAATTAGTTTATCAATCACTATCAAAATCAAATAGACAACAAATAAAATAAAACAACAGCAAATTTACCACTCACAGACAAAGCAAGAAGCTAGCCCATCACAGCTGCAAATAATAAATAATAGTACTACGTCCCAACACGTCAAATTGATTGTTTGTACAAAATGGCTGTCTATTCAAACTGTTTGTCTGTACGAATTGTTTTTCCATTTAGTTACTACTCAAAATAATAAGAACCTGAGCATAACACGCGCCAAAGCAACGTAGCTACTACTGGAATACCGGTTAATACCGCTTTTTATGCTCAAGTTATATTTTACTATAATGTCAGTAATTGATATAATTGTTCACTATTTTCATGTCAAAACATGTGCAAGAAAAGGCTGATCGTCTCTTCCCAAAGGAAAGTGAGGAATCAAACGAAGAAATAGTTGAGAAGAAAGCATCAAAGAAGAAATCGCGACCTTCAACCTTGTCTGGACTTCCAGCGCCAAAGAAAAGCAAGACTGTCACAAACCCCATCAGCCCCGTGATGACGCCTACAGCCAAAGATTTGTTTGGTACTGACATTGAGGGTGAGGAGGTGTTTGTCCCCACGAAACGCGGGTACACACTTATATTTATTCATATATTACAAGACGCCTGGAAAACGGACACGCTCGCCAGGAAAATCTCACAAAGAAGGGTTCACATTTAATAGAGCTTAAAGTATATAAATGTGATGAGATAGAGAACGTACTTCCGATCAATCGGTGGCGCCAGCCTGTCATCGCAGTTAAAAATAGAACAGATGACGGCACAAAGGCCTGGCGCACTCTGGTGAAATTTATTTCAGCAACGAGAGGCGAATTTAAAGACTGTTCTCAACGTATGTACGTTCCTTTTTTGGGAAATAGGTAAAACATAATTTAATGTGTCTTTTCTGATTATTTATTTTATTTGTATTCATTTTATAATCCATATTCTACATTGTTTAGTAAGTGTAGTGGATACGATGGCTTTTGCACATCAGGTAGGTAATTATTGTATGCATCTTACCGTATATACCTGCTTCTATTCGAAGCGTAAATAATCAGTCATTTGGTATAAAGGCATTTTTATCTATAGAAATCGATAACAAAACGTAACGAAACCTAACGATTATAGTTTTGTAAGTAACCTATTTATTCTTAATTCTCAATAAAATGCCTATAAAATACAGACGGATGGATAGACTGACATCCCAAAAGTACTCGTATAAGGACACCTTCATTGTTTGACTACGGAACCCTAAAAAACAGGAAAAAATGATGGCAGCAAAAAAAAATGTCATTGTCATTAGCTTCAAACAGGTGGTGTAAAGTATTGAAATAAAAGTAATATTATTGCGATTTGTAATCAGACCAGATCAGATGTAGAGCCTGAACGAAGAGTTTTGGTTAATGAGAATTAAATAAAGAAATGCCCCAGTTGTAAAAGAAGGAAGATCAAAATTATATAAACAAAGACATTAGAAATCAAAGCTTAAACATTTTATTAAAAATTAATAAAACTTACAAAGAAACATCTACAATAAAAACATTACTAAAATACTGGATAACATGATAATCTCTTTTTTTAAGGAGTCAAACAAGACATCAGTTCAAAAAATATAACCCGACTATGGTTGGGTAAAAAATAACCGATGATGATATGTATATATGTACAAGGTGTGACAATAAGTTCCGGGAATTTGCCAAGCAAACACAAGCAAATTAACTTACAAGCAAAATTTTATAATCGACCTTCACAATAGTCTCCCTACACAACTATTCCAACGGTGCTCCCACGATTGGAAGTAGGAGTGTGGCGTTATTTCACTAGATAGACAGTGAAATAAACAGTGAATTTGATATGTCAACGTTAACGTTGAGTCGTGAAATGTTAAATAGCTAATGCGTGAACAAATCGTTGTCAGAACGTGAGGCGCAACGTGACAACGTGTGCCTATGTTTTAGCGAAGCTAACGAAGATTCACGATTCACGAATTTCACGATAGCCATCCAATACAGCGTGAAACGGACGAATATAGTTATAATAGGGTTTTAAATGCGTGCGAGTGAGATAGTCATATTTTCTCATAGCCTACTAGAATTTTGACTGGACTCCAGACCCGGAATTCAATGTTGATTGCGCTCATGATAAATTATTTTATTATTTATTGCTTTAATCTTAGAGTACATAATATTTTGTTGAATATTGTCTGTAATGCAGAAATGAACTTTGGAATCAAGTGGTCGTGTGACACGTGCGGAAGAAATGAGTTAATAATAGTAGGATACTTTTTTCTTTCTACTATTGTAATAGTGATCAAATTACATTCGTCGAGTTGAAAGGTCATTCGCGGAAATCGCAGATTTTAAAGATTTTGACGGATAGATAGAAACAATAGATAGAAACAATTTAATTAGTTTAGATATTTTATATAGTAGGTTTCCTAAGGTACTTAGTGAAGTGCTAAATAGTGTTTGTATATAGTACTTATTATTGTAGTACGGTACATAATGATGCGTGTAAATAATAGTGTATTATGGGATTATTTTGACAAACAAGACGCTTTAGGTCGAAAAGCGAAATGCAAATTGTGTCATACATTGTTGAGTTAGTTTTGTAACTCAACAATGTATACGACGACGGGTAACCTAAAAACCCAATTAAAAATAAGACATATTGAATCCTACCGCCGGATAGCGATTGCCCATCATAGTAACACTGAGCCATCACAATTGCAATCCACCTCAAGAGAAGGACCAACAGAATCTGCTAACTGCGCACCTACACAGCGCGCACCTGCACTATGCACAACAACACCCACATCTGTGGTGGTTGATGTTGCGGAGGCGACAACATCAGTAGCGACAGCGATTAAGAGGATGTACCAAGAGCGAATAGACGGTTATGTGGCGAAAAAAATAAGTAAGGACCAAAAATCACGCGTGAACTCAGACTTGCTCAACTTATTTATTGACGGCTATCAACCCTTCAGTCTTGTAGAAGAAAAATGCTTTAAAAATTTCGCGCGATGGATTCCAGGCTATGAGCTTCCATCAAGAAAGCATCTATCATTCACGCTGATCTCTAATGAATACGAAAAGGTGAAAGAAAAGGTAGTCAAAATTTTAGGTGACGATATGCTTAACGTTCGACCTGTGGACGTCAAGGGCCACTGACGTCAAGGGCCGTTGCAGTAACAGCACACTTTGTAACATTAGAGTTTATGCTAAAAACTGTTCTTCTAGCTTGTGATTCATTTCCAGTAACGCACACATTTGAGCATATAAAGTTTTTTTTAGAAAAAAACTGTGCATTATTGGAGAATAACCGGAAAAGTTAATTTTGCAATCAGTGACAACGCTAATAACGTTCAAAACGCAGTAGAAAGCCTCCGGTGGAATCATTACGGCTGCTATGCTCATATTATTAACTTGATAGTGTCTGACGCGCTTAAGATTGTGGAGCATAATTTGGAAAAGGTAAAAACAGTTGTAGCTCATTATAAAAAAAGTACGACGGCAACGGAGCAATTACTCAAATATCAACAGAATGAAAATGGAAGTTCTATTCCATTGAAACTGATTCAGAGTGTCCCGACAAGATGGAACTCAACGTTTCACATGCTGGAACGCTTTGTGAAACTAGAGCCGGCCATACGATCTACAATGGCTGTGATTAATTGGAGTCGTAGGCCAATTATGACCAAGTAGGAGTGGATTCTCTTCAAAAAACTGACTAAAATTCTGAAGCCGTTTAACGACGTGACAGTTTCGATAAGTGGAGAAAAATACATTACAGGAAGTTCGGTTATTGTCATTACCCGATGTTTGACCAAAACGTGCGAAAAATTAATGGCAGATGAATCTATCACTAACTGCAACTTTTCAGAAGTTGTTAGCCCAGCAACAGTCATCGTTAATAAATTAAAAACGGGAATCGACAATCGCTTAAAGAATGTGGAAAGAAATAGATAATTTGCTCTCTGTACCTTCTTGGACCCGAGGTACAAAATGCAGGGATTTGAGGATTAAGGAGAAGCAGCACGGACTAAAACACGCGTACAAAATATGGTCGCAGACCTCATAAAAGAGAAGAGTATTGCACTAGCACCGGAACCATCTGCAAATATGAACTCAAATTCCAGGTAACTGGCGAACTCAAATTTCTCCCCTTTCGCAATCATGCAATAGTTATTGGGGACATCCAGAATACAGCGCAGAGGAACACCATTGTCCAAGGCCACCCAAGAATTGGACATGTATTTAGAGGATGATATCTTGACGACTCGAAAAGAAGACGGCTGCTGGAGTTGCCCTCTAGAGTGGTGGCGAAATAGCATACACAGATATCCAAATTTATCTAAAATCGCAAGAAGGTATCTGAATATTCTTGCTACGTCAGTACCCTGCGAGCGGATATTTAGTAAGACGGGGCTGCTAATAAATGAGCGACGAACGCGGCTTGACCACAAAAAAGTAAAACAAATTGTTTTTATTAATTGAAATAAAGATTTAGTGTAAATATTGTGTAAATGTAGGTAAATATAAGATAAAAATAAAATAAAAAATACAAAAGAAAAATAAATAAAAAAAGACAAAAAAACTTTGAAATAAATATTATAAAAAATACGTATCTGTATATAAATTTGTAAAAAATATATGTTAAATACAATGAAATAAATATTGAAAATGCCTACATTATCAATATTTCAATAAGTAGCCAGTCCTAAGCCTGGAAAAAGTATGAAGGGAAGTTATTTTTTGTACTTAACAACGTGCCAAAGAAGATTCGCTTCACTAGATCTAAACGTCTAACGTTAAATTCACGTATTTTCTGAAATCACTGGTGAAATTTACTAAATGAGCGTTATTCACATTAGATAGTTGTGTTAACGTTAATTCACCGCGTTCACTCGTTAAGTGATCTGAAAATTTTCGGAGAATTTCCGGGGGTTTTTCACCAGTTTTCTCTAAAAATTGGATTACAACAGGTTTTCACGAAGTGTCTAAAACAAATACTTTCGAAAAACAAGCATAAAACAAATAAATAAATATATAAAAAGGTAGGTAAAGAGGGTTCAAGCTTTTCAGGTATATGTTTAAAAGCGACTTAGTGTTGCCAGTTCCCGAGTTATAACTAAATTCCCGGAATTTAACTTCCAGAGTGGTATGTATGTGAGCTTCTTTATTCCGCCATAACTTCTAAATGCCTAAACACAGATTTGGATGTATGGCGTATGGTTAAATTCCGCACATCATCCCGCGTGATAAGCTTTTTTTTTATGTTCGTTTTTGTTCAGGGCGGTCGAGTACATTTAAATAAAACTTCAAAGTAAGATTTAAAAAAAAAAAAAACTTACTCAGGAGATTTATTAAGATTCACTTTTATTTTTATACCCGTTTTTTTATATATATTATGTTAATATTATTTAAGGTTATTATTTGAGGTTAAAGGTTTTTTTGGTGGCAGGGTGTTAGTTAGGACATGCTGTCCACTATCAAGTAACCCAGTAATACATCAGGCAATAGTCAACCATTTTCGAGATATTATTTATTTCATTATTTTTTGTAAATTTACGGATAGGTATCCATAAAAAAAAAACCATTGCAAGAAATTTTGTTTTTAGGTTTAAAAAACAGTAACAAAAAATTGTGTATTAAAATAAGAATAATCTGCAAAAGTTTTTGAATCAGGGGTCTAAAACTATGTAAGTTTGATGATTTATGTAAGTTTCTTCAACAAAAAAAAAACACGTTTTTTTTTCTAATAAGCACGTAGTATCTTAACTAGAGATGAGTAGCTCCGGATAGATACGAATCCGAGGACACGCATCACTCGCGTTATTGATGGATGTACTTCCAACCACAATTCGGATACCGATCCAGCTGACCGAATAGCCCTGCTGGTCGGCTGGTGGTGCTGGTGGCTGGTACAAGTCGGAGCGGAGGCACTGAGTGGAACTGAATCGCGGCATTGCGGACCGGGAACGGCGCGGCGGGTGAACGAGCGGGTCGAACCGAAACGTCATACGATTCAATTTAACGGTCGGACGTTTGCATATAGTTTTTCGTGTGTTGTTTGTTCGTATGTGTCAGTTAATCACTGTAAATAATAAGCGTGTTATAACGTCAAGAGATAAATGGGCTATATTTAATGTTAACGAGATTGTAGTAGTTAGTACTTTATGTACTAATTTTCTATAAGTTTGTTGTAAAAATATGACCGAGACACTTTTTTGAGAATCGCACACATTAATTTTATGGAAAAAAGTGGAAATGTACGAGCGAGATAGATGTGGCCAAGATTCGAGACCATATAATGTTATGGAAAACTTTGGTAAAAATAAAAAACAAAGTGGTTAGTTTTTTTATTTTTACCAAAGTTTTCTATAGCTCTGTGCTTCGGAGGGCACGTTAAGCTGTCGGTCCCGGCTGTTATTGATTAATAACAGTCGTTAAGCCATGTCAGAGGTCTTCGATCTGCCGAGAGGATATCCAGACTGTATCCAGAACATCATCATCCACCATACCCTGGACAAGACATGCCGCCCTACCAAAGTCACTCTCGAAAAGGAAGCTATGAAGCAGCTAGACTACCAACACTACTCTCTTCAAAACCAACGAGGACCGAACTGCAATGTGAACGACAGGAATTTATCACCCTACACGGAAGCTATCTCGCCACCATACCCCAGAAATGTCTTCTACGCACTGAAGAATTCACAATATCAATATCAACGATCGAGTCAAAGGTCAACCCTTGCTGATAACCGAAATACCGAACAATAATTATGAGATAAATCAACACATCGAAATTCCACATATAAAACTGAACTCAACAAATCTGAAAGGACTACATTCTATTGAAGAAAAAAATATTATGCAGCAACCAATTAAAATGGACAACGTGGACACCACATTGTACCACACGACGATACCATTTTATGGAACACTTTCTGTGCAGCTATACTTATTTTCTTAACCATTATACGGAAATACGGCCTGTGCACGAAACGGGATGGGACTAAACCCCTATCTGAAGATAAGATTACACATGAAACCACCCCTACGAGGATCCTGAAAAACTTAAAGGCCATACTTCAAAGCCAGCAACATTTTCAGTGCCCAATAGTTGCTGATTTGAGGATGGAGGTGTTAGGCAACCTACCTACACTGAATATGCCTAAAGTGCACTTTCCACGTAAACGGTCGCTGTGACCTCAATAGCGCGATGGCGTACGTGACTTGCGCGGATTGCCGATGCAGCACATTTGCCTCGTGGAAGCCTTTGGCGTACGTCACTGCGCAGATTGCTGATGCAGCAGCACGTTTGCCCCGCGGAAGCCTTCAAGCCTAAGCTACCTATTCAGCGGCTTCACTTCGGTACCCACTTCGTCCAAACATAGACTAGTTTTATATTATAAACTAATTGTAATTTTTATATTAATTCAATTTGTTAGAAATCTTTTCGGTTTTTTTTTAAATCCTCCAGCAACCGACCTCCATAATTCACACGCAAACACTGAAAATATTAGTATTTTTAGCAACCCGAGTGTTTTAGCAACACAAACACACCCACTTGTACGGGCGAGCCATCGAAAAACACAAAAGAGCCTGTGTTTTGCAAAGAACAGGTGTAGATGCGTCAAATAAAAATTGCAACGAGTCACGCCTTTCACGGCGAGTTTTTTAAATAACTTATTGTAATTTTAGAGTATTTTGTTGTTTGTAGGCCTTGAGTACTGACTGTGATATTTTGTTTTCACTTGTAGATGAGTTCTTCAGAACTGAAAATGAAAAGAAAAAAACCTGATCCATACTCTGAAGAGGATTGGAAAACAGCTCCGGCTGAAATTCGTGAGAATAAGAAGACTAATTAGTAGAGAATATAATATTCCAAAAATCACGGTATTGGACAGAATAAGTGGACGCACTACAGATGATGTCAAGAACCAAATCCAGTATTGGGAAAGGAAGGTGAAAAAAAGTAGTAAAATGGCTGATAAATATTTCATAATGTAGATTTCCAGTGAAAAAGCAGAAGATTTTAGAGAAAATTCAAAAAACAAAAAACGACGTAGATAAGAAAAATTGCTTTGAAGATGATCGTCCTGTCGAGAAATTGTTTAATTTTTTTATTGGAAAAGGAATAAAGAGATTTCATGCAGAAGGAGTTAACAACGCCTGAGCTCATGTCACAGAGGAATCCATTGGAGTGTGGTTTAAAGAGCTTGATGAAATTTTGGAGACTATTGGACAAAAAAGATTTTGAATCATCCAGAAAGAATTTTCAATGGAGACGAAAGCAGTCAAAACCAAAAGCCTTTTTTTGCCTTTTTTCCAAAGACAGGACAAGTTACAGGCCCAAGAGGATACCGGAATCTGTACCAAATTAAACAAGGTAATGAAAAAGAAAACAACAATTTTATTGACATTCAATGCACGTGGGGATGTGTACCAACCCTGCGTCGTGTTTCCATATATCAGACCACCGAAGGCTGTGGTGAATAGTATGCCACTAGGCAAACCAGAAACGGGATGGATGAGAGGAGATATTTTTTCCGAATATATTACCAATGATTTTAACCACTGGATATAACAACTAAAAAATCAGTGCTTCTACTAGTGGACGGTAATAAGTCTCATATGTCGTTGATGCTCAGCACTTGAAGTGAAGAATGTGAAGAAATGCAAATTTTATTGTATGCGCTTCTTCCAAATACTACATAAATGTCAGCTGGCGGATGTGAGTGTCTTTGCACTATTAAAGTCATACTAGAAAAATACTATTCGGAAATTTCTATCCAATGCAGAAAATCTTAATTCTGCATTAAACAAAAACAACTTTTATTCGTTACTCAGCGATACATTAAAACAGTCAAGAATATCTGATAACATCAAAAACGGATTTAAACGCTGTGGGCTTTATTTATTTGATCCTTGCAATCCTGATTATACCAAATGAGTACGGAATACACTGGAAAAGTTAAATTCAACTGAAAACCGCCCATCAAACAAAAATAACATAAACTATTCTGATATTGCAAGTAAAAACAAAGGTCTTGAATCATGTGAAATCGATACTTAAAGAGAAAAAAACTTACACGTATTATTACGAAAGAAATAAACATCTTAAAAAAATCACTACCGGTGGAAGAAGAAAATGTAATTGAAATTTCAATGCAGACAGAATCTGAATACAAATGAAGTTCATTGATAGATTTATAAAAAATCAGAACAGAATACTAGCCAAAACAATACAAGGACTATTGAGTGCGTTTTGGATTCGAGAAAAGAAATCACAATCTCCGCATTCATAAACCAAGATGAAGAACAAAATGCGGATGGCAACAACTCTGAGCCTTATTTAGTAATATAAACAGTTTCCGCTCAAATACATCCTCCTCCAAAAAATGCTATTGAGCCAAACGCCACAACCTCCAGCACCAATAATAGTGATTATAATTATTAGCGAAGGACGGACAAAAGGTTGGAACGAGCGTAAAGATATACTTTGCAAATTAAATCAATGAAAATATCAAAATAAACTATCGTTTTTTTTCTATTTTGACAGCTGAATCTATTTTGAATAAGTTCCTACATTTTTCTTAAAAATTGACGAGTCTCCTTCAAGGAGGTAGCGTGTCGTCTACAATAATGTAATAACTAATATTAATGATAAAGAAATAATAGAAATTCATCACCAAGATCAAGTGTCAAATTATGTAATTGAAGAAAACACAACAACTCTCCGGGAGTAACATTAAACTAGGCTCAATTGTTTCATTGGAGTACATTTTGGTGCTGCCGATTCGAGTGTCTTCAATATCAGAGCCAACTGACTAACACATTCGACTCTGATTGCAGCATGTAGTGCACGATCTGAGCGTGGCTTTGGAAAATATTTAACAGGAGATCTTTTTCAGCACCACCTGATGTTGTCTGAGGTTTTAAATACAGTGAGAACGTCAAATCAGCTATTTCTCCTGCTGCTATTTCTTCCGCTGCTTGGAGAAAGCATTACGAAAATAAAGAACAGATACAGTAGCGTAGCTCCTAAGTCATCGTTAATAGAAAACGATAAACCGTAGTCAAAAACAACAACTCGATCAGTAAATAAACAAGTAAACAACACAGCACATAAAATTCATCGTTAAACAACATGTAATACGCATTATTGTAACAATAAAATTAGAACTATAATGACACATTGTAAAATACTTACATAGAGTTTATATTCCTTCCAATGAGCTGCTTGAATAGTACAAGCACGGTCTAATTGGTAGAAAACAAACCGCGATAATGAAATAATACTAAAAGTTGGAACTGGTCGTATCATTTGCCTTTCGTTTGAACTAGAACGTACTCGCGGGTTAAATCACCGGCGGCTGCGCTGGTCTGTGCTTTTGTGAGAGGTTTGGTCTGTGGGAGTGGATGAGTTGGCTGGTTATTTTTATGATTGTGGCAGTACAAAAAGCCATTACATTTTAGTGTTTTCTTAAAATTAAAAGTTAATTGAGAGCGCCAATCATGGCACTAATTCAGCATTTCGCCGGATATTGGAAATCACGGAAGTGAGTATTTCCTTGCATTTGTTTTTCGACCGGCCCGATTACGACGAATTCGTTCGCGTAAAGAGCAGGACACCATTGACGGCGGCCGACATGGCGCATCTGTGCCGCGATCTTTACGATATTTTTCTCTGGATTTTTCAGAATGGGTCCTCTGAAAACCCGGCACCCCTCAAATTTCGTTGACGACGAATAAACAGGCGATCCTGGACAACCGCATAGCGGCGCGTTGAGCCTTTTCGCTCCGTGCGTCGTCCATTTTGGGTACAATTGGTGCGAGTTGACGCCGCGACCATCATTAGCATCTCCGCCTATTAGCAGAGTATAGTAGAAGCCCTGTTACTTCTCTCTTCTTCGACTGCAGTACATCTTGTTTTTCCTGTAAGCGACACGCTCGCCCGTCTGGCATATTCATTCTTGTGACATTAAGAAACTATCCGTGACGTTTATTTGTGCTGTGGACGTGGACAACGGACACTAAAGTGGTGTAATCTCCCACTTCACGGGAACGTTATTCTCTGTCTGCGTTATTTATTGTGAAGACAAAAGTGTACTTTATAAGTGTACGACTCACGATCCAAGCGATTGAAATCATTGATAGTGTAGCAACCTGTCAACGCATAGATAAGGCTGGAATTTTGATTTGTATCGCATGATGTTATGAACTATTTTAAACGCGAGTGATTCATTGTGATTAACAAGTGGCGTTAGTTATAAGTCGCGCCCGGAATTCCTTCTGTCTGCCTATTCTTTTTTTATGCATTCCGCCATGTAAATAATAAACTGGTAATCAATGATGTTAAATATAAACTGAGGTAGATACGTTGTACTCCGCTCTGCGTGGCAAAGCAAACACAAGCTAATCAGCTTGTGTCGACTTAGTCCCAAACAGAGTGGCAACGACGCAACACGTAAATACACGCGACTTCCGAAACATGAAAAATTAATAAAAAATGTCATCTTGTGTCTTTAGGATGTCTTTTTATTTTTAAGTACTGTTTACGGTATGGAAAATGGAAAATAAGACATTTCATTTTACTCTAAATCAACTGTTGCTATGCTGCCGCTTCGCCACTTCCACGAACGAGACAAGTAGCGGGTTACGTATAAGAGCGACAGAGAGAACGCGATAATGGCACGCACCGTTGTTAGTTCGGATGATGCAGGGGATGTTGGGGCTTACCAACGGCTGGCGATCGTCAGTCTGCGCTCCGACCCGTAAAGGCCACGGCTGACGACCTACAATCGGGGAGTCTACTCAATGCTCAATCTTTTATTGCCGTTATATGTTTACAAAAGATCTTAATAATTAATAGGAAGAATGACACATTACCCTCATAGCATGTAGCAATGTAAAGTAGGAGCGGACCGAACCATTTAGAAACTCATTCCTGTTGAATAATTTATTAGACTAATTTAGCCATTCATAAAATCATTTAAAATTTAGTCATTCATAAAATCATTTAAATTATAATAACATTTTTAATTAAAGGCATTTTAAATTTAATTATAAAAACGAAGTTAACTAGCGGAGTTGCAACCTTATTTGAATTGAATTAGAATAGATTATTGTATTTGTGTTACATTTTTTTATTTTTTTTATAACCCCGGTGTGTTCTAGTCAAGAGTGAATAGGTATCTAGTAGGCAAGCGTGCTACACCTTCGACCACATCATCGCTTTCCATCAGGTGAGATCGTGGTCAAACGATTGCCTAGTCCGTAATAAAAATAAAATAAAAAATATGTAACACAAATACAATAATCTATTCTAATTAAAGTGGTTCGGCCCTAATCGTTTTTTTGTGTGGATCCAGTGAGATCATCGACCGCGTAGAGACTGTGTTTTTTTTATGCGGTCGAACGTTTAGCACGTTTGCCTATTAGATACCTATTCACTCTTGACTTGAACACACCAGGGTTATATTTTACCGGAAACACTGACGAGGGGCAGGGCATCCCATACTGTTCTATTGTTTTTAGTGATTTATAGCTTATATTTTATGATATTACAAAATACTGAAAGAAAAAAATAACTATGTCTAATAATACTGTAAGAAAGATATTAAAATAATGTTGTGTTTAGTTTCCCGCGAGTGACGATTCTTACAAAGTGCTTCAAAGTGTCGTTCGTCACTTTTGGTGGGAAAATGTTAAAGTGAGTAAATTTATGATAGTATAATAGTATTTTTTCGAAGTTCTTTATTGTTTTAGCTATAAAATGGTATATAATATTATGTTATTTATACCATAAGAAAATCACAAAAAGTTTTACGTGCGTGTCTCAAGTGTCCGGCAAGCACACGGGTGTTCTGCGGGATATATAGAACTATTATTCCGAAAGTATTTGTTTATCAAAACAAATATTTTATTTTCGGCTTGAATAAACACTTCTATCTATTTTGCCCCAGTTTACTCTAGCTGCTAGCCGACGCACGTGTCGTGACTTCACAGGCCGTCATCGGCGGTGATTGGCGATCGGCCGCTCACTGCAACTCACTGTAACTGAGAAAATATGTTTATCTCTTTCTGACGACTCGGTTCTGTATAATCTCTGTGATCTTTTAGCATCTTCATTGATGCAAATATAGTTGCCTAAGTTATGTAAGTAGCTATAGTACAATTTTGCCGTGTTTTTAGTGTTTTATAATGGGTATGACGTCTCTATTTGTAAAATCTCATTGCTGGTAATATAATCCTTTTGTTTCATTTATTTCCGATACTGAACTCTATAGTTGATTACAATCTCACGGTCCTTAAACCAAAGATTCGATTGCTTGGCTGTTGACTTATCTTGGTAAATTTTTAGATAGTAGCGTGAATTTGGTGTTCGGATGGAAGAAGATTATAGAATGGTGATCTTGTAAAGGCTACAGTCGAACCACGTTAAGTTTGCCCCATTTTATTTTATAAAACTTCTGCGACTTGCCCCAAAATTTTATTAGTCTTTCTTTTACTCGGGGATACCTAAAGACCCTCTCGGTGCTCGCCTACCTGACCACAGGAGCGAGTACTCTCAACTTTTCATATTTTTTATATTACATTTCCAATTTTACGATCAAATCTCGTTCTATGCCTTAGCCCCATTTTTTTACGTTATAATACAGAATTAAAAGAAAGAGGCAACAAGAAAAAGGAAATCAGAATCTGAATAAAATTACGCAGAAGAGGAAAAAGAAGACAAATACTGGTAAAAGTACACAGTATACTCACGCGCTTAATATTGAATCTGCCAAAGAAAACTTACCTGCTGTGAATAAAATGAGGTGTAGTATGTGATGATATTTAAATTTCTGACGTACAAGATGAAGACGAAAGTAACTAGCTTAAAAGCTTAAATAACACGCCTGCCCTGCCAAAAAATAACTTATGCCAATAACTTATACATTGTTGGAATGTGCTTATTAAGGCCTTCAATTTGATACTCATATTGTAAAATTGAAAGTTTTTTTTTTCTCCTCTGTAAATGGAGCCATACTGCCGCCATTTTGGCACTTTTTCTTTTTTTTATATACAAGGATTCTAACGATACGATACGTCGAAATCTGTTAAGGTATTTAAAAGTTACGGTGAATAAAAAAACTCACATACATACAAACATACATGAATGCTAAAAACATAACACTCCTTTTTTTGTGCAGTCGTGTAAAACTGTAGGATGTGTCAGATGGTATCATCTTAAATGCACAAAATTAGCTGGACTGGCGTATTGCAAATTAAAGACCAACGTGGCGTTGGCGGAAATTAGGGAAGGCCTACGTCCAGCAGTGGACAAATATAGGCTGATGATGAATAAGGTTTCAATTAATTAGTTTTTATTTCTTACTTTTTAGTTTCGTTAAAGTAGGGCCTTTGAAAACGGTGTACTTATTCCGTTCTTTATGAAAAAAGCCCCACAGAAATCAAGAAAGCAATCACTAAAAACCTTTCGACACAATATACCAAAAACGCAAAATCCCAAAGACGTAAAATATTACGTTTATTGCCGGCTTTTTTGATGATAAATCGAGAACGAATTGAAGCTTTTTGAATCAAATTTCAAAAAACAGTCTATGCTCGGCCTTTGCGTTGCGTAGTATGGTAAAAATATAGGGAGATTTGTTTCATTCACGAATGCTGCCGGGGGGCCGCTAATACGTAAACGTCTTTCTCTTTTGCATTGCCAATATATCTAGCGGCAGTATATACAAAATCTTTGCAGTACACGTATTTTAAAATAATTTATCTAAATATCAAAGTTTTTTTTTGTTCTGAAATTATTCACTGTTCGAAGAAAAAACCGTGTATGATTTATTATTTTTCTAAGAAATTCTGTTCGTCCTCCGTTTCATAGAATTTCCTGGTAATTTTTCACATTATGTATTGTCTCCTTGTATACTTCTTTTCAGATTAAAATGCCCAAACGTAAATGCGCGTTTAAAAACGAATTCATTTTTAATCGCGAATTTTCTTTATAGGATAACGCAAAGCAAATATCCTATAATGAAAAATATGTCCGGGAAATACTATGCACAATTTGTTCTACATACATTTCAATTGCAAATAAAGGTATTTCCGATATGAATAAGCACCTAAAACACATAAAAACACAAAGCTAATTCGAAAGGCCAATCTAGTAGTTTAAACATCACGGCATTCTTTAGTTTAGAAGAAAATCTCGTTCGAGCAGCTGAATGTGCGATGGCTTACCACACCGTTAATCACCACGTCATTCAATTCGTTGAATTGTAGATTCCATAAAATAATTTCCTAGTATTTTTTCACATAATGTTTCTCTTCTTGTTCACCGAGCGAGCTGTTATATGAATTTTCAAAAACGTCAATAAGAGAAACTGTTTTAAACTTAAACTATTTAATAGATTTGAAGAAATATATATATATAATAACACAATATTTCTTTTATAGTTTCTATTGGCAACCGCTCTGGATGATGGATCGAGTCAGACTGAATTTAATTATGATTAAAAGAAGCTTTAACCAGCAAGATTGCTGATCAGGCTAAATGAAGCTGCAAGATAGCACTAGGGCTAACAAGGTTGGGGTGTAACACCTACCCCTTTTAGAGGAGACTTTGGGGTTGAATCAAAACTAAAGTCTCTGTTAAATTAAACTTGTGTTCTAAGCGGGGCAAAGCGACTGATTTATATGTCTGAGTCTTGTCCGTCTGTTGTTTCAATTATTTGTGGAGTAGGTCGGGGCTGTATATTAAATGTTTTTAATTCGATGGAATGACGGTTGTTGCCAGACTTACAAAATTTCTTAAATATTAAAAAGCATAAGTATAACATAATTAAGAGAAAACATAATAAGAGTAATGGTAGAGTAATGTGTCCCATACTTTACAATGTATGGTTCATCCTCTATTTTCTTTACTTTATTTAGTATTGACTCTAACTTAATATTATTTATTGAGTTAAATTTATCCAAATCCACATTTTGCAGAGAAATAGGAGACACATTATCTACATGGTCGTTAAACTTCACAATGTTACAACATGTATCATTAATTAAATTAAAATCAGGTAAATGGTTTATGGGTGAAGATATATTCAAAGTACTGTACTTAGGTATTAATGTGGTGCTTTTACAATATCCAACGCATCCTTAAGGGATGGTAAGTATTCCTGTACCTAAAATATTTAATTCTACAATTCCAGAGTTCGAACAGTCTATAGAAGTTTTACTTGGTTCTGATTGAACGTAAATCCATTTATTATTTTCTAATGATTTCCAAATATCAAGTTTCCCGTAAATAGTTTTTATTTCGAACTGTATTGGTTTTTCACTGATCACTTTTGACAATAGTTCACTTTCACAGGTGTATTTGGCGTCAGTCGCGTAAACGTTTGTTATATCACATATAAAGTTTCCCGGGCGTATGATTTTGCACTTATCATATATTTAAATTACAATAGTGAGATTTGTCTTTGGTCATTGCATAAATTTAAAATTAGGGGTGATTAGACCGAAAGCGTTAGGCACTTTATTGTCATACGGTGTAGGTAGAGCGATGCTATGAAAAAGCATATACTCCTTAGTGTTAACTAGTGGTACTTGTAACACGAGTAGGGTATTATTATTAGCGAGATGCAAATCCGATCAGTTGGAGTGGCGAGCGAGCCATTCTAAATGCAAGCACTTCATACTTAATACAAAAATGCGAAGTGTTCATTCCGATTAGTCTAACTATAGCGACTCATGCATGACTGAGATCAGTTACTTGATCTCTTAAAACATGACATCGAATTCATAAACAACGCTAGTACGTAGACGTACTAGCGTTAGATTAACTGATGATTTATGCTCTGGTAGCGACTTACATTTTATAACATGGTTATTAATATCGTATTGCTATTTTTGCGCCAGATCAGACGTGCAGACTAGTGCTTGTCTCTTCGTTAAATGAACTATTGTAAACAAAATGCGGTTTCTGTCATCCTCTCTAAGCGAGACGCCCATAAAGAATTCAATTTATTATCTCAATGTCTACGAACAACGGTATAGGTACTTGATGCGCGCGCCGCTCCCCGCGCCACCGTTGCAACCGTACGATTTAAATCGTATTTATACGACCTTTTTGCTAAAATACAACTTTTCCTAGTGTATGGTACGATCCCCTAAATAATTAAGTTCACAACGCTGCTCATTATTTTATGCATATCAACGGACACTTTATATGTAAACAAATAAATATATTGTTTCATGACAGGGTCATTGATATTCACTGACGGAGTTGTATTATAAGAATAATGAAATAAAATTCGTAGGTAAATATTAATATTAAAATAATAATTTAATTAATTTGAAAAAAAAAAACGCCAAATAGGGCACTTGTTATTTAAAGATAAAGCACATTTTGCACAGCTTATAGCGTGCCCACAAGGTATAAAACAAATACACAACTGTCTTGTTAAACAAATTTTACAATTCAATATATTTGTTATACTATTTGTATTAATAATTGAATTAGCATCTCGAGTCGGAGAAGGTACAACGTTTCGGAGATGATGTTTTTTTTCTCTGGTTAGTATAATATATGTACAATCTTGAAAGCAACGAGCGTGTTCTTCCGCTGGTATACTCTTGAGGCCCCAATCTTTTAAGCCTCCACCACAAAAGTAACATAAAACTTTGTCTTTTTCCCCTACATAAAAAAACCCCGCATCATCATGCCATTTTTTCATGTGTTTGTTTGGTCATTTCTCGAGGCCATGTGTTGTAACTTAAGATTTATTTCGTTATTATGGATTGAGGATTGTAGGGCACAATTTTTACAATATACTTAACAAAGTTGAAAAACTTTTGCTTACACTAGTAAAGTACTGAACTATAAGCTAAATTAGTAAGATTGTAAGTACAAAATAGAAATTGTTTGATTTTATAATATTATTTGATTTTAAGTTTGTAAGCGTCTATAAATAAACACGGAAATGTCTATAAGACTTATTGGTTACGGATACTTACTTTAATTAAACAATAATTATTAATATTGCATTATGTACGAAATCTAACATTTTTAGTCTTTTAAATCAATCAATCATAGTGTTTATTTGCAAGAATACATTTTACAATATCGGTAAATACTTAAATAACTGTAATAACTGTTTGTATATTTGAAAATGGTATTTTTTTCCATGATTTTTTCATTTGTTGACGATCATAAGCATGTAATGCATCTACCTTTATGAGAATATAGTTAAAATTTAATAAATTAAAATGAATTGAGTGATAAAATATTTAGGTACTATTTAATACGATTATACTTTATTGAATTTGAAGCGATAATAGCTCGGTGGTTAAAGGTCCGGGCCACTGATTGGGAGGTCGCGGTTTCAAAATCCTATCACAAGCTTGAGCTTTCGGTGAAGGTAACATCGTTACGTAATCCATGGTGGTAGGACATCTCATGCTCGCCTGGCTTGCTACTCTATACCTAGTTTACCACCCTCACCAAAGTAGGAAAAATCTGTCACCAAGGTGTTCCATTCCAGCAGCTATCCTTGAGAGCCAGTGTAATCTAAGCATAGTGTGTTAACACCCTCGACCACATCAGGTGAGATTGTGGTCAAACGCTAACCTATAAGAGACAAAAAAAAACTAAATATATAAAAAACTATAAAACAAAATAAGTTAAACCTATGTAGATTCATTGCAAAAAATACTTTATGATATAGTTATGCAAAATGAAATATATTTTGATCAAAAAAACATAATAAAAAAAAAAACAAAAAAAAAGTCGCTTACAAAAATATTTTGTGATAAATCAAATTACTTACCGTATTAGTCCAATAATAACCTATTTTATTTAATATATTGGTTTTTAGATTTTAGCATAGCTCTGTTTTTATTGGATCTATGTTAAGATACCGTATATAACCAATATAACATGAAACATCACTAACAATGACTCGTTGATTGCATAGTACATAGGATGACCATATAAAAAATTCGTCTCAAATGATAGCGACATCGCGGCGCCTGCATAGGATCCCTAAAAAAATGTGAGTAAGGTATTGGTCACATATTGATTGGGGATAATATTTAGAAGACAAGGAATTATAAATCTTATAAGCACTGAACATAGGGGTTATAGTGCTTCACCAATCAACTTGATTATTTTCACATTAATTATTTAATACGTGGTATGATCTTAGCTTTACAAATTTAGCATTATAAATAGTCCCGATTTCAATAAATCACCATCAGTTATTTTAACGGCAGCCAGCACTGATCATTCCTCCACTAGAGATTATCTTCAAAGACCGACAAAAGTATGTAAGCAACAACATATTATATAATAATATATATATATATAATTAAGTACTGGGTTGTGGATACTCTGAGTTAATAATGTGAAGCAACTTGTTCTAAGTATCAACAGCCTTATTCTTTATGTCTTTATAAATAATTGATATAATGATTAGTAAATAATGACACTTACCTTTTTGATGTCAGGTTTTCCAACAATCCGTTCGAGTCGGACAGTGAGGTACCGTCAACTTCACAGCGGAAGAAAACTACTAAGCAGCAGACTGCGAAAAAATCTCGATCGAAACCGACGAGCAAGAAACCAACGCCTGCGTCTTTATTTGGGTCAGAATCTGAAAGCAACGAGCCAACTACGTCGGCTGCGGCTGTGGCATCAAGGAAAAAAAGGAAACTTCAAGTTTTCCCAGATTCAGAGGTATGTCGAAATACAGAATGCAACTTTTTTACAAAATAGACTAACGCTGACCACTTTCTGACCTGATATTATGTGACAATGCAGTGTACAATACAACACATTGTCTAGAAGACCCCTACTCTACTCATTAATGACTCGAATACGTAATATCTTCAGCTAATACATACTTTTGAACATAATATATTAGTAAACTACATTTGTCGTATAATACTTTTAGAAAATGTTTTTATAGGTAAAAATATTTATCGCAGTTACTTAGAATCTTATGCGATTCGTTCGCTCAAGGCGACATGAAGTCTGCGAGTTAATTGTTTACGTTTTCATTATGTAGCGACGGCTATAGAAACATACATAAGTTTTGTATGTTGAGTACGATATTCGTTTAGTTGCTTATGTTATTGTTCAATAATAATTGAGTTTAGGTATTGCTCTATGCTTTTAAACATGATAGTTTCCTAATAGAGATTTTTAACATTGTTTCAGGAAGACGAACCTATAAAGGCTGCCAAACTGAAGAGCTACTTTTCACGCAGAGTAGGATCAGGATATACTACTCAAAGTGATCCTACTAAGCGTGGAAACTTTTACATAGAGGTGCGTGTCTCCAATAGCCAAGAGTTGGAGGCGCTTAACTCTAACAGGTGGAAGCACTCCCTCCTCAGCATAAAAACGGCTGTGGACGATACCACTCCAACCTGGAAAGCGGTGGAACAGCTGGTGACGGCTGTCAAGAATGATTATCGTGGTATTCGTCCAATACTATACAGTCAAAATAATGCTTGAGGTTTTTTGATTAAGTACATACCTACCTTATTTAATTTTGTATTTCACAGATTTATTCTCGTCTAATATTGTCTTTGGTTTATCTCTATATTTTTACCTTTATACTAGGTTAATTATTATCTGACATGATGAACTGATTTCTTTAACGTGAATATTTTAATTTCATTGTTTTTATTCCTTACAGAATCTGCTTAGTAGATAAAATATAAATTATGAAATCATAAATGAAACATGAACTGATAAATTACATTGAATTTCAAATCACACATTTATTTGATTGTTTAACCTGAATATTTTATTTGGATTGATTTATTCCTTACAGAATCTACTTAGTAGATAAAATATGAATATGAAATCATAAAATGAATCTTGAAATGATAAATTACATTGAATTTGAAAGCACCCATTTTTTTCTGATTTTTTAACCTGAATATTTTTTCTTACAGTATCTACTTCGTAGATAAAAGTTTATATAAATATTCCAATTCGAAATATCAAAACTATTGAATCAAATATTTATACCAAATAGGTACTTTATATTAGACAATTACAATATTTAAATTTATATTAGTACTTATCAATAATTAATGCATATATCAAGTAGAAAAGAATATACATTTCCACATAAAAAATAAAGCTGAATAAATGAATTTGGTAGATTCTACTTAAACATGTTTTTTTGTCAAGCTTGTAATTTAAATGTGAACTATTTTTCTGCTCCTAAAAAGTCCAATATCCATAAATCTAACTCTTTGTTACAAACTGAGTTTAGTGATGTTCGCCTTGTAAATTGCGCTTTTAAAAACAAAATAGTTACAGAATAAATCCAGAGAGTTTAACTATTTCGCCAGAATTATTTTTATCAAATGTTTCAGACACATCTTGTTCACTTATTAAAGAATCATTGAAAAACATGCTTCAGTTTAAGTTAATTTAGAATTATTTGTTTTCTATGCTTTACCTAAGAATGATGAAACGAGTCTTAAATCGTTTAACACAAAATATCTTTTAGTTCAAAGTTCTGATATAAATGCCATTTATACAACATTAGTAGAAAAAATGATTACTAAATGTTCCGAATTTGAGCTTTGCTAATCTGGATGGACAATCGAGTCGATAAGTCATTTAGAAATTAATATTGCTAAATATTGTCCTTTAAGATCCGGTTAAAACTAAATCATGTTTAAATGTAAGAAACGAGGACAGTCATTGTTTTCTATGGAGCATTGTAGCACATTTATATCCCGCTAAAAGAAATCCCAATAGAATAAATTCATATCCACATTATTCTAACGTCTTGAAATCATCGAACATGACTTTTCCTCCGAGTTTGGACGATATAAAATTATTTGAAGGCTTGAATCCAACTTTAAGTGTTAATATTTATGGATTAGACAGTAAAAATCAAGTGACGGGGCCATTATATAAAAACGGAAATTAACGCATATCAACTTACTTTGCGTAAAAAAGGGTGACAAAAGTCATTTCTGCCTAATAAAAAATTTCAATAAACTGGTACACAAACAACATACCAAACATAGGTCTAAAATACATTTATGCGATGAATGTTTCACATATTTCGAACTTATTAATCATAGTTGTGCCAGAGTTCAAAATACAAAACACTGTTTTTCGAATTTTGAGAGAACGCAACGGATCCCTATCGTTATTTATGGTGATTTTGAAAGCTTGTTAAGAGAATATTCAGATAAAAATCGAACCACACACGTTGAAAATATACAAATTCATGAAGCATGTTGTTTTGCGTACTACATATATTGTGAATCGAAACCTGAGCTAAATAAATTTGTATCATATAGAGGTCCAAGCTGTTCCAGAAAATTCATTGATTCCATTAGCAAAGATGTAAAAAGGCTTTATAATTGTATGTCGGAGATTAATCCTTTGATTATAAGTGAAAATGAGCTTAAGTCTTTTCAAAATGCTAAAGTATGTCACATATGTAAAAAGGAGTTTACTAATACAGATATAATTTTAGCCCATCATGATCATTTTTCAGCTTCCTTTATTAGAGCAACGTACCAAAAATGCAATTTAAACGCAAAAAAATGTTCATATATCCCGATCATTTTTCATAATCTGTCAGGCTATGACTGTAATTTGTTTATAAAAGAACTTGCAGCTGTTTGTGGACGTATTAATCTAATTCCAAAAAATAAAGAAAAGTATATCTCGTTTACGAAATTCATCCCTATTGACGAAAAACATGTGGCTCAGCTAAAATTTATTGACTCTTTTAATTTTTTGAGCTCCAGTCTGGATAATTTAGTAAAATCCATGAGACCTGAAGACTTAAAAACTATGCACGAATTTTTTTGGACATAAAAAATTATTTGATTTAGTCAGAAAAAAAGGGGTATACTTCTATGACTATATACATTCATTGGAGCGCTATGAAGATACAGAATTACCTAACCGAACGCATTTTTATAATAAACTTACATCTGAACCTGTTTCAGATAAAGATTATGAACATGCTACAGATGTTTGGAATGCTTTTGAAATTTCTAATTTAGGAGAATATACAGATTTATATCTCAAATGTAACGTACTTCTCTTATGTGATGTTTTTGAAAAATTTCGCACTAAATATCTTCCTAACTATGATGAGAAGAAACTAGACAGTTATTTAATTTTCTTAGATTGTGTAAATCTTTATGGTTTTGCAATGATGCAGAACTTGCCAATCGGAAACTTTATGTTTCTAAATGAATTTGAAGTACAACATTTTGATGTGATGAAAACTATGATTGATAGTAGTACAGGATTTATTCTGGAAGTTGATTTACACTATCCTCCAGAACTTCATGATTTACATTCTGATTTACCATTTGCTGTTGAAAAATATGTCCCTCCCGGTAGTAAAAACAAAAAACATCTTGCAAATTTAAATGACAAACATAAATATGTTATTCATTATGGTCAACTAAAAGAATGTCTGAAAAAAGGTATTATTTTACTCAAGGTTTATAGGATACTAGCATTTGACCAAAAATCATTTTTAGCTCCGTATATTATGTTAAATACGGAGCTCAGACAAAAAGCAACTTCCGATTTCGAGAGAGACTTTTTTAAGAAGCAAAATAATTATATATTCGGCAAAACAATCGAGAACAAGAGAAAACAAGTAGATGTTAAATTAGTTAATGTTTGGAAGGATGTCTCAAATAGAACAAATAAAGTTTGTAGGTCAGAAAAATATATAAGCGCTCCTAACTTTAAGAATTTGTCCGTCTTATCAGAATCCTTAGTTGCCATTCAGTTACAACAAACGTACTTGACCGACCTATTTATATCGGATTCACGACTTTGGAGTTAGCCAAGAGTCATTTGTATCGGTTTCACTACTCCGTGATGAAAAAAATGTACAAAGACGATATTAAACTTTGTTATACCGATACGGATAGTCTCTTATATTTAATATATACTGATGACTTTTATGAGGATATGAAAAACAATTTAAAATACTTTGATACAAGTAACTTTCAGCATGGAAACAGATATGGTATACCTCAAGTAAATTGCAAAATACCAGGATATTTCAAAGATGAAATGGGTGGTGATGTAATACCTGAATTTGTAGGTTTAAGAGCAAAACTGTATTGCATAGACTCGATCGCCTCTTCAATAAAAAAAGCTAAAGGAATAAAAAAGTCTGTCACGAAAAAACTTGATATACTAAATTATAAAAGAGCTTTACGATATAATGAATGTATGAGGGAAAATATGTGTATCATTAGATCGAAACAACACAATATTTTTTACACAAAAAATTAATAAACTTGTACTTAGCAGAGACGATGACAAGAGACAAATAATGGTCGATGGTTGCTCAACATTGCCTTGTGGACATTATAAAACTGTATTTTATTATTTTAAGAATAGAATATAATAATATAATATGAGAATTAGCGTGATATTTTATTGTTATTGTATCATACTAATTGTATCATATTAATGTTAGTTATTTTTTCATACAAATGTAATTAAACAACAATTATAATTTAAACTGTGTATATTGTACCTAATGTGTAATAAATCTTTAAAATAAATTTCATAAATTTGAAATGCATTTTCTTTTATTTTTACAAATCCTACAATGGTTCGAGTTTATCAGCAAATAATAATTGTTTAAATGAACACAATTTGAATAAATGTATAGTTATGTAAAGTTAACGGTTCATTGTTTAAACAATAACTATGTGTTGGGTCGAACGCGAACGTTAGAATAGTAACTATAATATACAAACAAATAAAACAACGAAATATTTATAATAGGTTTAATTTTAAAATTATAATTAGTCTAAGTCGTACAACTTTTGACTTATTTTTGTAATAAGATTTGTAGCATCCAAAATAATATCATAATTATTATTTTCATCTGCTGCATACTGAGCACTAACAACGGCACTTTCACTGTCACTATAATTATCATCTTCAGGATCCTTAACTTCATAGATATTTATATTGATTAGTCTTTGCCCTCTGCGTAAGCCAGTCCGATGAATTATGTATGTTGTTAGCGCCGAAGTAGTGGATTTTCTTTTTTTAGATGTTTTCTTTAATTTAGACGGCTGCTCCTCCTTGGATTTGCTCGTACTTGCTGCATTAAGTGGTTGTGCATCTTTTTTTTCGAGATACTCAGTCATATCTTGTGGTTGTGCGTAGTAGAACGGATTTAATATTGGATTTGCTTCGTCGTCATTACCATAGATAGTCATATTCTGCAACAATAACAATAAAATAAAATTAATAACAAATACAATTTAACAACCATGGTATACTATGTATAATAATTTACTGACAGGTAAATTAATAAGTAACTTACCGACTGAACAGAAATGATGATATATAAGACGTGCGGCAACTTTGAAAGATGCTATCTTAATGAAATAAGTATATTTATCGTATAAACAAAATAATATCAATACAATGAATTGAACATGTTATAACAGGCTTTTTATTTGCTGCGTCAAATAGTTTCAAGTATCAGAATCAACAGAAATAAGAAGCGACCGGTCTTAAAAAAGCATGTTCTAACATGTTCAATTCACTGTATTGATATTATTTTGTTTATACGACAAATATACTTATTTCATTAAGATAGCATCTTTCAAAGGTAGAAGTTAGTTTTAAACCCTGTCAGCCATAGCATATTGTTACCTAATACAATTCGTTGTATTATTTGTGGGCCCTCTAACTGTGGGAAAACAAACGTAATGATTAGTTTATTATTGCATGAATATGGTCTTAAATTTAGAAACGTTTATTTGTACTCAAAAACAATCTTTCAACCAAAATATTGCTTTTTAAATGAAGTATTTCATAATATTCCAAATGTTAAATTTTCTATGTTTAATAATAATAAAGATGTAATTCCTGCTGAAAATGCGTTGCCAGATTCTGTATTTATTTTTGATGATATAGTATGTGAAAATCAAACGAACATTCGCAATTACTTTTCTATGGATAGACATAAAAACATAGATTGTTTTTATTTGTCCCAAACATATTCTAAAATACCAAAACAACTAATTCGAGATAATTCTAACTTTTTAATTATTTTCAAACAAGATGAGATAAATTTAAAGCATATATACAACGAACATGTTAATTCTGATATGATTTGGGTACAATTTAAACAAATATGTTCAGAAACATGGAAAGATCCTCATACGTTTATAATTATTAACAAAGACTGTGAATTAAACAATGGTAGGTACAGAGCAGGTTTCGATACTTTCATCAATTTCGATTAAATTTGGTATTTAAAAGCCAAACAGAGGTATTTTGACATTCATTCAAGTTTCTTTATTACATGTCAACGGTTGTTAACGTAACACAGTAGACAAAAAAATGAAGCGTTCAATGAAAGAACAAATAATTAAATCTGTTAATGCTATTAAGAGTAAAATAAAACAAATGAAAGATGAAGACGACACGACGAACTTAAATTTGAAACGAGTATTTGAACCTCTTACTTTACCCTTGAAAGAAATAGTTGAATTAGGTAAAAAAAAATATAATGCAAAATATGATTCCGATGATAATGACAATAATTTTGACGTCAAATCTTTAAATGAATTAAAATCTGATTATTCAATTGGTCAGGACTTTCAAAGTGAAAGTGAAGACTCCTTGAAAAGTGCTCGTTCAAGTACAGTATCTACTATACCTGATAAAAATATAGGTATAAGAACGTCGATTGAAAGAAAAGGATGTGTAACAAACTTAGATACTCCTTTTTTGACGATGATTGCAAAAGAGAATTTACTTGATGATGACTTCAATTTGTTTAATATTCCTTTTGGAATACGTCGTGAAAACAATAAACTGATGATGGGGAACTTGCCAATTTATTTCAAAACCGATAACGATATAATATCTGGACAGCCCTATATGTCTACTATTACTGTCGGTGATAAAGATTATGAAATGACTGCAGGCTTAAAAGAACTTTTGCTTAAGAAAAAACCAAACATAGAAATAGTAACTGAATTAGATAAACTTGTTTATAAAGAAATGTTATGCAACACGAATGCTCATAAGAGAGATTTTCAAAGTATGGGCCAAATTAAAGGGGACAAGGGAAGGAAGTACTGTCGAATAATTAAACCTTTATTTTTTTATTCAGAGCAATCGCATGCTTCAAACATTAAAAAAGGACTTGGCTTACCGATTTTTTAAAAAACATATAAAAAGGACACCGATTTTATTTATTGGGATAAACCCAATGAGCTAATTGAAAGGCTTATGCTACTAATAGCATCAACAGATGCTGGCAACAGTAATCATGACAACGAAATTATATCAATAATTGAAGAATTGAAAGAAGCTGATATAATTAAGGATTAAATTTCAGATCAAATGAGATCAGATATATACACCTATAATTAAGTTTAAAAGATAAATTGAACAACATTTACTTGAACCACTCAGTATTAAATAGACGTTGTTCAAATGTGAACGTCAATAAATTTGGACTCCATGTTCACAAACACGAAAGAAAGACAAAAAGTTGTGTGGAAAATATATGTAATTTGAAACAAAATATTGATGGAAGTCTGGATTGTCAAAACAAGATACTTTCTAGTCTTAAAAATCCTATAGATTTGAATGATAGCGCAACAAAAGATTACGTTGACAAATCATTGCAGGATCTTGAATAAAATTTTAACATATGACGTTTTAATTTCAGAAATACATAATAAAATTAATAATTTTGAAAAATCCTTTGAACGTTATAAAAATGAGCAAAAAAAGCGTAGTAAATGAAATTCATAAATACGCTAGGGTAAATTTTCCTCGAAGACATGTTATCATGAAAGACATAGATGACCTTTGGCCAGCAGATTTAATTGATATGCAATCTTATGCAAAACATAACTTGGGCTATAATTACATTTTAGCTATTACATTTTAGGTTCATAAGAACTCTAAAACCCAAACTGTACAAGGAGTTTAGTTTGAAAGGGGCGTACAAATGGACAGATGGTTTGTTATACAAAGTGGTTGAAACATATAACCAAACTGTTCATAGAACAATAGACTTAACACCAGCTCAAGTCAATAAAAACAATAAAGTACTCTTATTGAACAGATACAAATATATGTATGAGTCACATACTCAAAAAGCTAAAAAACTTAATGTTAATGATTTCGTTCGTATTAGTAAATATAAAGGAACATTTGGAAAAAGTTATACGCCAAATTGGTCTACAGAAATATTTAAAATTAATAAAATTCAAAATACTAACCCTTTCACTTACTTCTTGGAAGACGCTAGAGGTCGTCCCATACTTGGAGCATTCTACATTCAAGAACTACAAAAAACACAACATCCAGATGTCTACCTTGTAAAAAAAGTTTTGAGAAGAAAGAAAAATAAATGTTATGTTAAATGGTTAGGATTTCCATGTAGTGAAAACAGTTGGATAGATAAAACTGCTATTTTATAAAAGAATCTGAACACTAATTTTATATCAGTCAGTTATAAGTTATGAAAGAGAATAGTCTTCTAAACAGTTTAATTAATTGTTTTCCTTTTGAACTTCATTTACTAGGATATAATTACTGTGGCCCAGGAACTCGTTTAAAGGAAAGACTTGCTCGAGGAGATAAGGGTATCAATCCATTGGACGAATTCTGCAAGCACCACGATATATCTTACAATAAATCCTTAAATTTAAAAGATCGTCATAAAGCTGATACAATTTTACTAAAAATGGCAAAGAAACGGATATCATCTTCTAATGCCAGTGTTGGAGAAAAAATTGCTGCTACTTTAGTAAACAGAGCAATGTTAGCTAAAGTTAGTTCAGGGTCAGGGCTAAAAAATAAATTTAAAAACATTGTATCTCATACTAGGAAACATATACGTAAAATGAAACCTAAATGTAAAAAATTGGCAATAGAAATGGCTTTTGCAGCTGCTAAGGAAATGGCTAAAGATCTGCCTGTTCAACTACCTCGGATTATACCTATGCCAAAGTCAGGAGGTTTTCTTCCTCTAATACCAATTTTCGCAGGATTGTCTGCTGCTGGTAGCTTAGCCGGAGGAATATCTGGTTTAATTAAAACATATAATGAATATAAAGCTGCAAAACAACATCTTGCCGAATTAAAAAAGAAAAACCAAAAAACTATAGGAGTATCCATTGGAAAGGGTTTGCATCTTAAACCTTATAGGAATGGTTTGGGTATATATTTAGCAAAAAAAAAAGTATAATTCAACGTTTGCCTAAACGAGCCCTTTCTAACATTGATATCTTAATTCATGCCAAACACATTCCTTATTTTCGAGGTGTATTTATGAGAGATGAGCTACCAAAGAATCCTCTACCTATAGAGTGTGGGATTATTAATTTAGATTGTTCGAAAAATCCTGGGTCACATTGGGTAGCATATGTAAAAAAAATACTATGTTGAATATTTTGATAGTTATGGAAATTTGAGACCTCCGAGAGAATTTATAGAATATATGGCAAAATTCAAGATCGTGTATAATTATGTCAATTTTCAAAAAAATAACTCTTACAATTGCGGACATGTATGTCTTAGATTTTTGAAAAGTTTTAGGTGTAAGAATAGTTTTAAATAAATACCGTGTTCCTACTCCTTTTAGCTCAGTCATTGTGAAATTGTGCTTTACTAAAGGACGATGTCCATCACGTTAACGATTTTAGGCTATAAATCTGTACTAGAAACATTATTTAATCCGCCTTTAAATGGTCCTTATGAGCGTGGATTGCTATATTTCTCTGTTTATAATGCTATACTAAATGTTAATGAGAGAAATAACTTATTTGTTTATGGCGACAATTTGAGCAATGAAATAAAAATTCCAAATGGTTCTTATGACATAATTGATATTCAAGAATTTATAAAAAGTTAAATTAAAGACTGTGATATACAAATTGAATCAAATAGTAATACGTCAACGTGTTCTTTATTGTGCAATAAAAGCGTGAATTTTGAAATAAATAATAGTATCGGCAGTTTGCAAGGTTTTCCAAAGGCGAGATTAGAAGCCAATAAATTGCATGTTTCAGTAAATCCAATGAACATTCTTCCAGTGTCACTGATAAGAATTGAATGTGATCTAGTTCAGAGATCATTCACCAACGGTTCACCTACGCACATTATTCACGAGTTCATACCAGACGTACCTCCGAGTTTTCGATTTCTTGAAAAACCTAAAACATTATTTATTTTCCGGTTACTAATCAACATATAACATCCATCACCATAAATCTTGTAGACCAACAAGGGAGTGCAATTGATTTTAGTGAGGAAAATATTCAAATGTGTCTCCATTTACGACCAACAAAATGATTGTGTTTAACCGAAACGTAATACAAAATATAACTACAAAGACAAAATTGAAAAATACTATTCATAAAAACTCATTCAGGCGAAGACGACGTGTTAACGTAACAAAAAAAATAACGAAAAAAAAAAACTCCGAGCTCTGGGATTTAAAATATGAGTATCCTCCAAGTAAATGATTTACCACAATTCGATAATTCTATAGAAGGTTATGAAATTCATACATATAACCCTTACAGCAATAGTTATAAAGAAAATGATGAAATCCGAATATCTATTAATCAACAAAACATTTATGTGCTTCCCTCGGCAAGTTCTATCTACATTGAAGGTTATGCGACAGTGACTGAAAAGGATGTTGGAGGAAAACTGGTTAAAAAACCAGTGAATTTCACAAATTATTATGTGTCATTTCTTTTTCAAGATATTCGATATGAAATTAACGGTGTTGAAATAGATCGCATTAGAAACGTAGGAATTTCTTCAACATTAAAATTATATGTTTCATTAAATGAGGCTCAAAGTAAAGTAGCTGCGATATGGGGCTGGAATATTAATGGATTAAAACAAAAAGATGGTTATTTTAGTATTGTTTTACCTATTAATAAAATATTAGGGTTTGCAGAAGATTACAACAAAATAATTATTAATTGCAAGCATGAACTTATATTAAACAGAAGTAACGCTAGTTTGAATAGTATACTTCTTGAAAAAGATGAATGTGTTAGTATGAACATACAAAGAGTTCAATGGCGCATGCCACACATAAAAGTATCCGATCGTGAAAGGCTATCGCTTCTAAAATATTTAGAAAAGGGTAAACCTATAAAAATACAAATAAGTTTAATATCAAGTTTGGTTTGCCGAGGAGTGATACCTGTGCCTTTTGTGACACTATGCAGAATAAAATTACAGCATCTTCAGATGAAAATGAAAATCAAAGACTTACATGAAGTACACAAAATTGGATCAAGCTAAAAAAAATGGCTCATATCAACGTCTGGAAATTGATTTTAATACCAAAAACATTAGTCGGATTATTAGAAAAACAGTCGTTTTACTAGCTAACTGCTTAAAGCAATTGATTTATTTCCCAAGAAAAGAAGCTGTGAGAGAAAAGCTTCTCTTTGTTTCTTCTTTTTCGTAGAAGTTATGACAGTACAGTAAGTATTATAGACAGCTTCGAGATTAGAATAGAGAAGCCCTCCAATATTCTACACCAAGCTTTATCGTGGTAACAGTATAAAGGCTTCAATACTATACAGTATTTAGTGTCTATAACGCCAGACGGAACTATAAACAATGTGTCTGATGGTTATGGTGGTAGGGCTACTGACACAGTCATTTTTGGGGATTGCAAAATTTTAGAGTTGATGCCAAAAGGAAGTGCTATCATGGCCGACAGAGGGTTCAAAAATATTGCGGCAGATTTAGAGATGTATGGTTGCCATCTTGTGAGACCTCCAAGCCGGGTTCCCAAGCCAAGCTCCAAGTCAGTACGGGTAAAGTAAGTACGAAAGAAGAAGTCATAGAAACAAAACGGATTGTAGCTCTACGTATACACGTCGAACGGTCGATTGGTTGTATAAGAGAATTTAAACTGACTTAACCTCATGCATGTATTGACACAAAAGTTTTTGATATGTTAGATGACGTCGTTATAATAACTTGTGGGCTAGTAAACATACAAAACAAATTTGTTTAAGTATTTAAGTTTGTAATTTCAATGTTATTGTAACAACTGGAATAAATAAAACGAATACAAGTATGACATTGTATTTAATCTCTACATTAATGAACATAAATATGTAGCTAACACATCAGCAGCTAATCAAAAGCTGCACAGTTGTTTACATATATACTCACTACCGGAAAGGAAATGAAAGAGTTTATCTTCAGTCCAATTAGCAACTCTATATTCTGACAGTCAAAAGATACAAAAATAAAAGACAAGGTGTGACATGCGGACACGTATTCGACAATAAGGTGGTAAATTAACTGGCGCCGCGGAGGGCGCGATTTGCTTAGTTCGCATTACTATTAATAACTTTGTGTCCCCACACTCCTCACAGTAATCTTTGTCTTAAATTACTTCGTGTATATCAACTTTTTTTGTATACTCGAAATTTTCATGTGCGATACAAAATATGATATGATATGAATCTGTCCGCGTCCTTGATGCCGTTTTCCTTTCTAAACTGATTAACTAAATAATGCATAATAAATATTACAATAACATGCTATTACAGTAAAAGCAGGCTCCTCACTATGTAACCGCATGACCAACGCCATGGTATGCTTGCATCCTCCTCTGCTTGCCACACAACCTTCAAATTCTAGACTATTAATTTTATTTGCAATTTCATCACAAACAAATGTACAGTGATATGCCGTGGCTCGGACTTTGTGCTCACCTGTACATAGCCTATTGCGTTATCTCCATAACTATCGCGTCCTGACCTGTTTAAAAAGAAAACTGAATATAAAGCAAAACTTTTTATTTATCGATAGTAGAGGTGTGTAACTCAGGAGTGATTAACTCAAAAGAGTTACTTCTCCCTAGATGTATATCTATATCTCTATATCTTTTCTTTTGTAACTGTATCTTTATATCTTTTCGAATAAGACTCATTTTGGAATGAAAGCCTGCCCTTCGCAGAGGATAGAGAGTAAGAGAGGTGTTACCATATAGGATTTAATGCATTAAAAAGAGAGAGCCTGCGCTTTCCGGATATAGAGGAAATGAGATACAAACATCTAAGATTGTATTTGAAAGAGAGACAGTCACAATTTGTTAAGCATTGATGTTCTTTCCGTTGAGTTATTCACAACATAAGACTATTTAATTACGAATAAGTACTAATGTTAATTAATAGTCTAATAATAATATTATTATTTTTTATTTGAGAACTGATTGTTAAATTTAGAATTTAATTGTCGTACAAACTATTGTACTAATCTTTCTTGTGACTGATTAATTTATCATAAGAACGGTATTTGCCTTCCTTTTCTTTCTTTGTTGAGACTGATAATTAAATACTAGTTTTAATTATCAATCTCAAATTAATAACTGATTGATTAGGTAATCATACATTACTAGCTGCAATTAAAAGATCTCAATGAATGTTAAATTTAGTCATAAGAATGTTGTGATCATAAACGCAATCGAAATACTCATATAATGAGGTTATTTTTTTATAACGTAAGTGTTGATTATTGTCAAATTTTTGTTTCAAAAAGTGTTAGCATGTTAGTCAATTTTTGTTTATTTTATAGCAGTAATAACAAAAGAAATAATTATTTTTTCACATTCTTCAATTAGGTATTGTTTTTATTTCATTTAACACGTTTTAACTGGCTGTATAAGTGTATAAAGTAAGACAAATTTCAGTTCAGTTAACAATATATTTTAAACACGTCTGAAAAAGTTTCGGTTTCGGATTCGGTTTCGGCTGAAACTGAAACAGATACCTAAGATTCGGTTTTGGTTTCCGTAGAAAGTCTTGTTTCGGTCGGTCACTAACTTCTAATGTAAAATATGTAAATGTAAGTACCTAATTGTAAATACGTAAATTTATATATATTAAAATCAATGTACATAACCACTGATTTTTAAATACGCCAACTCACTCAGTCATAATAACTTAAATTGCTTTAGTATTTATATCATTTAAGTAATAATAAATAAAATGAAAAAGTTTTTTTTTTTAATTATTTGCCTGTCAAGTGTATGAAGGAAAATCATATCAATTATTTTAATCGCATTCACAATTGAATTGATGTGAATTTCACATCTCTCAATGTACAGATTAAATTAGGAAATAGGAATACATTTCGAATCACTCCCTCGTCTTTAATCACCAAGATTCACGGAGTTATTAGGGATATAAAGATATATAAGAGAGATATATATCTTTTGTTTGAAAATATGTAAATATATCTTTTCTTTTTAAAGATATACTTTGCGCACCTCTAATCGATAGCGCCCTGCATAAGCGGACCGCACTAGTATTTACATGAAGAGTAAAGTTTTGCCACGCATACTTTTTGTTTGAGGATAGCAATGCTATAAACAATAATAATAAGCTCACAATAATGTGGTAACCAACTGGGAACTCATCTCAACCAAGACCATTGACTAAAAGTTGACCGAAAAGTACCTAATTAGATTTCTGCCTGTACTGCATAACGCACATGAAAGAACTTTGGTATACACGTAACTTATATGTTTTATGTCTGTATATGATGTACTAAACCTACCCATATAACACTACCACATTAGCTAAATTAAGACACTTTGCAAGTTTTTGTCCTTGGATTCTGCACAAATGTACTTTGCGTGATTTGTGAAATATTCCGCAATCATAAGAAGGTCCACTTTTAGCAGATTCCTATTTCCATTCCATTTGGCACGTTCCTATGTTCTTTTGATCACAAAACGGAATGAAAGAAAGTTCACCGCCACGCGTGCATCGCGTCAACCAACCGGCGACGTGACGTCACAGCAGTTCTCGGACGGGCGCAAGAAGTCTTCGAAAGCACCGAAAAAGATTTATTTAAAAAAAAAGTTTTTATCCTATTGACATGTTTTTTCGCAGTTGTTATTGGAATTACTCATAAATTTTTATAAGACCAAAAAAAACGCAAATTATTTTCATTTACATCTTCCTTATTGTAAAAACAAAACATATTGTAGATGTTTTTAAGAGAAGCCCGCTCGCAAACAGAAAGATTGAGAAACATGCAGAAAAAATTAGGCGAACCAGTACTTAAAATAAAACAGGACGTCCTGTTTTATTTAAAATTATGGCATAATAATACAGATGTTTCATAGTGATGGATGACATACACCGTAAGTTTACAGGTGGTACTTTACTTTTCTTAAACTAGCCAATACTTCGTTTCAGAACGAATACTTCGTTATGAAGCTGGATACATAACATTTACATGTACCAAGTATTATTTTTAAACATTTCTATATTTACAATAAGTAGTAATCTAACACATGCATAGCTTAATTTTCATTTTAACAGTCCAATTTGTCAACTATACTATGAGCCGCTTCATGAGCAAAACGAGAACGGGAGCCAGGAGACGTTGCCGTACTTGCCGTGGCCCGTGAGGCGCGCTAGACCAGTAAGTAAAAAATTACTTATCACATTGTACCATGGTTACAGTTTTATTATATGTGTTCGTACTGAAACAGTACTTTCTTTTGTTTATAAATCTATTTAATATTTGAGCATTTTCACACGTGACTAACGCATTGACAACATTACCTTTTTTGTATGTTGGTATGAGAGTATATAGTCATCGACGTTGGGTTGGCCATACGAAAAAGTCGGACGATAGATGCGCTTGCGAGCAGACGTGCATTGCTCTTGAATCGCGCTGCGTCGGTCACTCCATTACGTGGATGCCGCCGTGTTCTTCCCTGGAGGCGAGCTCCAGAAAACCCGAAACTTTTCTTAGACTTCATAGTGTAGTGGTGGTGCACCTTAGTGAACGACATTTGCCTGCTACCACCTCCATACAGGAACAAGGTGAGTTAGGATCAGAAGAAAACGCCTAACCAGGCATCCTGTGAATTCCCGTCATTGATGCACTAAACATCCGCCAACCAGACAACGCTGACAGTACACCCGAGGGCCCATTGAATTCCAAGTAAATTCACAGGCCATATCTCTCCGATACAATATGTACAAATTATTTTCAAAGATTCCCCGTAAATATTGAGAGAAATTTGGAGTGGACGCAAGTTGTCAGAGTATTGAATCGAAATAATGTTTGGACACCACAGGAATGGACTGTCATCGGCTCCGAACACTTTAGAAAAACAGACCGATTCTTAGATGCAGGAGGGCACTGGCGGCTACGCGTATACGCCAAACCACGTGTAAGTATATACATAAGTAAATTTTTAACGGTATTATTTAGCTGACTTGTTTGTTGGTTTTTATTTGGGTCAAATCTAGTAATTGAAATTTAATAATTGTATTGAGTCTTTAAATTTGCCTTGCAATTGATAGTATACAATGTATGCACTCATTTTCACTGGGGAAGACTAGCAATTTTTTAAAATCAAGGGATTCAATTAATACTGTAATAAATTCATTTTTTTAAATATATACTAACCATTACCATTTCTGCAGGATTCTTATATTTAATTGTTGCTTTTTTAGTATGTCAGCAACTACAAAAGCAAGCTGAAAAAGATAGCTGCTAAAATAAACGCTGATACCAATGCTACAGGTGGAGGACCTCCCCGAGGAAGCATGTTGTCAGATTTGGACCAAAGATTCCTGGGAATTATGGGACTGGGATTTGGTCAGACAGCTCCTCGGGTGATTGTCAATCCCTTCCCCGAAATGGTAATAACTTTTAAATTTTATTTTATTCTTGGTGTGCAGTTCATAATATGTAACTTAGAGAATAATTGTTCATCCTTGGATAATTGTTTAAACTTAGGACCTACAAGCGTCACACACCTCTGCCATGCCTCAGACACTTCATGCCAATACAGAACATGTGCAGTGAGAATACCTAATTTTCTTATTCATATCTTACTAGCTGCGCCCTACGGTTTAACCCGCGTGGACGATAATGATGGATGATGATGATGAAAAGTATATTGTAATTCCACAACCTAAAGTACCTACCTATACAAAGTGTAAGTAGTGTAGTATATAGTAGTAAGTAGACGTGTTCTTGTGTGGAGACCGCGACTTGGTAAACGTAGTGTAGAGCGCCCTCCAGCTAGGTAGAGCGACGATATACGCAAAGTAGCTGGCAGCAGTTGGAAGACAGGAGCCGTAGATCGGGCTCAATGGCGTGCTTTGGGAGAGGCCTATGTCCAGCAGTGGACTGACACGGGCTTGATGAAAGTACCTATATACCAAATTTCATAAAAATCATTCAATTTTGTGAGTACAATAGGCATCAAAAGTCGCTGAACATGCCCACTTTTACAAAACACCTATATACTGTTTTTTGCCAAAAGTCGCTGATGAACCATTACTACGAGTACATAATTAAATCTGCATAAATCAAAACAAAATTACTTGGACATATTTCAAAACAAAATTCTATGAACATTTTATCATTAATATTTAAAATATAGCATGTGTTCATAGACTTCTGGCAAAAGGTTTGTTCAGAATATTTTGATGAGTTATTGTTGAAATACGAGTGACTATTTTTTAGTGAATAGATAAATTGTATGAAACAAAAAATATTATAATGTGTGTATGTTTTTCTCAAAAGTCAACGTCCAAACTTTAATTGTGATTCACCAGTTCAATTCCAATTAGATATGCACTAAAAAAGATGCTTGGTTTTGTTATTTTTGGAGATATAAAGGCAAAGCTAAACTTCTTTTTTTAATAAGTACCCTTGGTGACTAATTTGGATGCTTCACAAAACATTCTAGTTTAGTCAATAATAATATATAGAACACTTTTTCTTCTTCTAAATAATACCTACAGACAGAAGTACCTTTTTTCCTTTTGAGGTACGGAATTCTAAAAACCAATTGGCATCTGAACAAAGTTTGATGTTTGTATATTGGTAATTTTGGTTCTGGAATAACACATAGGACCTTTATATCCCAGAAAAATATCGCAAAGCAGCAGGAAAAGCTATTTATAAATATAAAAGATAGGTAGAAGACTAGTAGGATTAGATGTACCTATCCAATGTATCTCTTATGGCTAGCGTGACTTTAGACATATTTTGTAATAGGTGTAATGAAAAGTTTTGCTTTTTTTTAGATTAGAGGAGATTATTGAAACGGAGGATGAGCGTTTGCCAAGCAGGGATAACAGTAGGAGTCCTATCAATGGTGAAGAACCAAGTGGTGAGGCTCAAGCAAGGCCCACCACGAGGAATGATGCTCTGCCTCGACAAAGTCGGCGAACACGATACCACAGTATGTGGAAATTCATTTAATTATTATCATCATCATCTTTACACCCAATAATATTATATGATAATATTATATTACTTATTTTAGGTCACCCCCTGGCTCCACTAGACGAAGCTCGGAGGATTCTGTCACGGGTGGAGATGCAGCGAGCGGCGGCTGATGCTGCTAGTGCTCGTGCCTTCAGCCTGCTTGCACAGAACCTCGGGCGGATCGCAGACGCAGCCGAACAATATTTATCACTTTATGATGTTATGTATTTCTAGCGGATAGTGGGTAAATGAAATTTTACAAGTGATACAGTAAGAAAAATATACACTCGAGAGCAATGAATCCGGGTCACTTAAAGAAACCTATAAATCTCGGAAACTAAGAATGCTAGCTTAATGAAATAAATTGTGTTTAATGGACAATTAAATACTCCTTAAATTAAGGTATTAAAACTTCTTAGTTCTAGTAAAGTTGTGTAATAAAATAAAATAATGACAAATGGAGACTTTCGAAGATGGAACTACGAAATTACTGCATTTTATCTCGCTTTTGTTTCTAATCTGTCGTTTAAGTGGGTATATAAACCATATTGATAGTGTTCGATATTTATTATTCAAGCTATAATCATGTCGCTGACACCTGTAGAATGCACCAGAATTCTCAAAATGCTCGAAATGGGCCGGAGTCAGCGCGATACAGCTAGGACTGTCGGTGTGTCGCTGTGAACAGTACCAAGAAATCTTCGACGTTACGAGGAAACTGGCTCTAACTTACGCAGACCAGGAACAGGCAGAACAAGGTGTACCACAGCACGAGAAGACCGATACTTGATGAACACCATGCTTCGTAATCGCTTTCTCACAGGAACTGAACTTGCAAATCAGTTTCGACGCCTCGGAGGAAGTAGCCCAAGCGCATGGACAGTAAGACGACGACTTGCTAAAGCTAACTTGAAACCACGTAGACCTGCAAATGGCCTTAAACTGGAGCGTGGGTATCGTTTTTCAAGACTTAGATATGCCAAGAACCGCTTAAATTGAACTATTGAAGATTGGTCAAAAGTTATGTTCTCCGACGAATCAAAGTGTATGCTCTACAAGCACGATGGAAGACACAGAGTGTATAGAAGACCAGGAGAAAGATTCAAGCAAGCATGCATCGAAGAAAAAGTAGCCTACGGTGGTGGGTCTGTAATTGTGTGGGCCGGAATTTCATCTGAGTGTCGCACAGAACTGGTGCGAAGAAAACGGTTCTTTAACTAGCGTAAGATATGTGGAAGAAATCCTTAATTAACACGTTGGGCCATTTATGGTCAATTTGGGTGAGGATGCTATTTTTATGCATGACAATGCCCGACCTCATACAGGTTGGATTGTGAATGACTGACTACCTTTAAGAGATGAACATTACTCGTATGGAGTGGCCAGCACGCAGCCCGGATATCAACCCGATCGAGCATGCTTGGGACGAGCTAGGTAGATGCGTAAATACGAAAGCCTCCTCCAATCACGCTTCGTGAGCTCAAAATTGCTCTCACAGAAGAATGGGAGAATATTCCCCAAAATCGTATAAGGAACTTAGTGTACAGCATACCAAACCGCGTAAACCCAGTAATGTTGTTTAAAAATGTCAAGTTTCCTATATTTAAAGCGAGATCAGCAGTTTTTTTTCTTTATGTAATTTATAGTAAATAAAATTTAGTGACTCATAAATTTTATTACTTTCATTTAAGGGGTATTATATATTGTCTATTAAACACAATTTATTTCATTAAGCTAGCGTTCTTAGTTTCCGAGATTTATAGGTTTCTTTAAGTGACCCTGATTCATTGCTCTCGAGTGCAGAAGAAGCACATGAAAGTGTCACATCAGGTGGCTACTTGTTTCCGATCCTTCTTCACGTGCTTCTTTTACCGATGTTTGTCAAGTCAATCATAGAAGAAGCAGATGAAAGCTTCACAGCAGGTGACTACGTGTTTCCGATCATTCTCCACGTGCTTCTTTTACAGATTGACTAGACAAATGTCTAGTCAATCATAGAAACAGCACATGAAAGCTTCATATCACGTGGCTACGGGTTTTCGATCCTTCTCTACGTGCTTCTTTTACAGATGTTTACAATGAAAAAAGGCTTTTGCATCCTGAGCAACACCTGTCATTTGTAGTTCGCGGGCTGCGACGTATTTGATACTGGTGGCAGCGTGCACCCCCAGCACCCCCCAGCATTATCCCAACTGTCGTGGATGCCGTCCACGACAGCTGGGATAATGATGGGATAATGTTACAATATGTCAATCGGGTGTGAGTGGCTTCACGTAGGCGATTTTGTATGGTTCGTGCAGTGACAGTGCGCAAGCGACGAGCATTATGTCGAATGTATCGATCGTCTTGGAAGGTGGTAGCCCGAGTTCTACCTGTACCACGTCTTCTGGCAACACTATCTGTTACCTGAAAGCGTTTCCACACATTTCGGATAGCATGTCGAGACACACCCAAGCTTAAAGCTACCGATCTCTGTTAATTGCCTTCCTGAAGCAAAACAACCGCTCTTGAAGCGGTTTCAGTACTCATTTGGCGTCAAATTCTTAGTATTGTTATTGTTTGCTAAGTCTTAATGCCACAGCAAATGATAAGTAAAGGTACAGTAGTAACAGGAGATACTTACGGGATACAGGACGCAACTGATAAGGAAAGAGCTTAATGCGCTGGTTTCATCGAAATAGTTTTCTTTGTCTACGTACCTGAGAACTACACCAAATTTAAAATACTAGCAGTCAAAACAACTGTCAATATGTCAACTTGAAGCTACATACTTCAATTTCCAAAGAAGTAAGCAAAAAATAATATATGGATTGAATTGTAAAATATTTCAGGTGGGCCCTATAATGTTTTGAGTAGTTAGGTACATACAGAAAACAATGTTCTTATTTCTCTTGCTCTTTTAAGTATCTCAAATCATTGACCGAGAGCGTTACTACGGGGCCGTTGTATCAAAGGGGTTTGAATAATTATTTAAAACTTTTACGTATTATTTAGTTAGTTTATGCCAAAATAAGAAAAAAAATACCTGCTATAATTAAACGGGCTTCGGTTTTCGGGGCAATAGAATAAAAAATAATTGACACTAATATTGTATACTAGCTGATGCCTGCGGCTTCGCAGCGTGGTCATTTCTGTAGGTTAAAAGTACTCTTTGTGCTATTCCAGGACCTAAAATACCAATATACTAACATAATATGATCAAAATTCCTTCAGCCGTCAAAAATATTTTTATCGATTGCACTGCTTCTACTCATCGGATTGAGATATAATGTACCCCAATAAATAATGTTTTTAAGTCAAAACATAAGCTATCCAACAGTGAAAACCGCATCGCAATCGGTCCAGTAGTTTTAACGTGATGCGCGAACAAACATACAGACAGACAAACAGACACGAATTTATAAAATGTTATATTCTTGTTCAGTAGCTTATTTTATGTACCCTAGACCATTACATTTTTAATTATCTTCTTTGTACAGACTTTTTCGTTCCTAGCTTTATTATAAGTATAGATTTAACGACACGAGCGTCGCGTCCGCGTCAATGCGTTGCGTTGCGTCGCGTCGCCGTCTCCTCCAATTTTCATCCGGAAATTTGATTAAAGGTTTTTCATGCTACCACTGCGTCACAGCTACCCGTAATTAGTGGTAGTAGTATCAAGCTAATTAGTCATCGTTAATACAATATGCCGCGAACTTATTAGCCGACGTTCGTATTTCCGTCCATTTTTTTCTAATTGGCCACTGATTTTCACGGATGCGCGATTGTTCACATTATCATAAACTACGGGTGCTTGAGTAAAAGGATAGGGGTTAAGAGCTTTTATTTATTTCACTGTTTTGGTAGGTTAGATAATATGGATAGACATCTTTGGGTCATATAGAGGAGGGCCAGAAAGTCAGGTGGATATTTAAAAAAAAACATATTTATGATATGATGTGACCCATCTCGTTGCAAACACTCTTTGAACCTTGTCTTTAAATTAACAAAAACTCGCTGGCACAGTGCACCTGGAATAGAGGCCATTTCTTCGCGGATATTGGCCTTTAACTGGGCAATAGTGATTTATTTTGAAAATGTCGATTTCTTGGACCTTTTATTGTCTCAACTTTTATTGAACCATCACGATCACATCAGTTTTCAAACATAAAAAACATATCAAGATCGGTCCTATCGTTTGGAAGCTACGATTCTCACCCCCCCCCCCCCCCCCCTTTTCCTCCTCACCTCCATTATAGCTAAGAACCATCTCTTTTACCCCAGCTTAAAAACATAAAAACCGCAGCTAAATCGGTCCATTCGTTTGGAAACTATGAGTCTCACCCAACCCTATATATCTAAAAACCATCTCAATCACATCAGCTTTCAAACAGAAAAAAACCGCATCAAAATCAGACCATTCGTTTGGGAGCTACGATTCTCACACTCCCCTGCCCTCCTTCCCCCATCATAGCTAAGACTCATCTCGTTTACACCAGTTTTCAAACATTAAAAAACGCAGCTAAATCGGTCCATTCGTTTGGAAGCTACGATTCTCACCCTCTTTTCTCACCTCCCCCCTCTCCCCCCGCATGCCCCATATATATAAGAACCATCTCGATCACATAAACTTTCAAACAGAAAAAACCGCATCAAAATCGGTCCATTCGTTTGGGAGCTACGATGTGAAGCGAGCCTTGAACGACTTCATTTACTATGCAGCTCCGATAGTGACATCCAAAATGACTCTCAAAATGACGAGACTGTACCAGATAATCTAAAACAGTCTCGTATGAAACCATCGGACTGACACCCATTTTACAAAATATATGTCTATTGTCTCCCAGACTAACGAATTATGTCAACATTCCGTCTCTTTCGTCGATATCTTCATTACTGTCTGAACCAACAACACCGACTACATCAGGAACTCTAACTAGAAAAACTAGGACTAAATAACAGATGTCCCACCAGCAAAGCAGAGCCAAAGAAAATAAAAAAGTTTTCCTTAGTATACAAATGGAAAAAAGGCGTTTTTTGCCATAGAGCCGTATTTGAAGAATGCAATGAAAACCTCGTTTTTTGGGTTTTTGTTAACAAAAACCCAAAAAATCCAGTAAACCCGGAAAATCCATCTTCTCTTGACTATTTCCTAAAAACTTTTTCAAGGGACGTAATGACACACACCACAGAGCAGACAAACCTATACTCAGTCCAAACAACAGGTAAATCTATCCAACTCTCGGAATCTTAGCTACAGAAATTTTTGGGCATACATATACTAATGGGAATTGTTGAAAAGCCTTCTTAGTTGGATTTTTGGAGCAAATGTTTCGATACAATCAAGTGGCCAACCGATGTACGAGTAATGACACTAAAACTCTATCAGCAAATAAGACGATATCTCTATTTGAAAGACAACAATTTAGAGGATTCTGATAGTTTTTATAAAGTTAGGCCAATAGTAGACAAGATTAGACAGAATTGCTTACAGGAAGAAACGAAAAAAAAACATGTGGATGAGATGATAATTCCATATAAAGGAAGAAAAGCTGGAAACAGAAAACAATACATGAAAGACAAACCAAATAAATAGGGATTTAAAAATTACGTCAGAGCTGGAGTAAGCGGAATGATTTTCTATTTTATTTTATATGGAGGGGAAGATACGTTCCGTTTTCACAGATTCACAGATGAAGAAGCGTCGTTGTGATTTGGCGCTCAAATAGTCATTGCCTTATGCCAGAGTATCAAAAATAAACCAGCCGTCGTATTCTGTGACAACTGTTTTTCTTCGCCTGAGTTATTATTTATACTAAAAGAAAATTACGGCATCTTTGGGTTAGGCACAATTCGCAACAATCGAATCCAAGGCGCTGAAAAGCTTTTGCCAGATGAGAAATCGATGAAAAAGTTGTCTGTGACCGCAATAAACTCGCTGTAGCCAGGTGGAATGACAACAAGCTAGTGATTCTCAATAAGTTCTTTTGTTGGACTTGAACTACTTCAAAAGATAAAGCGGTATTCTAAAGAGCTGAAACAGAAAATAGACGTAGACTGCCCCAAATCGTGAAAGAATACAGCAACAAACATGGGCGGAGTAGATTTAGCTGATAAGTTGATATCGTTCGACAGAATTCATTTTAAAACAAGACGTTGGTACATAGGCCAATTGATTGATATCTGTCTGAATAATGCGTGGATTTACTAATGAAGCAATTAGTCCTACTTTCAAAATTTCGTTCGGTTAAAAGTCGTCTAGATCACTTATATGATGTGATGGCTTTGAAAACTCGAGAAACTATATAAAATGTAGGCAACATCTCTTCTAACATGTGATATTTGGACTGAAACCATGACCATGATAAGTAATCTTGGGATTACTGCACATTATTATTATCAAAACGAGTTAAAAGGAAAAGTGTTAACTACAGTCGAATTAGATGAATGTCACACAGCTATATACATAGCTCAGACTTTAGCTAATGTTTGTGATTCTTTTCATATTACAAAAGACAAAATAACTAGTGTTGTAACAGACAATGCCCCATATATGATAGCAGGCATCAACATGTTTCTGGACAAATCCAAACACCTTCCTTGTTTTGAGCATACCATTAACTTGATGTTTTAAAGTATTATGAAAATTGAAATTAAAGAGAATCAAAAATAAAGAAATTGAAATTGATCATCCTCTAAAATTGATTCTTGATGATGTGTGTTGTGCTTAACAAGGTGGATTTAGGTGGATTTCATGATAGAAAGGTATGTAAAATTTGCTCCAATAATTCATCCAATATTAGTTATGAATCTTACGGCACCACCAACTGCATCCGCTGGAGACCTAGAAAATTTAAATAAGGTATTAAAATTATTAAAACCTATTCAATATGTCACACGCGAGATGTCGTGGGAAAATTATATCACGGCAAAAAGTCATTTCTATAATAAACTGTTAGAAATCACAAATATAATCTGCTCAAGTGGAAATAGAAGAAGAGGAATGTGAAGTAATTAATAAAGTTAAGCATACAATATTAAAACAAATAAAACAGAGATTTGGACATGTGGAAGATAATTACATAATAGCGGTTTCTTGTATTTTGGATCCTCGATTCAAAACCTTACATTTTACGGATCCAAAAGCATGTGCTAAAGCGCTATCTGTTTTTAGAAGAAAAATGAAAGAGGATGTTACAAGTAATGGCGAAGACTGCGACGCTGCTGAGTAAAATGATACAACCCTGTCGGCATACGATTTTTGGCCTTCATAAAAAATTTGCACATGGCAAAAATAAAAAGAAGTCCAAATGGGATGCAAAAGGTGTAGAAAAGGATGAACTTTCTCTGTATTTGGCAAATCTAGTAGCCCCTCTTATAGTCAACCCTATGACACAATGGGAAGACATAAAAACTGTTGTTTCCATTACTGTATAAACAGGCTCAGCAATATCTTCACTCACCTGTACCCCTGTACCCCCCTCAGCGAGGTTATTTTCGAAGGCAGGAGTAACAATTAGTAGAGAAAGGAATAGGCTTAAAGAAGCAAGTGTTAATATACTCTTGACTGCACTGAAGAAAAGTGGAACATTTAATTGCTCTTGTTTTGTTTATCTTTACTTTAATTATATGTTTGTCTGAAATAAAACCTTTTTTGTATCCAATTTATTTTTTATTTTCATTGGGGTTCATTACTAAACCACAACATAGCCGTCATGGTCTGCGCACCTGTGCTGTAAGTACTAGACTGAAAGTAGTGGGGAAACTGATTTTTTTCGATACTTACTCATATCGATACTTCAGTTTCGATGCTATTACTAATTTGATACATTTGTTTCAATACCGATACTAGGGAGGTATCGATACTTTTGGTTGCGATATCGCGTCACTATCTAAAGATGTCAAGCAGAGATGTGAGGCAATTTAGATAATATAGGGTCTTCTGATAACAGCGGGCTATTGAAATTTATATAAACTACTATAGATGATGTCTAAAATGTATTCTTAAACTACATCACTTTAAATTGCTTACAGATTACCGCTCTTGGGAAATGCCACACTTGAACAGATCTTGGCGGATGATGACGAGCAACACAGTGCGATACCTCTTCTCAAATACATTATAATCTAAATGCCTTCGCGCACGCTCTATCACACCCCCATACCTCCTATGTTTATTTCGTTTGAAACAAAATCGCAGTTGCCTATTTCTGAAGAAAATGATATACGTCCATACAGTCCATCCCCCTGTGAGGAACGGAATCCCCATTTCAAACATTGAGCGAGCCCTAGCCCTCCGAAGGCAATAGCGCCGAGCCGCCCTCCAGTTGGAATCAATTGAAAACGCAATAACCCCGTTTCGGGTGAGTTTTGATAACCGCCGCGTCCTACCCTCGTATGTTGATCAGTATCATGTTGAGATACTTATAATGTTATTTATGTCTTGAACAGGCTTTTTTATTATTATTACTACGGTTTCTCTCTACGTATTGGATGGGTTGTTGAAACACTCCCAAATACCACTTCGGGATTCTCCGAGGGAGATTTGGACCTCGCAGCCGGCGGGGCCCAAGGCTACGAGCCACCCCCACACACACACACACACACACACACACACACACACACACACACTCTCCGCTCCACACCGTCACTTCGGGTTCAACCGGGAGGCGTCTCCGAGTCAGCCGCTGACAAGTCTGCAGGGCATACCGGCGACTGGCCGGCTGAGGGAGGCCACCCACTCCGTATACGGTAACGGGAAGAACAGCGGTAATCGCCGTTCTTCCTTTTTACTAAATTTTGTGAAGTCAACCTAACCAAATACAAAGTTTAACGAATTTAAGTACTGGTCGCAGGCGAGTATTGTGTAACTCACCCCTGAGGATGTATAACTGTATTTTAGAAAGAGCATAGAGCGTAGAGGCCTTCCGCCCCGCCATCAACTCTGACATTTTAGTAATTAAAGGCGCCCAACATACATTGTAAAGTGAGTGTTAATTTAGCTTTCTATACTGTGTTAATACTTCGACTTATTTGATTAAATGAATATCCACCAGTAATACCATGGTCTCATTCAGCTCCGCCCTGTAGCCAGTCAGGCTGTACCTACATCAATTTTTAAAAGGTTACAATGGGTTCATCAAAAATACCAGTTTTGTCCAGATAGTGGGGTCTCTTTGGCCACTGCTGGGGTTGGTTTACAAAGCTCAGCTCGACTGGAGTTGGTTGAACTCCAAATGCAGATTGCAAGGAAGGAGCACGAATTTATACAGGAAGAACATAATATTAAAATGCTAAATCTTAATATTGAAAAAATGAAACATGAGCTACATGAAATAATGATAAATATAAGATATAACTAATAATTTATAATATAATATTATTCTTTGATATAAATACTTCTATTCAATTTCAATCTTTTTTTTTAAGTACATCCCTCTACAGCCAAAACGTTAAGCTTTTTTCATTTCAACTATAAAAATATGCCAGGTGAATTAGGAATAAAAGTTATCAGTATGCTATGTTATTGTATGCTAGATGAATTGAGAATCAATTATATTAAACTGATAACCGTTGTTAAAAATTACCTACTACATAGCGCTACTGTGCACCGCTAGATTGTTTGCAAAAAAAGTTTGTACGCGTGAGGTCTACAGCTCACAGAGCCACTAGTGATATAATGATGTTGTATAGCGATGTAGAAATAGATAGGAATACCAAATCCAAACTTTTTTGCAAACAGTCTAGCGGTGCACAGTAGCTCCATCTAGTTACCTTATTGTAAACTTAACATTAATAACCTAGGTTCTCCATAAATCCCTACCTAATAGATAAAGGGCTGATTCCACTGGCAAACCTATAAGTGGAGCTATTCTGTTCATCACGCCGAAGATCCTCATCAGATCTTCACCAAATTTTTATGAGACTAACTTAAAGTTACTACCTTTCAAATGAAAAAGGAACCATCGAAATCGGATTTAATATGGCGGAGATATTCAGTAGCCCCGACGACTTCAAAATTCTAAAAATTAATTTAACCTGTATACCAAGTTTAAGTCTAGATCGGTTGAGAAATGCGACCTGTAGAGGAGAACAGAGATACGGACTGACATCCGGACATGCAAACCGGATATCCGAGTAACCGAAAAACCCGAATAACCGCCTGATTTGAAACTCGGATTTTTAAGATTGAAAACCCGAGTTTTTCGGGTTTTTCAAATATATTTTTTATGTAAAATACTACCATTAGTTTCTCTATTTCTACTCTATTGATCGAATAAATTGAACTACAATCTATAATTATTATTAGGTATTAGGGAGTAATTATATTGTTAGGCTTTGGTCTGATGTTGAATGAGTGCCGCTGACTGCCGCTGTGTGAAGAGCTGAGAGCGCACGAGTGCCGCGAGGTGTTAGCTGCGAGGGGGGCGCCGTGCATTCAAAGGCCGCGCACGACGTCGCCATTTTGTTTGTCAGACAGTCTCAGTCAAGTGAAGGAAAGAGACGCGCGTACGACGCGCACGTGTTTATCTTTGTTGAGTTTTCACAAGGTGAGCTAAATAATATTATTTTCTATCATCAACTACGTATTTCTAGACAATGTTTCTAAAAGACTCCAACTATGTATTTTAATTTATAGTCTTCCTATTTCTCGAATTTCATGTTTTTGTTTTAACATAGCTAAATCAACAACCATCATAATACAACATATTATTATTTTCATGATTTTGTTAAGCGTCCCAATCAACACACTAGTGGAAATTGCAGCCTATTTTGTAACGAGGAAGCAGTTTTAAGTTGCATTACTGATTCCGCAAACGTCTTTAGGTACAAAATGTACTAAAAGTGGCAGTATCGGAACCAAATACGTCCCTTGTCTTTATAATAGTTTATTCTAGAACCAATTTACTACTTACAACTTTTATAGAGAGTTACGAAGAGAATTTGTCACTGAAAGTTTTATGAGGGTTTCTCTTGTTACTGTTATACGCCGCTCAACTGCATTGAAGAGTTAATTGTAGGGCATATAAAGCAGTTGTATAAGACTTCAAATAACTACTCTTGTTCTACTAGAAGTTCCATAATAGGTGTAATATTATACTCTTATATAGACTCAAGTTCCAAAAAGACAATCTAACTAAAGATCTAATTGACATTATTAAGTTATACAATAGACATTATTTGCACCACTGTACAGACTTAGTCTATCTGCCATTTCTCAAGAAAATTGTCTTATATATTTGCAATATTTAGATGTTATAATGATGTGTTTCATTAAAATTTACTTTGTTTTTGTCAATATACAAACGACCAATTGCAGATAATACACTGTCGATACATAATAATAATAATATGAAATAAAAATAGTCAAACTATTTAGCATATATTTCTTCCATTTTGATGTTATTTCGAAAGCGCTTAAACATTAATGGAGAAACACCATATATATATATATATGCACAGTAAATATAAAAGAGTTTTTATCCACTTGTGTTTAACAAACTAATAAGGCACATATGAATTATTTACATAACAATCATATTTTAATGATGGCCGATTACAATATTAATTACAATTCACCTTTTTGACATACAATACATTCATTCATATTCGTTCACACGTTCACAAAAGTAGCTTCATATCAGGGTTAGTGTGGCGTTAATCCTCCGTTGCAGCTCTTGAGGCACTATTTTACTACTATTGTGCAGTTTTAATAGAGCTGCTGCATTAGGCCTCCAGAGCAAGCTCTAGCACTTACGTCTTAGCACGTTTGGGCATAATCAGATTGGCTCTAAAGCCGTTATGCAACTAGTTTGTGTTGGTTGGGGTACGCTATATTAGTTCTTCTTATCAACAGAAAGAAAAACATGAAGAGGGCTGCCGTTGCCGATTCAGCAATACCAAAACATATAGAAAATAAAAAATCTGCATGTGATAAATCATCCAACGTTCTCCATGCGAGAAGGTTAAGCTGTGTTATATGTGCAGCTCATACTAGATGTCACCATTATGAAATCGGAGAAATTATAATACCACCTTCTTCAACCTTAGCGCCTACCAGCCCAACCCTACCTATTGCCGCTCCACCTAGTGAAGCTCCGTCCAGCACACCCCTTGCCAACCCCGCGCTTTTGAGTATCGAAAACCTAGTATCTAGAACGCCACCAACACTGGACAGCGTAATTCTTTCCAGTCTAGGATCGAAAACGCCACCAACACCAAAATTATCTTTGGAAAATATACGCCAACCTCGTATGACAACAAAGCGGTTGAACTTTTTAGACTTATCAGATGACTCTAGTTCTTCAACGCCGCTGTTGGTATTTAAAAGACGAAGAATGTCTTCTGGTGATGATAGCGATGAAAACTTATTTTGATTAACTTTGTATTTCCTGTGGACAATCTTTTCTGTGGATAAGTGTTTTATTTAATAAAGGTTTTTCTATAAGTTATCTTTTTTTCTTTTTTTTTGATGAGGCATTATTGTATTGTAGCAAAATTATTTAAAAAAACATATAATATGGTAAATGTTTATTGTTACACTAGTTTTGTTCTTTTCTGTGGAAAAGCTGTCACTACTGTGGTCGTCAAAAAAAATAAAAACATGATATTTCCTATAATATTGACAAACGATCTAGTTTTTAACATTCATACAGATGTTTTTATTACAACCTAACGAAAAAATATGTTTTTGAAGCAAACAAAGTATTTTCTATTTAAAAAAAAACATGTCCATTTTGTGTATGACCCAGGTGTAATTCTTGCCTTTACTGTTCACTGTGTATGTTCTCTTTTCACCTGTACATAGTTATATGTACCACAAACCCACCCGTTGTTTACCGAAGTCCAATTGCGACATATTTAATCATACAAGTAGGTACTTCCTTTGATTGTGAAAGTACCAATTAAGCACTTTTTGTACTTATGTTGTTTTTCAATGAATAATGCGCAGTAGAGGTAAGAAAAAATTGCATATATTTGTTATATGCAATTTTTTATTGATGCAATCAAGAATTAAGTATTGAAATTAAAACTAATCAAGATGCTATTTCACTAATACTTATAATTATAACTTTATAAAATTTGAGAAAAATTTAATTGATATTAAGAAAGCATTAAGTAAAAGTAAAAATAAAATAAATGATTTTGAAAATAAAGTTACTCATGTTCATAGTTTGTTAACTCATAATCTAATGAATTATTTGAATTGTTAAAAATATTGAGAGAACAGATAAGTTAATTTTCCCTGTTAATTATGAAAATTTAGTAAACATAGAGCAAAATATAGAGATAAAAGCTTATATTAAGAGTAGGCAAATTACATATGTACTGGCAATTCCAATTGTACGCAAAAACACTTACAAATATCACCAGTTATTCCCCTTGCCTATCCTTGATACTTCTAATAATATTACATCCTTGATACTTCCTAAATATCCTTTTATCCTCGTGAAGGATTTGAACTCTATTACATTGCTCTCCAAGCCATGCGACGAGATTGATGAGAAATTATTTCTTTGTAAAGAAAGTTGTGCAGTCGTATTGGAACAAGATAAATGTATAACTGATTTAATTAAATTTACGTTCAATATTACGTCGTGTTCTCCAATTTTAATCGAAAATTCAGAGATAAAAGTTCAACAAATTGAAATGAACATATGGATAATTTTTGCAAGTTACCAAACGTACTTGACAAAAACATGTGAAAATGAGATTACTCGAGAGAAAATTCCTGGTACTTATATTTTAACCTTGGACGATAATTGTAAAATACAAGTTGAAGATATTACTCTACGGAAGAAATTATTTAGAGGAATGAACTTACATATTCCTAAACTACCATTGATAAATTTACCAAGTGTTCCAGTTACAAATAATTTCAAAAGAAAACCTGTTAACTTAGATGGAGTAAATATGGAAAATCTACAAATGCTGAATTATATTTTGAAGAAAAGTGAAAACAGTGAATATAGTGAAATGAGTGAAATGGTCAATAAAGTGCAAATAAAAAGTGTTAGTTTATGGACATTAATACTTTATATTATGATGATTTTTACTATTGTATACTTTATTATAAAATATAAAAATAAGATTTTGAAATTATGTAAAATTGAAAATAATCTGACTTCAGAAAATGAACTTTCAGATAATTTTCAATCTCAGGGTGGAGAAGTTATATGTACCACAAACCCACCGTTGTTTACCGAAGTCCAATTGCGACATATTTAATCATACAAGTAGGTACTTCCTTTGATTGTGAAAGTACCAAATAAGCACTTTTTGTACTTATGTTGTTTTTCAATGAATAATGCGCAGTAGAGGTACTCTACATGTTGATTTGATTTAATTACGCATAGCTGAATAAGCATTTATGTACTTAGATGTTTTTCTCGCTAAAGTATGAGAAATGTAACTACTTAGTTGTTATTGCAAATGAAGAATGTACTAGAAATCGCCTACGCATTTATAAAAATTATATAAGGAAGTTACTAAGTACAAACTGTCATTATTTTATCTTCGCTTGAATTGTACGGTCAAAAATAAGACCAATGAAATTAACTTCAAATTTAATTTGTTGTTTATTTTATTAAAATCTCGGCTCCGTCCAATTTGTCTACATAGCCTATTGCGTTATCTCCATAACTATCACGTCCTGACCTGTTTAAAAAGAAAACTGAATATAAAGCAAAACGTTTTATTTATCAATAGCGACCTGCTTAAGCGGAAAGCACTAGTACTTAAATGAAGAGTAAAGTTTTGCCACGCATACTATTTGTATGAGGATATCAATGCCATAAACAATAATAATAAGCTCACAATAATGTGGTAACCAACTGGGAACTCATCTCAACCAAGACCATTGACTAAAAGTCGACCGAAAAGTAGCTAATTACATTTCTGCCTGTACTGCATATTGTCTAACTACTTACATAAATATATGATGTACTACCAAACTTACCTATATAACACTACCACATTAGGTAAATTAAAACACTTTGCAAGCTTTAGTCCTTGGATTTCTGCACTAATGTACTTTGCGTGATTTGTGAAATAATCCGCAACTATAAGAAGGTCCACTTTTGGCAGATTATTTGCTTGCCCGCGTGGAAAACCCTGGTTCCATTTTGGTTCTAGAGTATGAGCAAAATAACGTAGGTACGCAGCACTTATAATCATAAAATGGACCTGTACTGCATATTAACGCACATGAAAGTACTTAGGTATACACGTAACTTATATGTTTTATGTCTAACTACTTACATAAATATATAATGTACTACCAAACTTACCTATATAACACTACCACATTAGTTGATAGAATCAGGCGTTACTACCACATTAGCTAAATTAAAACACTTTGCAAGTTTTAGTCCTTGGATTTCTGCACTAATGTACTTTTCGTGATTGGTGAAATAATCCGCAACCATAAGGTCCACTTTTGGTAGATTATTTGCTTTCCCGCGTGGAAAACCCTGGTTCCATTTTGGTTCTAGAGTATGAGCAAAATAACGTAGGTACGCAGCACTTATAATCACAAAACGGAATGAAATAAAGTTCACCGCCTCGCACTCTCGCGCCAACCAACCGGCGACGTCACGTCACAGCAGTTCTCGGACGGCGCAAGAAGTTTTCGAGAGCTCCGAAAATGTTTTTGTTTTTTAAATACAGTTTTTATGCTATTGTCATGATTTTTTCGCAGTTGTTATTGGAATTACTCATAGATATTTTTAAGACTAAAAAAACGCAAATTATTTTATTTTACATCTTCCTCATTGCAGAGCTTATTCACGTAGAAATTAGTGTACAAATATTTATGTAAAAGATAAGTTAGGTATGAATGTTATGGTGCTTAAGTGTCATTAGAAACATGCTAGAGTCCAAAAAGGAATTTATAGATTCAAACGGTAAAAACATAACTGGCAGTAACTCGTTGAATTGCAAAAGTTACAGGATGACTTATGTCTGCATTTTGCAAACCAGATCAATAATAAACAACAATTCTAATTACAACAATTCAACTTTTAACAGAAATAATAGTGCTTCTGTCAATATTATTGAAACTAGTGATAATAATGAGCTAAATGGAAATATAGCTGTTGCTGCCTTGTCAACTCATTTGTCAAAACCAGTTTTTTGCCCAAGATGCAGGTCTAGTAACCACTCCCTAAGAAGTTGCAACCAGGAATGCTTTCTGATTTGTTTTTGGTGTGGAAAGAAAGACGTACGCTATCCCGAGTGTCCTGACTGTAATCCTACTCACAATCGCACTATTCCAAAAAACTAAATACGAAGGATTGGATGAGCCAAAAGGAAATGCCAATTATTGTGATCCCACTGAATGGAAGGATTGGTTGACCTTTGTTTCTAGGTTTTCCACTTATAACGCTGTCTCTTCAATTCGTAATAACGACAGTACTAGAGCAAATAGGTCTCGACCTTACGTCACAGTTAGTTTCAATGAGAAATCACTGACAGGATTGCTAGACACCGGGTCCAGTGTTACAATCTTAGGCAATATGTCCCATGAAAGTCTTTTAGACTCAGGTTTTAAAATGGAAAACAGTGAGCTCACTAAATTTTTTGCTGCAGGTGGTGAGAAATTGAACTCCATTGGCATAATTAATCTACCAGTTAGCTTTCAAAACCAAACACATACACTTAATGTGTACGTAGTGCCTAACATTACTAATTCGCTAATTCTGGGTATGGACTTTTGGAGAGTTTTTGGGCTCTTCCCCAAACACTTATTATTATAACGTTGGGCCCCACGTTGGGCGCCAATGAAACACCTATTCCTGGATGGCTCATATCATCCCAAGTAGCACAGAAGCGCTGAATAGTAGCTGAATCACTGTTCACAATGGAATTTTAAGCTGAATAAACCTGCTGAATAATAGCGTTAGAGGCGCCTACTCAGCTGATTTGGGCACAAATTAATCAGCTGTTAGCTGAATAATGTAGCTGGTTGCACTATATCAGCGTTATTTGAGCATTATTAAAGGTAACAGTCGCCCCAAGAGCTGAATAATGACTGGTTATCAGGGTATGCGTTACCTTTTATACACTACAAGGGCTGAATAATAGAGTACCTGTTACCTATTTTTCAGCACAAAATACACTCCAGGATATTAGTAACTCTTTGAAGGAGATGACAATTCACAAGTGGCAAAATTGTGAACAATTTTCACCCTACTACTTAATATTATTTTGACATCTTTTCTGTGAACCATTTTGTAAAGTGTTTGTGAGAAATATAGAATAACGGTAAGTAAAACTTTGTTTTTCCTCCATGTCCATGAAATTCGAATGGGAAAGAGAGTTTATTGTCAAATACTATATAATTATAGACGAAAATTTTCACGCGCTCTCAAAATATCACTGTTTATTTGAAAATTATAGTATAAAATAGGTTGATGATAATATTATAAAAAAAAGTCTTTTTATTTTTCCTTGTAATTTGACAATACGCTGTTTACGTATAAAATCATTACATTTTCTATTCAAATTCGGTTGTTATTTTCTTTGACTAAATAGAAACAAATTATTATAATATTGTATGTAGATAGGTTAGAATCTAAAAAATGGCAGACAATCAATGTGTACCTTAGTAACCACAATCAAACGGCATGAGCTGTTTAAGTGTCCACTCGTGGTACATAAATCAGTAACGAGCTGTTATGATTGGTTCTTGTGTTACACAAGTCAGCTACAGATTCACGTAATGCTTGATAGTGGGTAACATGTATGCAAATAACTGTAGGTAATCATCAGTGAACCTATAAAATCATTTTAGGGATCCGCGGATTAAGCCTCATCATCATCACATCATCCTATATTTTTTGGATTAGCGTATGTTAATCATGTACCCACCTAGTAAGTATCAAAGTTTTCTCGACCAAAGTAGATATAATTAGGTAAAACTTTAAACAGAGTGGTCATTGTGAAATGAAATACTTAGGTAAGGTACCTAAGTACCTACAGTTTGCGTGCAGTCAGAGTCCCCCCTCCTCGCCTTTGACACACCTCGCCTCGCTATCCTATCGGCCGACGTGCGACGGACCGCAGTCGAGTGTGTATCGCGAATTGGACATAACGTTACTTTCATAGTTTAATTTGTGCACAGACGTAATAATTCAATCTTAAACTAATTCTAGTTGGTACATCTTATTTAGTTTTATGCATGGAGAGTTGGGATGGGACAGTCCATACAGAGTAGATAGGTAAAAAAGAAATTACGTACATTATACCTATTTAATTATCAATTGTTTTTCTTTTCAGAGAAGTATTATGGCTTTTAAAATAGTACAGACGATCGAGTACGATGTACCTAAATTGACCATCGTTCCTACGCTGTGGGAATCAAAAGGGATCGTCCGCTGGCCACCAAAAACTTTAAAATATGCATCTAAATTAATAAAAGACGGTCATTCTAGTCCAGGACCAGAATGGAACTCGTACAAATGTGTTGTAAAAAGAAATTTTATACCTACTTATGATGAGGCAGATAAGGAATTGCGTCGAATGCAACAAAATACGGATACCGACGACAATACCCACTGCAGCGTGCCGGAAACATCGGATCCATATGCCGCTGATGGCGAAATAAATTTCGACGCATTGGCGCAAGATTTGACACAATTGGTAAGATTTTTGTTTGATATTGTAGTGTCTATAGTAAGTTAGGACTTTAAGATGCAGCTAATAAACGCTACTTCACAATAATTAATGTTTATATTAACCAAAATAGGCATAGGTAAATTATTAGCATTTTGCGACTTCTTTCCCATGGATTTCCAAAGTTTAACTAATATTATAAAGAGATAGTTTGTTTTTTGTTTGTATTGCATTATTTGTGATCGAATCCATATTATAAAACTCTTCCGTTACTGAGTGACTGACAGACAACGCACAGTCGAAACTAATGGCAGTAGAGAGCTGAAATTTGGCATGTGTGTTTGTTAGGGGGAGTAAGCTATCACTAAGAGAGGATTGTTGGAAACCAAAGGGGAGAAAAGGGGATAAATTGTTTTTTTTTATTTCTCAACGGATTCACTTAAAACTTTGTATGTAGGTTCCACCAGTGAATTATGGGGAGTAACTTGGGCTTACTTACTTTTTTTTTTAAATAGGGTTCCGCGGGAAAAAAATACTTCGGTAAATTATGACCATTGTGCTGTTTTACGAGTTTGATTCGGACGAATTCGCGGGCGCCATTTTACCATATAAAGAGAGAATGCTATCCCTAACTTTTTATTAGAACTTTTTATGGGGGACATTTCTATCAAACTGCATTTTCGCGAACTTCAACCCTTTACGCAGCGTACCTTTTTTTTTTTTTTTTGTTTTCGTGGGGAAACCTTCAAAAGGCGCCCGGACTTTGGGGATAAGTCCAGGGAGTGTGGGATTTTTACCTCACTAAAACCACCCCGGTGATCACCATCAGCACATAGAAGGGGCACCGTTACCTCTTAAAAGACCATTCCGGAACCCCCTCTGTGCAACGCCTTGTTGCCTTACGCAGCGTACCTACGCAACGTAAGCTCTTAAAAATAATTATTTTTCCGTTTTTGCTACATTTTTCATTATTGTTTCGTTCCTATTGGTCATAGTGTGATGTTAAAGAGCCTATGTTACTAAAAGATAATATAGCTTTATAATTGTGAAATCATTTTTAAAAATCGGTCCATTAGTAAAAATGTTTTTTTTTTTTTTTTTTTTTTTTTTTATCGGTGATTTTTTGTTTGTTTAAATCGTATTAAACAAACAAAAAATCAAATCTTTCCTCTTTATAATATTAGTTTAGATACGGATATTATTATTATATTGTTATTATTATTGAGTGTAGATGTAGAAGTGCAGATAACATATTAAAAATAGCGATGTGCGCGCGAGTAATGTTTCGATGATCGTACATGAGCCGTGTTAGTTGAAAGGAAGTGATGTATCTGTTACGTAGTACCTAACTAATACTCAAATTAAATTTATGTGCTTATTTAATCATTTAGGTTAATCACTTCATGTTACAGGATAATCCACAACCGTCAGCCAGCGACAGTCGTGCTTTAACAACAAATGTATTTTGTCAGCAGCCAGACACGATTCAGGTATTCAACTCAGAAGATATACAAACTGTGATTGCTAATCAAGTCGCGATGTTAGAAAAGCTTAATGTAGTCGTGGAAAATCAAAAAAAAATAGCACTTAAGCTGGCTTCCTTAACAATACAATTGGAGGAAACAAAAGCATCAATATCTCAGGAGAAGGAAAGACCAGTAAATGTTACATTACTGCAAGACCAATTAAGAACAGAAGAAGAGAATGAAAGTTTTTCTATAAAACACATTGAAAACCAGCAGCAATTGGAAATTTTGGAAACGGATCTAGCTGATAAGGCCAAAAAAAAAAGCTTTTTAAAACATTGTCATTGTTGTGCTCATCTAAATCGGGTAGCGGCACGACGTGCGCATACAAACTACTGGATATGCTTTTCTCCAAGAATTTTCTTTGTCAGTGTTCATGGTCTGGTGGTAGCAAGGGAGAAATTTCTAAAGTTCCCTTTAAAAATTACAAAAACATTAGTAATTTTTTCTTTGAAATTGTCAATTCTTGGGACTCAAAATTTACGGATGATGACGCCGAAAAGTTTTTGAAGCTAGTCATAAGGAATGCTTCTAAACGTAAATTAATGAAAGGGTTACGACAATCATCAAAACGAATCCGCAAAAGTAGAAACCGTAAAGAGGAATTACATTATACTGCCAGTAATAACAGCGAAGAACTTCAAGTTGGTGATAATGATAATAATGGAGAAGAACCTCAAGCAGGCAAAAAAAGAGATCAACTTGAAACAGTTTCAAATATTGACAACAACGAACAGACCAGAAGCGACGAAAGTATGGACCTATGCTAATTTTTATGCCAAGACTTAAGCATACTCATACATCGCAGACACAACATGCACACACGCACACAAATGCGTGCTCACACATGTTTTACATTATGTCGTGGCTAGATCATAGAAATCGATCACTTCATGATATGGCCAACTAAAATTGACCAGATCGTTTAAATGATAACATTTGATGATATGTCAATCCTCGTTTGGCTATGTCATTAATGTCGGATTTCTATTATAATTAAAAGTCTAAAGAAAGTAGATCACACGAGGATTGACATATCATCAAAGTTTCAAGTTTGAAACGATCTGGGCAATTTCAGTTGGCGATATCATGAAGTGATCAATTTCTATGATCTAGCCACGACATCTACATTTTAACAAAATTATTGTTTTTGTGATAAAAATTATTATATGTTCGTTTATGTCAGATTACGTTGATTTTTGAATAGTAGAAATTGTTAGGAAACGTTTCGTAAAAGAGAAATCTTGTTATAATATATTTTGTTTTAAATGCAAGACTGAAGAGAAGATGACTGATGTTGATTATTTCTACTAAATAGATATAAGTAACGACTGATTAATAATAATCGCTCTAAACTAGATTTCTAAGTGTGAACAATTTTTATGTAGATACCTACATACCTACTTGTTAAATATAAGGAAAACTTCCTACTAGATATAAATGAATAACAGGCGAATGAAAAGGGTTTATGTTCCTACTATGAGAAAGCCTCTACACGTCTACAAATGCGTCCGCGGACGCTTACAGGTGCATCAGCAAAGGGATCACCACGATCCGTCGGCACGTCTGTAGGTCGATCAGTCTATGCTCATACTCGACAGTTGCAACTCCGTCCAACATCCGTCTGCTTATGTATCTGCCAACGTCCGCGGATGTGTCTGTAGACGTGTAGAGGAGGCTTAACGGGTATCTCCAAACAAAATTAAAATAAGAAAATGTTCCCGTGTATGCTGCCTTCTAGTTAGATAAAAATAGTAATCCACTGATTAGCTTTAATTTGCCCTTTAAACATTAATAAACGTCAGGAACGACTAGGTACCTAAAATTGTTATTTTATTTGGATGTGATATTTTCTTATGTGGCAAGGATGTCAAATAATAAATAAAAGTACAAAATAATCAGTACCTCAAGTATTTTATTTTCTTACATTGTATGTATTAATGGAATAAAATAGTTATATTCTCCATGAGGAATACCAACTAATTTGTATTTTACTTCTTTGGGATCTAAAACAACCATAGTAGTATTGCCAATTCGTGAGTATTTGTATATACCAAGACGAGAAGATTTGATAGGATATTCAAAAACATCCTCTTTGCTATTTAACCGGTAACCTATTATGGACACAACATTAAGTTCTTCAGCAATCGAACTTATTTCGAAAATATCATTATGTACTGTAAATAAATATCTGTCTTCTGGTTTTGAAGATAGTCTAAAATCTTGATAATTTAAAATGGGGATGTTTATTTAACTCCTCGAGATAAATGGATACGTAGCGTACTTCTTTTTCTCTAGGTCAGTATTTTTTACACAATTCTGATCATCTTCAATTAACCTTTTGGCCACTTGTGATAGTGGAGTTTTGCCAACCCTGAGCATTTGCTTGATCATATATAATTTGTTCTCAAATGGATACGCGTTAAAAGTATTCAGTGCTCCGTACATTTTAACTTCAGCAGTAACGTGCAGTAAATTGTGGACATTACTTGTTACATATGCCGCTCCGTAGAAATCTTTATAATGTTTAACATAGTGTCTCAAAAGTTCTTCAGACAAAGGTAACAAATAATGGTGAGCTTCACTGGAACAAATGGTTATTCCGCAGTAGAGCATCAAAAAGTGTGAAAACGCATTAGATGGCAAAACATCACGCAGAATAACTAAGCTGAGATAGTAAAAGAAAGATCTAAATTCCGATGCTTTCCAATACGCTAAAAAATCGAGGTTCCGCACTGAACGGTGAATTTCAAATGGTAATTTACATTGGTTTAAAAAATTCCTTACTGTTTCAATGTCAGTGGCACGCCATTTTGTGATGTATTTTCCAAAATTACCGTCACGCCAACCTATAAGCATTCTTTTCATGATCCCTAAATCGATAAGGTGTAGTGAGTCGCTGACTGGAATATTTTTCACCATATCTATTGGCAGTCTTAGTAATGGTGAGTCAGTTTTATGGTGCGCACCATAAGCTTTTTTCCGGAACCCATCATCAGTTCTATCAGAACATATGGAGTCGGCAAAGACTACGGTATGCGAAGTGTGTGAATACTCTCCAACTGTAACACATTTCAGACAACCATTCTTCCCGTTGAAATTACAAACACCTGTAACAGATAGAGAAGTAGGTACTTATAATATGTTGACAAATATGTTGAAATTCGACTAACTGATGTGAGCAGTAGGTACCTTTTATATAAGCTCTGGCAGGTGAGTCACAAATAAAACACCGTATCTTTATTGTGAACTTTCTTCCAGAATTCTGAAAGTAAATACCATCCCGAAGCAATACTTCCATTTCATTAATAAAATCTTCTAAATAAGTATTCAAATTTTTCGGTTTCCCTATTCCAAAATAAATGCCAATAACAAATGGCCTGAAGCAAGGATTCTCAAAAACGTTGCAAAGTATAGGCCAAAACTCTTTTTTGGAACTTTTGAAGATTGGTAAGCCATCCATGTTTATATTTAACGAAATTGTTTCTGGAGCTTCTTCCCAACAAAGCAATATTTTTTGCAAAGGTATTATTATTCCATTGTGCCAGTATTCACCTCCATCGATTAATTTTAAGGTGATTTGTCTGGGTGTACCTAAAATAGTCCTGGGGTCATTAGGTAATGTATTTGGAATAAATTCATTGATAATTTTTGACAGATCCTTTAAAGCTGTGTGTGCAATATTTTTTTCAATGGCCCATTTTCTTATATTTTCTCGAAATTTTTCTTTTTTATCATAATTTCTACATCTACATATACATATACATATACTGTCACTGTCTGAACTTGCAGAATAGTTAGATCTATCTGGCCAAATATATTCATTGTCATTACTGCACAATACGTTACCACTATCTTTTAACATTCGCTGTATACTTGAAGAGTTTTGTACATCCAAATCAGCACGTGCTTTTACACCAACATTTTCGGATACGGAACCCTCCCGTTCTAAAATTTCATTCACACTTGGACCATTATTTACAAAACGTGTAGCCTGTTCAATGTTCACTGCATCATCTGTATTTCTGTTCAGAATCCTCAAATATTCTGCATTAATTTTTCGGCGTATTCCGCCAGTCCTTTTTTTATTTTTCCACATATCACAATATCTTAAACGACGCAATTAATATACTTATACCTACGAAGTGCTGAATAAGGAAGTCTTCAAGGTCTTATTTAAAGGCACTAGTAGATTAATTGTCAACGATAGTACAAGTATTCAGCTCTCACGGAGATTAAGGGTAACATGTGAGCTAATATAGAGCAGTTTGCTTTAACTTAGCATCATATAATGTTCACCCATAGTGATCATGTGGCCTTTATAAGAGCTATTATACGATTGCGTGTATCAAGCTGATTAACATTACACAAATTCCACTGTGTGCAGCAAAAGGCATTATATCTTTATTATTTGAAGCCACAGAATAACTGATTACATTATAGTAGCTCACGTGTTCTTTATTAAAATGCAAGTGGTCTAAGAGTACACTTGTGGTCTTTAGTTCAGAATATAGTTTAGTTAAAGTCCACTAAAATCCTTTAAATTGCTTAAAGCTGTACAATACTGGACTTGTTACCTATATTAACGCTGCAAGCGTTACAGTGTGGTCTCCGTGACACATAATAACGTTCTTATTCAGGCAAAAGCTCACTTTTCACCTATTGCAGGTCGAGTGTACTGTAATAACTCTTCATAAGTGCTAAAGTTACCGATGTTACCTCTTGTGACATCTTATAATGAAGTTTTGTGCTACTTGGGATATCTACTGGAGATCAATGAAAACAACAGTAGTACTTATTATAATTTGGTTTATTGTATCAGCAACAGGGTCGGGGTTTACGTTCACACCGAGAGGGTAGCCGTGTTTACTTAACACTATCACTGTCCTGCGTATCGCCGTCCGGATAGCGTCGCGTGCAGATGGACACTGGAGCCGGTAGATGCAGCCGCAGTGGCCAGTAGTGTAGTGCAAGTGGCCCGGAGAAGAAGGAAGAAGGCAGCAGTAGAAGCAGAAGAAGAAGGTAGCGTAGATACAGGCCAAGCGTTACCCGAGCGGTTCTTTTACCGGTGCGGTGGACCCTGGAATCCGGTTAAACCAGGCATTTTAAAACTATCCCATTTACATAGTTTGACTGCGACATCCGTGCACTAATCGAACGGCATAGCGAGAAGCAATGAAGAGTGATTAATGCAAATATAGTAATCAGTGATGAGGCAGTCATACAAACTCAACTTAAGCTAAGATAATGATAAGTATGTGCGTGATAATAAAGTTATCAGTTCGATTATTGAAGATCGAAGGAACATAAGATGCAATTGTGCTATGTACATAAATTATCGTAGTGATTATGTAATTTGAAAGCTAGGATAATTACGATTATTTTGTACAATAGACTGATTATATATAACATGAAAATCAACTGTGGTAAGATCAAAAATTATCATTGAGATTATGTACTTTGAACACTTAATCTCAATGATCCCATACTTTGGGTTTTAACAAAGGGTAAAATTACATAATAGAAAAGTATAATCAGATAGTAATTAAAGATTCTGAAAGGTTATAATGCTCGCTTTATACATTCACAATCAGAAAGATGACGGTCAGCTAAAGTTATATCTCTTGACCGTTACTTAAAAATAACATTCAAAAGTAAAGTATCCTTTACATGTAAGTAGAATAATGTAAATTAACAAAACCCCTGGCCAGTTCTACGAGGAATTAAACCAGCAATTAACGTTTAACAACTAAGCATGCACGATAAATGTTCGATTCAGGTACTCACAATGACGAGACATTTTTGAGTAACTACGGACGACTACAACTAATCAAAATTATGCAACACTCACCCAATTGGGGTAAAACACAACACTCACAATTAATATCAAGTATACGGCTTGAGGATTAAACTACTTGACTTATTCCGTGCGCAATGTTTATTACGTACACAAACAGGCGGTAAAATGGCCACGAAGCTATCGCCCGGCGACCGACGCTTGCTTTCCCCGCGCTGCTTCCCCCGCTAAACCAGTCTTGGACGAGGTGCGTTTGCGAAAGTAGTTGTAATTATTATTGTTTCTATTAAGATGATTTGTTAACATTTTTGTAGTCAGCAAATTATAAAGTTAATCTAAAAGATAATACAGTTCGTTGCAAAACCGTTACAACCTACCCTGATAGTTTCAGCTGGATAGCTAATCGGAAAGTGTTAGAAATTTGAGTTGCAAGATTCTACCCGGAACAACAGACAGATAGACAAACAACCAAGAAAGTGACTATATAAAACATCTTAAAAATAACTTTCACCACAATTATAGAAAAACCAATTATTGAGGCTAAAAATAAAACAGGTTTTATTGCATTAATCATTTGCATTTTTATGAAGAACTAGTCGAGAAGACCGATGTGATGTGTGTACATTCCATCATACAAAGTTAATCGGATGTCTTTGTTTCGATACATTCATAAACGTGATGCAGCCGGCGACGGCGAAAGCCAGAATGAAGTCTGCGTCAGAATGGGGTATATCTGGCCTTAATAGAGTATTTAACTAGGCGCAAGAACAGCAGTTATCAAAGTATATCCAACGTTGCGCGGAAATATATTTTGGTCTGTCTCTTAAAGAGATACGAAAGTTAGCTTTTGTGCTTACGACTAAATACGACCTAAAGCGACCTGCTACCTGGATTGAGAATGAGATGGCTGGCTTGGAGTGGTTTCAATCATTTATGAATAGAAATCCCGCTCTGTCTGTTTGTGTAGCTCAGGCTACTAGCCTTTCAAGAGCAACTAGTTTTAATCAGACAAACGTAGAGGCATTTTATGACAACTTGCAAAAGGACAGACTCCCTATGAGCCACAAGATGTGTATAATGTTGACGAAACAGGGGTGATAAGTCCAAAAGCCCGATAAAGTCGTAGCAAGAAGTGGCACTCTAGTCACGGTCGCGTTTGCAGTTAATGCCTTGGGAAATGCTATTTCTCCCTTGTTTATATTTCTACGGGTTCAATATCACGAGCATTTTGTGAGGGCCGGGCCAGTCGGGTCGGTTGGGACTGCAAATCCATCAGATTGGATGCAAGATGGCTACATTTCTAAGATTTCTCGAACATTTCAAGAAATTCTTTAACGCTTCTCCAACGCACAAAGTCTTGCTTGTTATGGATTCATCTGATGCCCACATTAATGCAATGGATTATTGTAAAGAAAAAAATCTACTTATTTATTTTAACGATGTTTTTTAAAATTAATAAATCATTTTCGTTTTTTCATTTACCCCACACTGTTCGCACAAACTTCAGCCCTCGGATCGATCTGTCTTCGGACCCTTCAATGCTGTAAACACTGCTTGTGATGGATGGATGCGGAGTCACTCTGGAAAAACAATGTCAATCTACGATCATCAAAACTGCTGTGTTCGATTGTGTGAAAGCTAACAATTACAATGCGTCAACCTCAGCAATGCCATCTGTTTTTTCGCTAGAAATTGTTCGGCCTTTTCCAAAGGCTGGACAAAAAAACAACATGTTCGAAAACTAAAAAGTCGCCCATTTATATAGACACCTGAAAAATAGGCAATAAGGCAAGAATATGAAGAAAAACGAAATGATAAAAGATTCATAGTTACCTCTATCCGCTGATCGGTTACTTGTTTGGTGTTGGTCTTGTCAATAGCAGCGGTTGAGACGGACCAACATGTCTATGCAAGTAGCAATAGAGATGCCTATATCCGCTGGTCGGTTACTTGTTTGATGTAAGTTCAAAGGCAATAGCAGCGGTTGACGGACTTACATGTCTATGCAAGTAGCAATAGGCATGGTTGGTTGCTTGTTTGGTGCTAAGCGGCGGTTGAGGCTTGCTAGCACGTCTAAACAAGAAGCAATAGATTATTGTACCAAATTTTAAATTCAATATAAAGTAGTATTCATATTAACATAGACACACGATGATACAAAAAATAGTTGTCTCAACAGTATGTGTGAAAATAAAATGACTATTAATATCGATTCAACTACATGTATGATGTATGTACAAAATGATAAATTACAATAACATTATAATCATTATTTTTTTGTAATTGAATGTATTTATTACACAAGCTATGTTACTAAATATAGAAATATATAAAAATAATACTTGGTACATGTAAATGTTATGTATCCAGCTTTCAGAACGAAGTATTCGTTCTGAAATGAAGTATTGGCTACTTTAAAGAAAAGTAAAGTACCACGTGTAAACTTACGATATGTGTCATCCATCACTATGAAACATCTGTATTATTATGCCATAATTATTAAAATGATGTTAAAATGTATTCCAATAATTAAATACAACTATCAGACATGACTAATGTAATTAATAAAGTAAATGGTAGATATTCGTTGATCTGTTTTCAAACGACTCAAATAGCTTGGACGATTTCGGTAGTCTTCGCCTGACAGCATCGGATGTTCTAAAATGCTATATAAAGGCTTTCTCGAATTAGCAATGTTCTTGTGGCCGCTGCACTGAGAGGACCTTGGCAAGTTAAGTGTTTTTTATATTACTCTGTTATGCTGCTTATTTGTAACCGTGTAATTATTACTGTGTATTTGTTACTGTGTATCACTTCATTGTGGGGTGATGAAATAATCTATAAGATTATAGGTAACGGGATTATCATCAATTTGATTGTGTTTAAATGCTGTTTTCGAAGTTATTATGCCTAGTGTAACTAAGGAAAATATAAATGTTTTTCTGTGACCAATTGTCACATTTAAGTTATTAATGACTATGTATCTAAATAGTTATTGGTTTAATAATATTATAAAACATATTCGCCACGTAGTGTCTTGCCGGTTTTTTTCTAAAGTGGTGTATTCTGAAACCGGTGTTCAAATGAGTAAACAATATAAAGAATTGCAAACCTATTTCCTTGTTTTTATTAAATACTCCTTAAGTTATTTATTCTGTAGCTATAGCTACTAGGTACTATATATAACTATAGGATATAGCAACTTGCTTTTAATCCTACGTGCAGATAAGTTTTATCTCCTACTCGACAAACCTGACCAACTGAAGGCTAACATTACAAAACTTCGGTTTTGATAATCTTACAGTACGAAATAATTATTATACATAAGTTTATAAGTCTCACACGTTCGACAATAATTCTCATTTATTTTTGATTTGCTGCAAAATGATCTGCTATAGGAAGTCGGTAATCATTTTGTCAATTGACTCTTTTTTAGTGAAAAACACCAGAACTATCCCGAAAAGGTATCAGGGACTGTAGAACTCTGCTGCATGCGAAAAGAACTCTCATTTATTTTTGATTCGCTGCAAAATGATCTGCTACGGGAAGTTAGCAGATCATTTTGTCAATTGACTTTTTTTTAGATAAAAATGCTAGAACTATTACTAAAAAGTATCAGGAACTTTAGAACTCAGCTGCATGCGAAAAGAACTCACAGTTATTTTTGATTTGCTGCTGAATGATCTGTTATGGGAAGTCGGTAGATAATTTTGTCAATAGACTTTTTTTTAGTGAAAAACACCAGAACTATTCCTAAAAAAGTATCAGGAACTGTAGAACTCAGCTGTATGCGACAAGAACTCTCATTTATTTTTGATTTGCTGACAAAAGATCTGCTACGGGAAGTTAGCAGATCATTTTGTAAATTAACTATTTTTTAAATAAAAACACTAATACTATTGCTAAAAAGTATCAGGAACTGTAGAACTCAACTGCATGCGACAAGAAATCTCATTTATTTTTGATTTGCTGACAAATGATCTGCTACGGGATGCATATGATTTTTATTTAGGTAAAAATGCCAGAACTATTCCAAAAAAGTATCAGGAACTATAGAACTCAGCTGCATGCAAAAAGAACTCATTTTGATCATTTATTTTTGATCTGCTGGACAATGATCTGCTAAGTTCACTGACATACAGGATAGGCCCATTTCATTGGCTACGATTATAGCTAAAGTATTGTACAGTGATAAACAACTCAGTGAGCATCTCACCCTCCACGATGCTCAGTTCGGCTTCAGGTAGGGCCTTTCAATAGAGACTGCTGTTCTTTGTATCAAGCATACTGTCCGATACTATACGGATAGGAAAACACTCGTATATGCGTGTTTTCTTGACCTTTCAAAAGCATTCAATTTGGTGTCTTAAGGTGTTTTGTAGAGGAAGTTGTATGAGGACACAGCATTGCCTGGTGAGCTTATTGAAATTTTTAAGTACTGGTACGGCCATCAGAGTAATGTGATGAGATGGGCAGGTTCGCTATCTTAAAAAACTTAGTTAGTCTTGTGCAAACAAATCAGTGAGCTCTTTCAAAATGCGAGAAACAATAGCAATCTCGTGCTCTGGGTTTAATGACACTTCTATTATTTCATCAGCAGGAAGTTCAATCGCTAGTTTTTTAAATTGTAATTTAAGGGCAGATACATTGCCTTCAGGTGTTTGGTCGCTTATAGTAATCTCATATTCCAATTCCTCTTTTATCAGTAAGTGATATAGTATTGGGCGTTCCATTGTGAGTAAAGTTTCCCAAAGCATATAATGGAATAAACTGCACCTATTGGTATACATACACCAAACTATTTACCGCTGGCACTTAGAAAATCTCACAATTATTTTAGTAAATTTATTATGATTATACAATTCCACTCAATTATTGTACTTAAAACTATGTATCCAATAAATAGTAATACACAATTAAAAATTGGTAAACAGTACGGTAAAGCTAAATAAGTTTTGAAGTTCGTTCACATTCTTTAAGGACGACTTTAAAGAACTTCCCAAAGCAGTTCCCTTAGTTCGGGCGCTATTGTAACGTACAAAATCCCAGTAAAACCAGCCCACAGAACCATTCGATAACTCAGTTGTCGATCGATTAGGTATTGTTTATTCTGTGGATTCGGTTTGAAATCGTTCAATTCAATACATTTTTCATTTACTATATCGTTCGTTATCGAATGGTTCTGAATCGGGGGGCAAGGTTCTAATAAAACTAAACCCGGAGTAAAGCTCCAGGCTAGAGGTTTTTGCCTAAATGGTGCTTACAGCTAATTTGAATACAAACATTTTTTTAACTCTTAATTTTGTTTAATATTTAAATAAATAGCTATGAGTAACAATAGCAATAATTATGGCCGAGGGCCTACAATGCCTATCAGACTTATTAGTTCGGTTGACACATTATTCTACACATTATATTCTATGTGCCAACCGGTTTTAGGGTCCAGAGTCGCTGAGAGAAAAACGAACTTCAAAATAATGCTACTAAAACTTTAGGAAATTTAAATTAAAGGTTGAGGTACAATTCGTAAATCCGATCTACAGGCCTGGCTGAAGAGTGACGAGGCGCCTCGAGCTGCCGGTGGTTGCTCTTGAAGCCGCAGGGACCATAGGTCGCGAGCGTTTCTCGACGCGAACAATAAAACCCCTGGAATCACGTGCCAAATTGTTGAGATTAGAAAAGAGCGAGAACTAGATGCGTCAGAAGACAATCAAACGCAGAGAGCGTCTCTCACAGAACAGTCAGTAGATAGATACCTCCGTCTGGAGGTACATAATCATTTAAATGAAAAAAAACACCAGAACTATCCCGAAAAGGTATCAGGGACTGTAGAACTCTGCTGCATGCGAAAAGAACTCTCATTTATTTTTGATTCGCTGCAAAATGATCTGCTACGGGAAGTTAGCAGATCATTTTGTCAATTGACTTTTTTTTAGATAAAAATGCTAGAACTATTACTAAAAAGTATCAGGAACTTTAGAACTCAGCTGCATGCGAAAAGAACTCACAGTTATTTTTGATTTGCTGCTGAATGATCTGTTATGGGAAGTCGGTAGATAATTTTGTCAATAGACTTTTTTTTAGTGAAAAACACCAGAACTATTCCTAAAAAAGTATCAGGAACTGTAGAACTCAGCTGTATGCGACAAGAACTCTCATTTATTTTTGATTTGCTGACAAAAGATCTGCTACGGGAAGTTAGCAGATCATTTTGTAAATTAACTATTTTTTAAATAAAAACACTAATACTATTGCTAAAAAGTATCAGGAACTGTAGAACTCAACTGCATGCGACAAGAAATCTCATTTATTTTTGATTTGCTGACAAATGATCTGCTACGGGAAGTTAGCAGATCATTTTGTCAATAGACTTTTTTTTTGTGAAAAACACCAGATCTATTCCTAAAAAAGTATCAGGAACTGTAGAACTCAGCTGTATGCGACAAGAACTCTCATTTATTTTTGATTTGCTGACAAAAGATCTGCTACAGGAAGTTAGCAGATCATTTTGTAAATTAACTATTTTTTAAATAAAAACACTAATACTATTGCTAAAAAGTATCAGGAACTGTAGAACTCAACTGCATGCGACAAGAAATCTCATTTATTTTTGATTTGCTGACAAATGATCTGCCTACGGGAAGTTAGCAGATCATTTTGTCATATGATTTTTATTTAGGTAAAAATGCCAGAACTATTCCAAAAAAGTATCAGGAACTATAGAACTCAGCTGCATGCAAAAATAACTCATTTTGATCATTTATTTTTGATCTGCTGGACAATGATCTGCTAAGTTCACTGACATACAGGATAGGCCCATTTCATTGGCTACGATTATAGCTAAAGTATTGTACAGTGATAAACAACTCAGTGAGCATCTCACCCTCCACGATGCTCAGTTCGGCTTCAGGTAGGGCCTTTCAATAGAGACTGCTGTTCTTTGTATCAAGCATACTGTCCGATACTATACGGATAGGAAAACACTCGTATATGCGTGTTTTCTTGACCTTTCAAAAGCATTCAATTTGGTGTCTTAAGGTGTTTTGTAGAGGAAGTTGTATGAGGACACAGCATTGCCTGGTGAGCTTATTGAAATTTTTAAGTACTGGTACGGCCATCAGAGTAATGTGATGAGATGGGCAGGTTCGCTATCTTAAAAAACTTAGTTAGTCTTGTGCAAACAAATCAGTGAGCTCTTTCAAAATGCGAGAAACAATAGCAATCTCGTGCTCTGGGTTTAATGACACTTCTATTATTTCATCAGCAGGAAGTTCAATCGCTAGTTTTTTAAATTGTAATTTAAGGGCAGATACATTGCCTTCAGGTGTTTGGTCGCTTATAGTAATCTCATATTCCAATTCCTCTTTTATCAGTAAGTGATATAGTATTGGGCGTTCCATTGTGAGTAAAGTTTCCCAAAGCATATAATGGAATAAACTGCACCTATTGGTATACATACACCAAACTATTTACCGCTGGCACTTAGAAAATCTCACAATTATTTTAGTAAATTTATTATGATTATACAATTCCACTCAATTATTGTACTTAAAACTATGTATCCAATAAATAGTAATACACAATTAAAAATTGGTAAACAGTACGGTAAAGCTAAATAAGTTTTGAAGTTCGTTCACATTCTTTAAGGACGACTTTAAAGAACTTCCCAAAGCAGTTCCCTTAGTTCGGGCGCTATTGTAACGTACAAAATCCCAGTAAAACCAGCCCACAGAACCATTCGATAACTCAGTTGTCGATCGATTAGGTATTGTTTATTCTGTGGATTCGGTTTGAAATCGTTCAATTCAATACATTTTTCATTTACTATATCGTTCGTTATCGAATGGTTCTGAATCGGGGGGCAAGGTTCTAATAAAACTAAACCCGGAGTAAAGCTCCAGGCTAGAGGTTTTTGCCTAAATGGTGCTTACAGCTAATTTGAATACAAACATTTTTTTAACTCTTAATTTTGTTTAATATTTAAATAAATAGCTATGAGTAACAATAGCAATAATTATGGCCGAGGGCCTACAATGCCTATCAGACTTATTAGTTCGGTTGACACATTATTCTACACATTATATTCTATGTGCCAACCGGTTTTAGGGTCCAGAGTCGCTGAGAGAAAAACTAACTTCAAAATAATGCTACTAAAACTTTAGGAAATTTAAATTAAAGGTTGAGGTACAATTCGTAAATCCGATCTACAGGCCTGGCTGAAGAGTGACGAGGCGCCTCGAGCTGCCGGTGGTTGCTCTTGAAGCCGCAGGGACCATAGGTCGCGAGCGTTTCTCGACGCGAACAATAAAACCCCTGGAATCACGTGCCAAATTGTTGAGATTAGAAAAGAGCGAGAACTAGATGCGTCAGAAGACAATCAAACGCAGAGAGCGTCTCTCACAGAACAGTCAGTAGATAGATACCTCCGTCTGGAGGTACATAATCATTTAACATGAAATAATATTGCAAACTAATGAAGTCCTTAAAACCAGTAGAACACCACGCGTGTACACGTGGGCGGGCATAATTGAAAATATGTGAAAGAATGAGAGGCGAAGCCCTTGGTCGCAAACAGAAGAAAAGCGCACGGGCGCAGCCATGTGAAAGAATGTGAATAAACTTACCTGTCGGGGTGTTAAGTATGGCCTATGCCTTTACTCCAAAAATTGGCGCCGGCGATTGGCAAAATCCAATCAAATCCTTCTCCAAACACGCCAAGCCCAAATGGAATTGCGTTCTTACACGGCGCACCTCACAAAATGGCGCAGCGAACGCCTCCACTGATCGAAGCGAAAACCCTCAAAGGACCTGTAACTGTAAGGAAAAAGAACTTGAAAACCGAACACAAAGCACCATCTCACTTCAATTAAAAACAGCACTCACCTCGCAGATCAAATTAAAAACTGCTTTCTCTTTCGAAATGAAAATTAGAACAATAACGAAGCGACATTTCGTCAGTTTGGCCCTGGAAGCAGGTCGTGTGGGAAAACTACTCGTCGTACCGATCGTAAAATCAGGGATGTCTGCCTCGAAAATTGCAAAACGAGTGTTGCCCGTCTGACTTCGATGATGATCAACGGGGGAATAAAAGTTTCCATAAGGACAGTCCGGAGGCGATTAGTTACGAAAAGAAACTGATCGGTCGTCGGCCTGTTAAAAAACCACGCCACACCAAGGCCACGAAGAAGAAGCGACTGCAACGGGCCCGACAACACCGAAATATGACTGTTGCAGACTGGAGTCGAGCAACTACAACATTTTTATTTAGTGCAGTTTGTGAATAACGTTTTTTGTGATTATTGTAATATTTTACAGGTATGCTTCTCCGGCGAATCAACGTTTCAGGTTTTGCTCGACAAAAGTTCATTCGTCCGACGACGCCCTAGGGAGCAGTTCCATACTGCCTTGTGGAGAGGGTTATAAACCTAGTTAGTGTCATGGTGTGGTCTGTGATCTCAGTCAAGGGCATGGGGTGCCTATATATCGTGGAAGGGACCATAAGGCTCACAAAATTTTCATAAAACCTGAACTTTGGGTCTTATATTGAATCCAAAGCCAAGGTCAAGGACCAATAGTACCTACATGTAATGTATCAAATTTCGTTCAACCGTCAAATAATTGATTGCTCGGCGGATTCAGTACTTGGATCATCGGATTATTGAGGTAACCCTCAAAGTCAAAGTCAAAGTATTTTATTGTAAATAGGCAAAAATAATAGCACTTTTACAAGTCAAAATTAACATCTCCTGAACAAAGAGATATACATAAAATATTATAAAAAGATCAAATCAATCCAAATTTAGATAAACTAAGTATTCTTTGAGTTTGAAAAGGAAATTTCCCTTTCATGTGCCAACAGAGTTAAATCTCACACTGGAAAAGGAAATACCCTTCTGACTCTAGCGGTGCTTCGGAAATACGCCCGTTAGAGAAGAGAGCACCAAGAAACTCTACGGGGATGTATTTTTTCCATATTTGTTCATTCTTTATATTTTTTTCAAATGTCACAATTATAACAAAACATGTAAACTACAAATATAAAAGGTAAAAGTGACAATGAGATATCCCACAAACATTAAACAATCATACTGGAAAAAATAAGGTAAAAACTTCTAACTCGATAATTATGTTGCATAAAACAACGTGATCTCATGGTTTGTTTGAGACCTCTCACAAAGTACTTTGAACATTTCATTTACTTAACGTTAACATCGAAGCTATCACTTATTATTATCATGGAGCTTGGAGACATCAGACCATGCATTTCTGTCATTAATATAATCATTTACATTGTAATACGCTTTCTTTATACCTATGCATTGGTAATTGATCAATGCCGTCAGGTAACTTATTAAAAAATCGTATACAGTTCCCCATATATGAACCACTAACTTTCTTTAACCGAAATCCAGACACTTTTAGTTTATTTTTATTTCTAGTATTAAAATTATGAACATCCCTATTTTTAACAAAGGTATTGATATTCTTCCGAACATACATTATATTTTCATATATACATTGACAAGCCACTGTAAGAATATTGATCTCTTAAAACGTTCCCTAAGAGAATCTCGGGATTTCATATTGTAAATGGAACGAATTGCTCTCTTCTGTAGCACAAATATTGATTGAATTTCCTCGGCCTTACCCCACAGCAAAATGCCATATGACATAATACTGTGAAAGTAACTAAAATATACTAATCTTGCAGTAGCTATATCGGTAAACTGTCTAATTTTACGTACTGCATAGGCTGCAGACCTCAATCTACCAGCAAACAACAATATGTGAGGACCCCACTGTAATTTTGAATCTACAGTAATGCCCAAAAATGTGGTTGACTGCACAAGGTCCACAGGCTCACTATTTATTGAAATACTTGAATTCGTAGGAACCCCTCTGACATTGGGTAGTGAAAATTTGATACATTTAGTTTTCTTAGGATTTAACATTAAATTGTTAGTTGTAAACCAACTAAGAACTAGCGCGATTGCCTTGTTAACGTCGTCAAAATTATTCAAGGTTCTGTCAATCTTAAAAATTAGAGAAGTATCATCTGCAAACAAAACAATATCACATAAGTTCTTTATGAAAAAGGGAAGATCGTTAATGTAAACCAAGAACAAGAATGGCCCAAGTATTGAACCCTGTGGGACTCCCATTGTAATGAGAGATCCTGATGACCTCGCACCATTTACATCTACTTTTTGGATTCGATTGCTAAGATACGAGGATAAAACATCGAGAGCTTTCCCAACTCCGTAATGATTCAATTTAAAAATTAATGTTTCGTGGCAAACGCAGTCAAATGCTTTGGATAAATCACAGAAAACGCCAATTGCGTCCTGTGACTCCTCCCAAGCACTGAATATATGCTTTAAGAGCCCTGTGCCTGCGTCTGTCGTTGAACGGCCTTTAGTGAAGCCATATTGTTCATCATGAAACAGACCATTGAGATTGAAATGTGTTAATAACTGATTTAATATTACTTTCTCAAAAAATTTACTTAGAGCGGGAAGTATAGAAATGGGTCTCTGGGAATGGGGTAGTTAGTCGGATCATTTTTACTGCCAGACTTGAATAAGGGAATAAGTTTACTATTTTTCATTATGTCGGGAAAAACTCCTTTATCAACACAATTATTAAAAATAATTACTAAGTATGGAGCAATTATACCAATAATGGAACTTAAAATTTTAGTAGATATTCCCTAGAGATCCTCTGTATTTTTTATGTTAAGCAATTTAAATGTCTTAACAATCGAATTAACATTAATATGTTTAAATTTAAATGTAACATCACACTTTTCAACGTTGCTTGAGAGCATACAAGAAGCCTCAACTGAGGATGATTTTAAAGACTGGGTAGTAACTATTGGTATTTTTGTAAAGAAATCTTCAAATGCATTGGCAACTTCGTGATCTTTGGAAATTAATTTATTGCCGATGTTTAGGATAAAATTTCGGTCTCGAGGTTTAATTTTGCCGGTTTCGGTATTTATTATTTTCCATGTTGTTTTGATTTTATCTTCCGATTGTTTAATTTTCCTACTCAAATGAAGAGATTTCGCGGCATTACACACGGATTTAAATGTCTTAGAATATTGTTTTAAGTATTCAACAAATTTCGTGTCATTAGCATTCATTTATTTTTTTTGAATAATCGTATAGTCATCAAATCCCACCCTTATGCCCCCCTTACATTTTTTTAATTTAAATATATCGTTAAACTCTTTATCCATTATATTAAACAAGGAGTTGCAAAGGTCATCAGAATTCCCATCAAACGGCAAGTGACTAAGTTGATTATCATTGTTATCTGCAAACCGTTCCAAACACTTGCAAGTAATAGGCATGTAAGTGAACTCCTGAGAGTTTTTACCTGATTTACATTGAAACACAACACTTTGCCCACTATGATCAGAGCTAAGCTTATCACTTATAGCCCTGCTACGAGGTTCACAGTTGCAAAAAACATTGTCTAAACAGGTTGCAGAAGTGCTAGTGATTCTGGTTGGCTGATTAAAAAGATTTTTTAAGTTGAAGCACAAAAACAAATTTAGAAATGTATCGCTTAATGGACATTTAACAAGTATAACTACATTGAAATCACCACATACAACAAGGAATTTTGAATTGTTAGAACATTTCCTCAGAACATCCTCCATAACAGACTCAAACACATTGAAATCAGCCAGTGGGGGTCTGTATACACATACAATTATATGATGCTCCAGCTCAACACACGATAACTCAATAGTCCATTCAACAGACAAGGCCACAATGTCTTTCCTCTCCTTAAATTTACATGTATGCACTAAATAAATTAAAGAACCACCATGAGACTTCGCTTTTCTTCTATTGAACGAACTACCAATCACATAGTTTCTAATGGATGGTATCAAAGTACCTATCGTGAACCAATGCTCAGTTACACACATAACATCGACCTTAGAAAAATCTAAAAAAAGTTCTAACTCTAATGCTTTGCTGGAAAGACCCTGTATATTGTTATGAAAAATATGTAAGTTACCAGGCCTTTCCATTGTGTTAACAGTCAGTTTAAATTAACAGATAAATTTGGCTCCGCTGTACCACGTCTAATACTGCTATTAACCGTGGCACCGTCAGAGTGATCCATTATACCATGTACAATTGGATCATATATATTAAATGCTTACAATTTAGCGATGGTCACCTTATCATTTTTGCTGAGATACAATGTATTCTTTGTCAAAATCAATTTTCTAACAAAATTGTTAGTTTCAAAATACAAAACGTCACTTTGACGACAAGTCAAATTATATAATGTCAAATTCAGATCTTTGATCATGATCTTTTTGCAATTGCGTCATTTTATTAGAATATGGAAATGAGCAGGCAATAATCCTGCCCACACCTATATTTTCTATATCTACTAGGGTCTCAACAAGATTAATAATATCAGTTTTTTTTACAGCTAGACTGTTACCTAATTGTAATACAATTGTGGTATTTTTGTCAAATGTTCAGTTTTTTATTTTTGACTGAAAACCTTTTAGTGGCAAACCGGAGAAGCTATTATTACAGACTGTTTGAGTTAAGCAATTTTGAAGCAGGCTGGCCCATGCCTGCACCTATTTGATTACTAAATACCAAAGTTTTTCTAGGGCACTCAGATGGCTTCAATAAACAATCTGAGCTTATTGGATAGGTAGTGAGAGGATCCTGCACAGGTGACTTGTGCTCAGGAACATCATTGGGGCTATTCTTTACTCCAAGTATGTTAGGCACTATCCTGGAGTTTTCTATGACCTGAACATTGGAAGTGCACTTGTCAGAGCTGCTAGGGCTTTGAGCCACCAAGCAACCCAAGGCTGCAATATGGCTTTTGATTTGCTTATTTGATGCCACATATTTGCCGTTTAAGTCACACAATTGTTTTTTTAAGCAAGTAATTTTACTATTCATGTAATCTATTTCTCTATTATTGCGGCCTAATAAACTATAACATTCATCAAGCTCTTTATTTAAATTTAATTTTTCTTTGCATATCTTTGAGCATTTAAAAAAAAAAAATATTTTTTTAACATGACTGAGGTTCTTTTCAAAAATTTATTAACCTTTACATATTTTTTAATCTTATTAGACCCTCTAATACTGTTAATGTTAGAATTGTTTTTTTTACAAACTTAGTTGTAGTCAGTTCCACTAATGACATATTATTACATACTATTGACTTATTTGAGTTAGTTTCAATTAACTCCGAATATAAATTAGTGTTATTATTTTCCATCTCGAAACTAAGACTATTTTTAGATGAAAAATCTAAGGTCTCTAACTTAACCCTGTTAAGGTTAAGCTCTGCTCTAAATCCCTTATACGCCTGAGGGCCGCCTCATATGTGTCTTGATCCTGGATACAGGAATCAACGGTGCGCTGTAGACGATCACGCTGAATCAATCCGATGATCCAAGTACTATTCGTAAACACTTCTATTAAACATCCTTGTAGTCAAACAGCCTCTCTTTATGCTATTACAAATCCTGTTGACAAAACTAAATTAATACAATTTAAAAATAGGGGAGCCAATAAAGCGCATCTTAAAGTTGTCTACAATGATCAGACAGTAATAGAAACTACTGAAACATCATTCTTAGGTATTGTGCTCGATGACAATTGCTCATGGAAATCTCGTATAGAGAAGATTTGCAATCAAATTATTCGGTTTGCTTATGCACTATACAGATTAACGAAAGAAACTAACAAAGAAACTGCCCTTAAAGCCTATCACGTCTATGTAGGCTCTAATCTGAGATACGGTATCTTACTGTGGCGTAATTCCGTTATGGTAAACAGAGCCTTCATGGCACAGAAGCAATGTGTGCGTGCCATTTGTGATGTGTGCCCGTTAACAACGTGCAAGCCTCTGTTTAGGGAACGTAATATGTTAACAGTGCGCAGTCTGTACATCTACGAAATTTGTAAATTTAATTAAGCCCATCCCTCACTTTTCACAAAAAAAAAAGAAGAGAAATGTAAATTTAACACCAGATTTCCCAAGAAACTAGTTCTGCCTGGTAGTAAAACGATGTTATGTAACAGAAATGTAAATTGTATGTGCATTAGAATTTTCAATGCCCTGCCATTGGAAATTCAATTATTAAATGCTGGTAAATTTAAAAGCAAGCTACATTCGTGGCTTCTACAAAGAGGCTTTTATTCTGTTAAATAATTTTTGACATTTAAAGCATAGTGTGACATTTATGATTTGTAATGATATACCTGTAATTAATATATGATTATTTTGACATTATTATTTTGATTTGCTATGTTGACATTCTAATTTAGAATTGATTTGCGAACATTACATTACATGCTTATTAAATTATTAAAACACATATACATGAATAAATTAATACTAATCGATTTTAAAGAATTGTAGAAGAAATAAAGAATTGTATTCTTTATTTCTTTTCAAATGAAATTCTTTTCAAAATGTACGTTATTTGGAAAATGGTTAAAATGTAGTTTACAATTATTATTTTTAAACTTCTTGCATGCGTCACCTTCACTCATCATCATGCAGATTACTCGCAACTGTTTTGGGCAGGCGTAAAGCTTACCATCAGGCGAGTGACCTGCACGTCTTATCTCTTAATCCATAAAATTTCATTCCAAAAAATTTTTTATTTGTATACATATTTTTGTGATTATGGTCAAAAAAATATGTATACAAATAAATACCTCGAATACCTTAGGATTTTTGGCCAAATTTAATTCAAAATCTTCAAATGCTTCATATCCTTAAAAATCTAAAGAGAAAAATCTTTCCAAATCAACAACGTGGCCTGGAAATACGGATATAAAAGTTTTAGTGATAATGGGATGCAGGTATATAGTGTTAAAGCCAAACACTATATAAAAGTTTTAGTGATAATGGGATGCAGGTATATAGTGTTAAAGCCAAACACTATATACCTGCATCCCATTATCACTAAAACTTTTATATCCGTATTTCCAGGCCACGTTATTGATTTAGAAAGATTTTTCTCTTTAGATTTTTAAGGATATGAAGCATTTGAAGATTTTGAATTAAATTTGGCCAAAAATCCTAAGGTATTCGAGGTATTTATTTGTATACATATTTTTTTGACCATAATCACAAAAATATGTATACAAATAAAAAAACAAAAGACATGCCGCGAGGCGCAGCTAATATCATATAAATTGGAGTTGCAGCAATGGCAAGATAGAGAAGCAAAGAAGCACAGGATATGGTGAAAGAACGAAAAATAAAATCTGCAAAGATTTTAATCAAAAAATGGAACTTGTTGACCAACCAAAACAAGGAGAATCAAAAAAATATGTATACAAATAAAAAGACATGCCGCGAGGCGCAGCTAATATCATATAAATTGGAGTTGCAGCAATGGCAAGCTAGAGAAGCAAAGAAGCACAGGATATGGTGAAAGAACGAAAAAATAAAATCTGCAAAGATTTTTATCAAAAAATGGAACTTGTTGACCAACCAAAACAAGGAGGGGGCAATAGTAACGACGGAAACAGCAAGTTTTTTTTAAAACCTCACGCGGTTTTCTCAAATCACAGGTTTGTCAAAAGAATTGATTGGAAGATTCGCAAATATTTTGTGTCATTTCTTGCGGACATTATATATACGAAAAGAAAATCAGAACATATAGTATCGCCACAGATGAAATGGCGATCAATCAATATGATTGGTACAAAATGAGTGCAAGTGAAACTATTAATCCACGGTGCTGATATTATTAAATCGCTGGCATTGCCCGTAGGCCAATTATCAGAAGACGTGATAGAAGCAAGTCACAAAAAATTACAAAAAATGCAGACAATATCACTCACGGATAACGTCCCGATTAGATACAAATATAGACATTCTTCATTGGATGCTTGCATCTTGGGATCCTGTCGTGACTATTCACAGGAAATAACCCAAGAAACGAGGAGAAATATACAATGAAGTTGTTTTAAGAATGTTGGGGATGCGTATATATCTATGTGGCGAAGAGTTTGAAGACAGCGATCATGAAGAATCCGCTGATAATGTGGAAATATAGCATAGAAACATTGTCAATAGTGATTTTTATTTGTTCATGTTTTATGTATTGTTATACTCGTATGTGTTCTGGCATGTTTTCTAATTAATAAGTTATGTAAATACGTATTGTTTGCTCCGGAAATGCCACGATGCTTTGAAGCGAATGCAAGTGAGTTCAGTGACCAACAAATTGCGTCACTTGCGAGATCTCGTACAGTGCCAAGAATGTTTCCAGGTACTTTTTCAAAGGGCACAGAGGTTTGAAAATACACCGGGGAAAATGCTATGAAAACATAAACATCCCGCTTTCGGCTACGAGTACTAACCTAACCTAACCAAGGTAGTAAGTACTTCTGTTAATAGTCCTGATCAACCCTTTTGGAAAACACTATCACAACCTAAAATTTCAAAATCTATATTGAAACGAATTTCCCGTGGTGTTCGCCTCTGTCGCTACTGCTTTATCCCAGGCCATCAGGGCTGTGATTTCATAAAATATTAAATATTATTTTATTTTGTAGTGGTAGTCCTCTTACTCAAGAGTCCGCCTGGAGAAGTATCACACCGTTGTCAGATATTCAACCGCCAAACAGTAGTGTACATTTTTGTGTAGTAGTAAACATTTCTGGGAACGTTTGTTGTTTTTCTCTTATGCTGTGCTTTACATCAGTCCCGATCAAAATAATAAAAAAATCCTTAACTACTCGAGTTAAAGAGAACTGTGTAAGGTACAGTGTTTTTGATGTTTTCCTTCTAGTAAAATAAGCGTTTCAGGGGTAGCAGGTGCAATTGTGTCACTGGAAAAATGTACTTTTAGATCACTTACTTAACAATTGCTGAGGCCCGCAGGCAACCACTTCACTAATATCTGCCCTATACCTACTTTAAGTGGAAGTATTGGTGCCCCAATTTTTTTTAATGTAAGTAATATATAATTTTTACACCAATCACCTAGCCCCAAACTAGGATATCCTATAGACGTTTTTTTTTAGACGAGCAAACAAAAGAACATTCAACGTCAAATAAAAGTCGTATCGGCGCTTCCCTCGAGAAAAAGAAAGAACCTCCCAAGATCGATCATGAAGTCAATGCTGTCAAAAAGGTAACATTACATAACAAAAGAAGTAAATTGTAAAAATAAACCATATTTAAAAGAATCTACGAATTAATTCCGGACCGCCCATCCATGCCCATGTCGAAGGACGCGCCCATACGAGAGCTGCAGCTCTCGAGCTCGAAGCTGTTGTTTGGCTTTTAATATTTTTATTTTATTACTTTGAGTGACGAGACGGGCAGTTCGCTCGCCTGATGTTAAGCGTAAAGCGTCACGCCTGCATGGATGACACCAACTTTTCAATAGCAATCGGTTTGCGTCTGGGCATCTCCAGAACAGAACCTAACAACTGGCACTGCGGAGGCGGGCGAGGTTTATCGGTTAGGTCACCATGGCCTATTCTGCCGCCGCAGTGCAGGACGACTCGTGCGCCACGCCGCCCTGATGACGTCATCCATCGGGCCCTTGCCACCGTTAACACCGTTAACGTGCCGGCTATTTTAGAGCCGAACGGTCTTTCACGTGTCCATGGCAAGAGGCCTGACGGTATGACTTGGATTCCTTGGAGTCATGGTCCTCGCTGGTGTGGGATGCAACTTGTGCCGACACTCTAGCGGCTTCTCACCTACTAAATATTTCTAGGGTGGCGGGTGCAGCGGCAGCCTCAGCAGAGAGCCTCAAACGGAGGAAATATGTATATAGCGGTGATGGATACATATTTCTTCCGTTTGGGGTAGAAATTATGGAGGTCCGGAAGCGCGGGGTTTTGTCAAGGAGATGTCCAGACGCTTAGTGGAAACTACATGTGACCAAAGAGCTGGCGCTTACCTCGGTCAAATAATTAGTTTCTTGTATTAAGAACGCAATAGAGCGGAATAAGGGCTCCAAAGTGTTCGCAAGAGATTTGTCTATTGGGCAAAGCCTGTTGACGAAGCTGAAAACCGACAGTGGCAGCTGTCAACATTGAAAAAAAAAAACTCAGACATGGGAAAGAATTGCGCAAGTTTTTAATTCTAGTGCAGAATATCCACGTACGGCGAAACAGCTGAACACAGCCTACCAAAATTTAAAAAGAATCACTAGACAGCGAGTTGCCGATGAGAATGTATGTAGCCATCCATTTAGTATCATTAAATTGTCTTAAAACCATAAACTCAATAACATGTAAAGCAGGATTATGTTAATTTTGGAAGAAGAGGCCCAAATAACTCTCTTCAAACATATACCTACCTATAATAATTTTAAAAACATAAAAATATACCTACCTGCAGGAACATTCTAAGATATTTTATTTTAATAATTAGGTAATACTTACTGTTTGCATTATAGATGCAGAATTATGTGGAGCACAAAGTGCAAGATGTGAAAAGATATAAAAAAGATGATGCTGCAGACAAGGTAATAAGCTATTATTTATCTCCTTTAGAAGTAATTTAAATTGTCCATTTGATGTGTAACTGCTGCATAGTTATGGGAGGCTGGTTAGTTAGATTTTCTTTTTTTCATTTTCAGAAAGCTGTAATGGCCTACTGGAGGAGGAAAATTCACATTTCAATTAAGTGATGTTGGAGCACAGATGTTGGCATTGATAGCAAACCAGGTAACACCACTATCAAATGATTGTGACAGTGCAGCGGATTACTTTCAGATTGGTGAGTAAAAAATGCTGTAAATGCTTAGAAATACCAATCAGAAAAGCGAAAAACCAATCAAGTACGAGTTGGACTTGCGCACCAAGCGAGGGTCTCTTAACACCATACAATATATATATGAATATACCAAAAAATTGAGTTTTCTTTCACTCAGTTTGGGATCTTTATTGTGAGTCAACTTGCACTTGGCTGGCTTTTATTATTTGTTGTTTAAATAAAATATAAGGGACATAATATACAGAAATTTCGAAGTCCTAACTAGATAAGTCTTTGAGATAGACCCTGTTACAAAAATGGTCTTAATAACAACTTGATGGCCTCCATTTATTTTAAAAATTACTGGTTTGATTGCAGATGATGAAATACAAAGTGCAGTTTTTAAATCTAAGGCCTGAACTACAAAATCTGAGTGAATATTATAATAATAATAGCAGTATTTGAATACAAACTCATATTTTTAGTTCCAAATAAAAACAATAACTCATATCAATATTTTTATTACAGATGAGCAGCATCAAGTGGAAGTAGTCTTCCAGGTGCCTTCTCCAGTAATACTCGAGGAACAAGAAAAAGCAGCCAAGCCTCCCCCACTCACCCGAAATCGCCAGGGTCATCTGCAAAATAAAGTCCCCAAGAAATTAACATATATATAAGACATAAGTTACATATACCTAAATTGTGATTTGATTAGACTTACTGATTAAAGTGTGTGATTAGTAGAGCTGAACGAACTGAAATTTTTTCATTGGCACCGCTTTGATGCGGTACGATTGGTGGTTCTGTTTCTGTGGGCAATTCTATGTCAGGGAGGTCTTGAATGACATAATTCTGTTTTAGAGCAATATTATGTAACACAGCGCATGCAACAATAATATTCATGGAAGTTGTCAGTTTCACCCGTAACCCCATGGATAAACATGGGAACCTCCTCTTCAGAACCCCTAAACATCTCTCAATAGGGTTTCTTGTTGCAATTTGGGCACGATTATAGGCCTCTTCGCTTTCTGTTGATGGGTTTATGAATGGTGTCAATAAATATTTGCGACAAGGGTAACCGCTGTCTCCTAACGGGACATCACTGCCATATACACCTGTTTCAAAATCAGCTCGTATAGGGGAATCGTCATATTATATCCCGGATGTAGAGTTCTGCATGACACACTGCCTGGACATTAAGAGAAAAGTAGCTTTTCCTGTTACGAAACAATTCAGCAGATGGCCCTCCAGGAGACTGAATATGTGTGCAATCAACAGCTCCGCCCACATTTGGGAACCCACTGATTGCATAAAATCCATTACGGATTCTAGCCCGTTCCATCTCAGTCGTAGGCATTTTTACAAATTGAGGCCTCAGCTTCCCAATTTCAAGTGACACTTTCTTAATTATGCGGCATGCTTTTGATTTATGCAACCTTACACTATCTGCTACAGTTATTTGGAATCACCCTGTTGCAAAGAAACTAATAGTCAGTAGCACTTGTTCCACGGCACTGATGGCATGATTGCGTTGGGTTGTAGGTGCAATATGTTGTAATAATTGCATTAGTTGGCACAAAACGTTTTTTATATCCTATAGCGGTTCCTGAATTCTACATCATAATAATGCTCCAAAGGGTTCATCCTATCTTTAAAGATGCGTGTTGGCCCAGCCTCTTCCTCATCACTCGTCAAGGATATGTTGTCTTCTGACAAATCCGACAAGGACATAATTACTCTGCTCTGCAAAAAAATTGTATAAATTTTTAATAATAAATAATGTATAGATTTAAATGTGTGTTTTATTAATCCAATTACTTACTTATGCTGTCTGTAACACTAAAATCTCTTTATTTTATAACTCTGATGGCCTCCAGTAACGTATATCCAGTAGCTTTTAACACTAGTTTAATTGGTCAAAAATATGCAATTAACTAATTGCGAGATAACAATCCTTTGACATGAGAAAAAGCTTTCCGGAAACCCAAAATCGCTTCAATTGACGTTTAATTGTAGATTTGACATATGCGTTAACTGGCTGTCCCATGAGATTTACAGCAACCCAAAATGCGTTTGACATTGGATTAACAGACTGTTGAGTAATTTTTTCGTTAATTTGCCTTCCAGAAACCGGGTGTTAGTCTTAGCTAAAACAAAAGCAGCAAAATTCGACTGTACCAGAGACCGTTATGAGTTACCAACTTATGCTATAAATATTGCGACGTCGCTTAAACAATGTTGTAATATAGCCTTATTAGACTTACAATGTAAAGACTGCAGTCAATAGAGCAGAAATACACAGAAATTTGAGGTATTTCTGTGTAGACTGCTTGTATTGTAAATTAAATCCAGTCTAACTGGAAATTTATGTACGAGTATCAGGTCCAGCAACTGACTATTTAAATATGAAAAATACAACAAAACAACTATTTTCCCATTAGAGAGTGATTTAAATGTTTGAAATACCACTTTTGTAAAACTGCGACTAGCTCAACAGCTATGCTAGCACAATCAGAGAGTTCATTAATATGTCAGAAAACGAAATAGAACAGGTATGGGATATACGATGTCAATACATAGAAGTAGTTTATGAAACGGTAGCATAACGGGGGTAATTAGAACAAGAGTCATTTTAAAAAACGAGCCGCAGACGAGATGCCGTTGGAACTTGAGGCTATCAATTTGAAGTCGTTTCTAATACACCTTTGTAGTTCAAAAAGATTAAATTGAGTTTTTAACACGTTTTTATTAAGTCACTTTCTTGTTTATCGTTCCGGGTGGAATCTTGCAACAACTTGGAACTCAAATTAATTATTAAGGACAACCGAATATTTTTTACACTTCAAGAAGTAAAATAGCTGGCATTAATACGGGGTGGGCCTGCACCCCACTCTTTTATTTTTGTCTGTGATAAAATTAAGTGCATAATACGCTGTTAAAGTCTCCGCGAGTCTTGTATCCAGACATATTGTGTAAAAATTCCGTAATTATCTAACTGATTGTAAAAACCGCTTCAAGATCCGTTGCGTGGTTTAGGTGTTAGCGGCCAAACAGTCAGAGAGACAGACAGATGGAAAGACGCGGAAAGCGACTTTGTATTATACTAAGTACGCCATCGCCATCACCATCTCTTTTTGAAGATGTTCAAAAAAATATCGATACTTTGATTTCTGTACTTCATAAATATGTCGATGCAAATTGTGGGATCCGTTGCGACATACAAATTATCGATGATCGCCGATGACGCCTTCTGGTAATTTGGGTGCGACACCCACACAGCCCATAAAAAATACGTTAATAATATAAAATATATATTCGGTACAATTCCGCACCAGTTACCTAGCCCCAAATTAGGATACCTAGTATGGGCACTAGATAACGGATAAACATACAAAGATACGAATATTAACATCCATAACTCGGAAACAAACATTTCTGCTCATCACACAAATGATTGCATCTTGCAGGATTCGAACCCGCGACCGTTTGATTTCATATCTAGGGTCTCTAGCCACTAGACCAAAAATACAATGGTGCAAAGTACACGAAAAATATAGATCACACTAATATTATAAATGCGGAAGTTTGTCGGTGTGTGTGTGTGAGAGAGAGGGTTTTAGTATAGTATGTTTGATACTCCTTCACGATGAAAGGATTTGGATGAAATTTGGTATGAAGGTAGCTCATACCCTGGATTAACACATAAACAGTTCATGTAGGAAATCGGGAAACCGCGGGGCGCTGCTAGTGTTAATCATGAAGGGCTGACTACACAGTATAGAAGTAGTGGCTCTGTGAGCTGTAGACCTCGCAAGTACAAACTTTTTTGAAAAAAAAAATAAGCGGTGCACAGTAGCGCCATCTAGTTACCTTATTGTAAAACTAATATTAATAACCTAAGTGCTCCATCAATCCCTACTTTAGGTAAAGGGTACCTATTAGGTAGGGTAGTAGAAACCTAAAAGTGAGAAATTTACTGCATTTTGAGGAGCTATTCTGCTAGTCACGTCGAAGATCTTCATCAGATCTTCACCAAATGTTAATGAGACTAACTTAAAGCTACCTTTCATATAAAAAATAACCATCTAAATCGGATTTAATATGGCGGAGATATTCAGTAGCCCCCTTTTTACCCTTTTTTGGGGGAAGTCCCCCCCCCCCCCCCCAATCAAACATCCCCGACAACTAAAAAATTCTAAAAATGTGCTTAATATGTATACCAAGTTTCGTCTAGATCGGTTGAGAAATGCGACTTGTAGAGCAGAACAGCCGGAAATCCGGTCAGACATCCGGACATACGAAATAATTTTTGCCGAAGCTGAAACAGAGACGCTTTGCTCGCACTTCACGCTCGCTCGGTCAATTAACTTACTCAATTGTAGGTACAGAACCGATTCGTTAGAACATCTTCTTTTCTGTTTTTCGGAAATATTTTGATTCAAAAATGTTTTGAACATATACATGAGGAAATTGTTGATAGCCAGTTAGTTCGACTTGCTACACTGTTCCGTAACTTTCTTATGGTCATATTTTTAGGAAATCTGGATAAACTTAGGTGATTAAATTAGGAAATTGACAGAAATAATTAATTTAATACAATTTAATTCCATTATGTTTAGTAAAATTTTATATTTTGGTGGATTTTTCACACACACAGCGCCATTTATCCCCAGACTAAGCAATGCCTTAACTATGGCTATGGGAACTAGATAACCGCTATCAGTGATCTATACTTTTTATTTTGTAAATACATACTTATTATACATCAAAAAACCCACACACACAGAACAAACAACAATTATTATTTTACATTAGATACTTAAAATTATCCAGTACTCGAGGGTAAAAAATATAAAAAATATGGTATCCATAAAATCAGATTAGCCCTACGAAATGTAGTAGATCTGTCGTTTTTGTCAGTGAGATGGATACAAATGTCAAAATAAAACAAGCCACACAATTTGTGAGGATAATAATTCAAAATAAATAACCTTTAAACAAAAAACACTAAAAATATGGTCTAAAGTCAATTAAATCTTACTATACCTAACGCGGATGAGGATCTAATAGCAATAATTTATGCAAGACTATTCAATAATGTACTCGAAAATCAAGTCTTACGTGTGGAAGGTAATTTTTCTTCTAACTTATTTTTTATCTGTCGCTGCTGACTAATAGCAAAAAGTGTTTTATTTATTTAAAAATGAAATCCACTATCTCCACGACGACGTCACAGAATACTTAATAATACTACGTATAGAACGGACACTTTATTCACTCAAACAATCGGGGCTTCCTCACCCCGCCACCGATTCTGAGCTGTCGAGCTGACTTGAGACGGGACGCGCGCGCCAAAGACGCACGTCGCAACGACGCACGTGACGCTGCAAGGTGGTTGTTTTTTTTAAAGCTTTTATTTAACTTGCAATGTTTGTATGTACGAATATGTATAATATGTATGTGATTGTTTAGGTTAAATCATACAAGCTGAATTAGAACCACTACGGAGTTGAATTTTTGTATGTTGGTTCAGGTCCGATGACAATGCATTTTTATGGTAAGCATGTCCTGATCAGCTCATGCTTACCATAAAAATGCATACGGAGCTCTTCAACGGTCAACCGTACAGCCACAAAAGTATGTGTACGCATTTTATTATGCTAGCCAGTTTGAAGTTTTATATTGACATGGTTGCTGCACTCCACCCATGTAGGAAGGTGACGTCAGTGACCTTAATGCGAACTTTTTTGTTTACGTCAATTTGACGTAACAGACGTTACAGACAGTGCCGGATTAACCATGTAGCAAGAGTAGAAATTGCTACGGGCCCCGCGCGAAAGAGGGCCCCGCATATTTGCCACTCATCTCTGCCTGAGCGTAAATTTTTGAGTGAAACTTATTAAGATGTGGTATATTGAATTTACTTGATGTCTCTAAAACGTGAAACGTTACAACTTTTCCTACTAAGACAATCCATGTCAGGCACTCGGTAACAGACTATTTTCTGGGCGTAAATAAAACACCGAATTTCATACGGTAAACGCACAAGTTCTACAAAAAGTTGCTTGTATAAACGTGTAGAATTGCAATCGGCCGATAATCAGCTCTACAAAAAGTCTGACGTATGCAAGCACTCTTACCCGACACAGTGTGGATGTGTAGCAGAATTGAGATAGCTCGATTTAAGTTGTTAAAATTATATATTTATTTGTAAGATTCAGTCTACATTATTATTAGTATAATTTAGTAACCATATACCAAAAACTTATTTTCTATAATATAAGTATATTGAGTTATAGAAGTTATGACTAAAAAATAATATTTTATTACTTTAAGAGATTTCCTCCAATTGAATTTTTCATAACCATCTTGATATAGTAAGATCATTGCATTATCAAATGCATAAAGAGCAATGCATAAAATAAACTATTTCCAGAACCAAAGAAGTTTAAATTCTAGACGCAAGAGTCTCACGCGCTACAATGGACACCCGGCCAATGCAAATGATTCGTGATCGAAGTTGGTAACACTGAAAAAGAGATAGAAGTGATACAAGGGTAATTCTGAGAATTATTGACGTTTAAGGTAAGATATATTTTACTAGATTATTATATCTTTCCACACAGAGATAAAAGAATAGTTTTAATTGTAGAATGGTAATCTTTTTGGATATTAATGAGCATATCAGTTCCGTCATATCTGAAAAAAAAATGTACCCTCTAAAATAGTCCCAAAATATGTCTATTTTAATAGGAAATCATTTGGAACAATTAAGTATCATATTATGATAAGTTTTTCCAAATCATGATCCCACCGGCACCGGTAGGATCACAGGACAGGGAATATTTTATGTCATTCGTTAATTTTCTACCGTGATCTCACTGCTATGGGTGACAAAACAGAAAATAAATAAAATTAGATATATGTCTATGTACACTTACGTGAAACGACTTTTGTTGTATGCTGATATCCACCAGCGACGTGGTTTCTTTTTACTTTTACTAGATCGCATAATTTGGTAATTGTTAATTAATACCACAGCCGCGGCTGCAGCGACGACACGTTCTCTTTCACTTTGCATTTTGAAATGAAGTTATCAAAAGATCTACACAGACCGACACGCACCGTTGGAAGAGCCCTGTCTGTGTGCGTTGCCGTCCGTGAACGTCAGATGTGCGTGATGATCCGCAGAATCACGGACTGTGGGAACCGGCCTTTAGCAGTACACGCGCACTCAGTAAACTAGGTTTGGTCGTAGCATAGTAGAGGGTGGTGCACCTATCATAGTGCACGCGTGTGCCTCTCCAACGCACCTCGCGCTAATAAATTGCATAATATTATATTTTACATGTCGCTTAATCACTCGGCTACACATTCTGATAACGCGGATATTGACTAGTATTTGTCATTTTTTAAAATATCTGTTTGTAATCTGATGACAAGTCGCACTCATGGTCGCCCTAAATAATGGTATAATAATTAAATAATGACCTATTCTGTAAATGTGTCTCCTCATGCGTCCACGTTTCGGCTCCGTATGTCAATATAATTCCTGGTTGGACGAAATGGTTGGTTGGTCGAAGACTTTCAACTTTAGGCACTGTGGGATGGGCGACGAGAAGACATGTCGATATTTCCCAAATGCTGCCCAGCCCAGCCGAATCCGCCTATCGGCTTCCTTCTCAAAGTTGTTTCTGCCCAACATAAGAGTTTGTCCTAAGTACATACTCCTGCTCAAATTCGAGAGGCATGCCACTAACGACTATTGTGTAATGTGTTGATTTATCATCAATTTTATTTTGTCGATGTTCATGCGAGGGGCCAACACGTCGGGAGGCATCTGATAGGCTGGTCAGCATTTCAATTGGACAATATCGTCTGCAAATCTCAAGTGTGAGATGCACTCGCCGTTTATGTTGATGCCCAAATTCCATTCCAAACCAAAATTTTGAGCATATCGTAAACTGTTTCGGGGATATGACATCCCCTTGTCGTACTCCCCTATGCGATTCGATTTGTTCAGTTTGCCGGTCCTGGATTTGGACGGACATCGTAGCAGCGTCATACAAGCATCTCAACACTTGAATATATCGCCAGTCCACTTGGCATCGCTACAAAGAGTCCAGAACAGACCAGGTTTCCATGGAGTCAGGCCTTCTCGTAGTTCACAAAAGCCAAACACAGCGGCCTGTTATACTCTTCTGACTTCTGGATAATCTGGCGCACTGTGTGGATGTGCTATATCCTCCGCGAAACCCGGCCTGCTCGGGAGGCTGAAATTCGTCAAATCTACGCGCGAGACGATTGGTGATGACCCTTGAGAACAACTTTCAGACGTGACTTAGGAGTGAGATGGGCCTATAATTCTTGAGCAAGGTTTTATCCCCTTTCTTGAAGAATAGTACCACCACACTCCTGTTCCACGCTTCTGGAGTTCTCCCACAGTTGATGACGAAATTAAACAAAGCCTGTAGCTCTCTGAGGACAGGAGTGCCTCTTGCTCAGAGCTCAGAGGTAATACCGTCCTCACCAGCAGGCCAATCGCGCTAATTTTGAACGTTAATGCCAAAAGAAAACCACTGCCAAAAACGTTACGTTAGACAAATTTCATATCGCGCTTAACATTTTAACGGAAAAGCTTTTTTCGGAAAGTTACGTTGGAGTCGGTATTGCCCTATTTTTTGACAGCGTTTGTAACCAAAAGTGTTTTGTTGGTAACGTCTTCGCCGCTGTCAAACGAACGTTTTTGTTTTGGTTTGTGCAGAGCAACATTCGCGGTAATTTTGGGATCGTGAAAAAGTTAAAAATACTGAAATCAAGTGAAATCACAAATCCAGGAGAAAATAATATGTTCGGGCTTTATATCCACGTTTTGGAAAGTGCTTATGAGCATTGATTCCTTTATCAGAAATCAAGTTTAGGAAAAGCCTCTCGATCGAACTGTTTGCCGGGTTGGTGGCAGCATATACCAGCCTCTCTGCGTTCAGATGGTCTAGATGTGGAAACGAAGGTAAGTGCTTGTGTGTTCCAATGTGTTAGAAACTTAGAATTATTGGTCAGAGTACCCTTTTCCATAGCGCTTCCAACACAATACTTCGTTGTGTTTCATTGTGTATCTAGAAGATATTGTTTAGGTATTACATGTTTCAGATTTTGATAGCTTTGTCATTTTACGCGACGGGTTCATACCAGACACCGGTTGGAGACAGCACATATCCGCCAGTCTCTCAAGCAAGTGTGAGCAAAGCTGCTCGTATCAAGCAAGTGACAGCGGCACTCAATAAACCCGGGGTTCTGAATGGACATGTGGCATTCCTATTTAGGCTAAGTGATAGGGAGAATATAAAAAGACGTTGAGAAAATATGTTTCGGAACATCATGTTATCTTATTTCACTCCTATTCATTGATCCTATCAATGCTTCTATTTAAGTTTCTACGGAACTACAAAGATGCAAGGGATTTTGACTTGTGTTGATGGAAACTATGTTGCCATCGTAAAGCCAGAATAACATGAGGAGCGCTACATAAACAAAGGGCTATCATTCTCTGAATGTTTTAGTAGTAAGTATTATTCACAATTTCATCAATATTGAATATAATATGAATGCAATATAAGTGACTATGTATGTGTATGTAGATAATTGTTAAATCTACTTTGTTATAATTTTTTAGATGTGCGATGCAGACTTAAATATCATGGCAGTGGACTCAATTTAACCTGGGTCTATGCACGATAGCAAGGTCTCGAAGGGCAATCCATTGAAGGGATATATTGAGAAACTGTACGAGGAGAACCAAGAAGACATTTATATCTATTGTGATCGCTTTTTTCATAATGTTGTTTGATTAATATTTTAACCTATAAACTACACTACCTTATTTTACTGTTGCAGGAGATTCAGGATATCTCCTAAGAGCAACCATGATGACTCCAAAATTAAATGCTGAGCAAGGGTCCCCAGAGGCCTACTATACAGAGCTTCTTGTGTCTGCACTTAGTGTCTTGCGTTGCATAGGAGTGCTTAAGGCTTGGTTCAGGTATATTTCAAATGTCACATGGCCCTAAAAGCTATAAAGGCTAGATATACACAAAGCAAGTATCCTGCTCTTACATGCCTGAGTTTTCAAATGATCATCTTGCTTGGATATGCAAAACCCCAAAAAAAAACATGTATTTATTTAAAAAAAAAACCTTTATGTACAAAAATTTGCAAAGTAAACTGAAAACTGATGATTGTGTTGGGTATTAACTAATACCTTACCTCCTCCTTATTAACTAACCTCCTCCATAAAACGCTCCTAAAAAACTACAGGCCCATCTCGCTTCTGAGCCACGTCTATAAGCTGTTTTCGAGGGTGGTCACGAATCGTCTAGCGAGAAGACTTGATGGATTTCAGCCTCCTGAGCAGGCTGGGTTTCCACACAGTGCGGCAGGTTATACAGAAGACTGAAGAGTATAAATATGGCAAATTTGGTAGTCGGTTAAATTAAGGTCGCTATCTCATTTGCAACGCAGTGGCACGGATGTGCTACGTTTTGCTAAAATCGCTTGTGTTGCCACTGAAATAAAAATGGTATTAGCCGTCAATCAAGCATCAGTCAAAACATCATTTTTGTGATTGTTTTACAAATAACACTTTAATAAAATATATTAATTTGTTATTTAGCGATTTTGCTTTATAAAACCTTCTAAACATCACATGAACTAGGTTTTTATCACTTTAATGTAAAAACGAACGAATTCCACAACTGAATCTACCTCGTCTTTGATCTAAAAAGTAAACATTTCGTTTTCGTCAGTTTGACAAGTTTCTACGATGTAAACAATAACATAAAATTAACATCAAAACAGAATACAATTTATCTACCAAGTGTATGTGTATGGACTTTATTTGAGCTCAAAATGATTTATGGGGCTAAGTTTCCTATGTCAAAATAACCTCTAAGAAAATTTAAAGGTACGGGGCGTCGTGCTATAATTTTACGTTTTGTATAGCTAACGATGGATATCCAATGCTATAGCCATCTTATTTTGATATACTCATGTGTAATACTAAATTTAAGTACTTAAAAATGTAACATTATTCTGTTTCAGGTTAGAGATTCTAAGGATAAACTTCTCAAGCAACAACACAACCTCATTCGAAATCTGAAATTAAAACATCAACAACAAATGTGCAAGAATGACCTTGGAGTATATTATATCCCATAAAATCTAAAATAATTCGCACAGATTATTAAAATAACCTAGCATACAAATACCACCCTATAACTACAGAATAATAAGAAAAGAAAGAGATTTTCATTTCTCCTGTGAAATGAAAATCTCTTTCTAAAGGTCTACAAAACAAATGTACTTACTGCCATTACTAGGATATGCATTCCAGATTCTCATTTCAAGAAAGACATTGAATTTACAGCGCAGAGCTACCCCAAATAATCCTAACATTAAACCTTTTTTCTCACAAGAAGTTTGTCGGAAAAAACTTGGCCGTACTACCCATGAACAGTGGATAAAATGTGAAGACCTAATAGATAAATACTAAATGTTACAACGCACTAAACATGGCAGGCATATACACTGTCTATGAATAACAACTCTGTACTAACCGGACTATCACCCAATGATGTTTTTTGCTATCACTACAGGCAAAATCTTGGATGCTCACTTTTAAGTCTGCAGTGTACAAGCAATCACACCACCTAACTATTCTTAAATGACCATGTAGTGAAAGACTGGATAATGTGATAAGTGTTTCAGCGAAGTCTATAAAATAATAGGCTGGACAATCATCTAAAAAAGTTTACTGAAATAATATATTTACATTGATCCTCTTGGCTCCTAGACCCCCCTAAGGTCTCCATCACAAATAATAAAATAACTTAAGGCTTCCATTACTACTAAATAAAAATACCAATTTATCTATTAGTTGTTTCATTTATCATAATTACCTACATTCTAACATTTATGCTGCATAATTAAGTTTGTAAGTAGGTACCTATACACATGTTAATATTGATCATGTTAAACGTAACTCGGTGTCTTAGCAGACATCAAACTGCAAGGTAAATTTACCCCGTCAATGCAACAACTATACTATGTTGAATGAGACAACATAGTATAGTTGTACTATGTTATATTATTAGTACTATGTTGAACAAGAATGTTTGCTGACCACATACTTACATACAATAAGCGTTTTGAGACATTGATAAATTCAGAATGCTATCAACCTGGAATTTCATAATTAAAACTGTAATTGATGATTCCTAGGTAAGACAAGTTGTGAACTACACTTATAGTAAAGCATGTGGCAATATTAAGTTACTAAACAAATGTAAATATAAAGAAATAAATTAAATATATACAATACACTACATACACAATAATAGTTACTGTATTGTACTTTAGATGTACTTTTCGTACTGGAATAACACCTAGGTTACTTTAAACCCAAAGAAATTACCACTCGGGCAAAACCGCAGGCACAGCTAGTAATTACAATAATAATGTAGGCTTAAACCCAAAGAAATTACCACTCGGGCAAAACCGCAGGCATAGCTAGTAATTACAATAATAATGTAGGTACACATACGAGGTATTTGTCTATTATAATTATTGTTCTGTCGGTCTGTTACAGGGTACTATTTCATTTATAATTCTCTACTTATTGACATGTTGTTTTTTTTTAATTAGCTGCACCCTGCCTTTGCCTGTGCAACCTGCGCTGTTAGGGATAGAATTTCAAAAATCCTTCTATAGTGCACCTCTAGGGTACTCAAGGAATATCTCCTCCAAACAAATCTCTAGATCCAACAGTGGGTTAGAATCTAGTACATACGAATGAACACTATTTTTTTTTTAGTAATTATGTTGATGCTACTTTAAGCGGTAGGTACTTAGTGTAACATTAATGGACCTTTTGGGAAAAAGTTGTTTACTTTTTTACTTAATGTTACTACGTCTAAATAATTACAACATGGGGACATAGTAATGGGCAATAGCTAGAAAACTCATATAAGCTCAGTATTGGAGCTGAGAAAGGGTGGCTGGTTATACACGGCCTAGGTGGGCTAAAACTGCTAGTCCAGCTCTGATGGTATCTACTGTTTTAAAGGTAAAAGTAATATGAAAATATATTTTTCTATTTAAAAATAAACTATTATCATAATTAAACATAGTAAATACAATTGGAACAAATCCTTCTACTGAATGACAGCTTCTATGAATTGATAGGAGAAATATCAATTATAATGGTATTTATATTTTTGAAAATGATAATTCTTATTTATGTATTAGGTATGCCTCACTTATCCAACAATAATACTTATCCAAAATTCTGCCCGTATCCACCCACTAATGGGTAGGCTTCCTCTCTTTCATATTATTCTGGTCGTGTTGATTTGTCTGACCATTGGGTTAATAAACTGCCCCGTGAACGCTGCACTTCTCGTAGCCACCACTCTGTTATTGCCTTGGTCCATCATTGATCTTCCCGTCATGACAATTTTCCTGCCCTTCTACATTTAAGCTTTGCTATTCTTAGTACTACAGGACGACCACGACTGCTCTGCCAAGAAGATTTGTATCCAAAATTACATTGCCAAAAATGTACTTACTAACTTGCCTTCAGTAATAAGTAGGTATGTTAAAACCTGTCAAAGCCTTACAATGAGCATAAACATTTGTGAAATTAGTACTTACCTACCTACGCTGCTGGTTTAATGATATACCAAATTATATTATACTTACTGATTAGTATTATGGGTCAACGGAAGGTGTATTTAATAAAAAAAAAACAATTGTTTATAAGCATAGGTAGTAGGAGTGGGCGTTATTTAACGTAATCGGTTTCAGTAACTAGTTATAAGACTGATAATCGTATACGTAGTTTCGTGAACCAGAATGTAACGACTATTTTTCGTACGCAGTTTTGACTGACGCGAGACGATTGGCATGGTGGTTTCATTGAAGCAATTATTGAAACTTGAAACTAGTTACATTGACTCGATTGTCAAATCGAGTCTCGCCGTGACTCCACCATATCGATGTTTGCGTGCTTATCTAACCACACTAGTCATTGTTAAAAATGAGAGCTTATGCCATGTTTACCCAAACCTAGCGGTTTTGCTATGAAACGACTTACTACGTACTAGAACATAGTAGCTACTTTGTGGGACTGGACGTAATAAGACACTGGACTTTTTAGCATACTAGACATTTTAGGGCACTAGACAATGTGAGCCTGAACGCTTTAGTTCCTTGAGAACATACATTTAGTAAAACCGGCCTAACAATGACCGTCGTACCAGTTTAAAAAAAGTGGCACAAATCAACATACTTAAATGTGAATCTGGATCCAAACTGATTTCGGCGACGGCCTCGTGGTAAATGTAAATAAAGAGTAAATAAATGTAAATACCCACTCCTAATAGGTAGTGCATATAATTTAATGGATTTTAATAGATTTACCCATTCACTTTAATTAAAGATAGCTCGACATAGCCTCAAAGAAACCTTTGGCACGAAGTTTTTAATCCTCACCGTCACCAGCTGCTATTCTATCCATTGCTGACAAAGCCGTATACGACTAATATGTGGACTTATAGAATTATGTGAATGACATCATTTTAGTCCACAATACACAGCACTTGGTAAAATCAAATTAAGTAAATAAATCTCTCCGCATATGTTCTTCTGTGGTATTCTTCATCTGCGAGTGCTAAAATTCGTCACTACAACGAGAGAAACCTCACAATACTCATTTTTACGACTACTATTTGATGTTTCTTGTGTAGCGATTGAGAAATTTTACATTAGAAGGTGCAGCTGTTCAATCACTTCTTGGCAACTGTCAGAAACGTCAAAATATGGAACAGACTACCCATCTAAGCCACTGTGGCTGCGATACCGCGGCAGAATAGTTAACATAATACCAATTAGTGTCAAAATCTATCTATGTCAGCCATCGGGCTGCGATCGAGTTTAAATAGCGAGCCACTAGCGAGCAGACTAACAAAACTGTCAAAATCGGCGATTTTGATGCAAACGGCTTGCGATATCGCGGTTAAATAGTTAGCAGACTTGGGCCCTGGAAATGGAAAGTTGAGCGCCTCTGAACTCCAGATCTGGGGTTTTTTTTGTTCTTAATGTTTTCATGCAAATTTTTAGTAAAAATACGAAATATTATAATTATGTACTTCAGGAGTACAATAGAACTTACTGGTAGTTGGACCACGAGGACGTGTGTGAAGTCCATGCTTCACCCTGGTAGAGAACCTAGGTTGAGCTGAGCAGGGTCCGTGCCCAATAAATCGTACAGAAACTTCAACCTTGGTCGAAAATATAAATATAATCTCAATAGGAGCATAAGGATATATTAGACCTCGTGCTCTACTCGTACCAGTAGGAAAACCCAGTATGGGCATGCGGAAACGCTCTAATCCAGATGCATCATGTAGCGAAAAAGGGATGAATGAAAAAAAAGGAGGTTAACTCCAATTTCAGTCAATAATATAAGGAATATATTTCGTCAGGAGGACACTTTTATTGAAGATCTATATCTCAATACCAGTCGTGCCATCGTCGAGTGATGACGATGACTATTCGTGTCAATCAAATGACGATAATATTTACATACCGGAGACAACGGTAGAATCTGTCGACTCGTCATTAGGAAATTCTATCATCAGTATCAATAAATATATAGATAAATAGTGAACAAACACGTTTTTTTTTCATTTACCTAATTTAATTTATTCAACTGTCGCATAAAAATCAAAGAATACCCATAAGACGGGTTGAAAGAACCTAGTGGAAAGATTTGGATGACGACGCATAGGTCTCGGTGGCCGAATTGGTAAAGGCATGTGCTGCGCTGAGGCACAGCGTGCGAGTTCGAATCTCTCCCGTGACCCAAATTTTTCCATTAGAAAATTATTATATATATTTACGCTAAGCAGGCGTTAACTGCTATAAAAACACATAATAATATAGTTTTAGGAGGCGTTATCTTTCAGACACGAAGTTAATCAATATTAGCCGTGTTTGGTTGGTTGTTCGTAATACGACCAATAGATAGCGTTACCGTCCCCATAAGACGGGTTGAAAGAACCTAGTGGAAAGATTTGGATGACGACGCATAGGTCTCGGTGGCCGAATTGGTAAAGGCATGTGCTGCGCTGAGGCACAGTGTGCGAGTTCAAATCTCGTCCGTGACCCAAATTTTTTCATTAGAAAAGTATTTTGTACCAAATTATTAGGATTCTAGGCACTAAAGCAACTTTGTAAACATACAAAAAAATGACGTCTATAATCCCTTCTCAAAAGTTCAAGCTAACGCACAGGATTTTTTATTAAGAAAAAATGAAGTACATGAAAAGTTGCGAATTGAGATTTTCCCACGTATGAGGCCGAATAAGGTCTCTACGGAAGCAAAAACGGACAGTTTGAATTTGCGCTTTTGGGCAGCAGTATCTTAGAGCTCATCGCGAATAACATTGTATAAATTTTACTTCTCAAAAGATGCGAGAACTTGCATAAACTGTAGATAGTAATTTAAAAAAAAACAAAAAGTGGTGACAAATATTTTCATGGAGTGGTTCGAAAGTATAGCACTGACAGACGCTCCTGTGAAACCACGATTCTGGTGGCGGTATGTGGATGACGTGTTTGCTATTATCGCAAAGGATTCCCTGGATGCCTTGGTTTCGTTTCTGAACTCTGTTCACCAGAAAATCCGGTTTACCGTGGAAGAAGAGAAGGATGGGAGTTTGCCTTTTTTGGATGTTCGTGTCATAAGAAAGACAAATGGCACGTTGGCTCATACCGTTTATCGGAAGTCGACACACACGGATAAGTACCTGCAGGCGGATTCTCACCATCATCCGTCACATCTGGCTTCCGTACCGAGGACACTGATTAACAGGGCTTTGCAAATATGTGACCCTCAGCATGTCAGCGCTGAACTGGAGCATGTCAGAGGAGTGCTGGAAGACAATGGCTACCATTGGCGTCAGTGTTGCCGCTGGGCTAGTACTACTGTACGTAAGCGACCGGACACAGTGGCTATATCCCCAATTTATCTGCCTTTCATTAAAGGGGTTACTGACAGAATTGGTCATCACCTGCGGCGGAGGTATGGTATAGAACGTGGTTCCGATCACCATCACAACTCCGACGTTTTCTGCGTTCACCTAAGGATAAGGAGTTGTTGAGTGGACCAGGTGTGTACAGGATTCCTTGCGATTGCGGTGAAAGCTACATTGGCGAGACACGTAGGAATATTTCAACCAGAATAGCTGAACACATCAGAAGCGTCAAGAATATGGATACCAATCGTTAAGCGGTCGCGGAACACGCCCACATCCCGGACTCTGGCCATTATTTGCGTTTTGATAGGGTTTCTGTGCTAGCGAGGGAGAAGTTTTTTGTTCCTCGAAAGGTAATTAATCGCTATTCCAACTTTAACCGGGATCGTGGGTGGATTATTCCTTCGGCGTGGAGACCAGTTCTTGATGCGACTAACACTGGGTCCACAATGTGGGGTCATGAGCCGGACACAACGAGCGCAGTGTGCCAACAATCAAAGTTAACGGAAGTGAGTGACAGTGATAACTCCGTGACTATTGAAAGGACCGTGGCCCGGCTAAGGAATCGGACCTCCTTCTCAGGTAAAGGCGAGGAATTAAAACAAGATGGTAAATTCAATAACAAAGGGCTTTATTACAAAAATAGAAAAACACACATAAGTTATCAAAGATTTGGTACTCCCCCCTTTACTGAGGAATTCAAAAAGAAATATTTTACACTTAATTTAGTTTGTTCTGCATCAAAATAATTCTAAACAGCAAGGTCCTATAATAGGAAATACTACTAACTTAATACTCAAAATTCTCAAATATGATTACAATTTCCTCAAACATATATATATATTATAGTACATAACTTCGGCCTGTATGATATGTATTTACAATAGAACTGCAGTATCCTAGGCTAGTAAAACTTAGAGAGCCGGTGCTCAGCAGTTCATCATGTATTTGTCACAACGCAACGGAATTGTCTTATCTATGCCTTAGAATGTTCTAAATTAAAAGAGAACTAGTGCAAACAGAGTGTGTGTGTGTGTAAGATTGTGTTTCCCAGAAGGATATTAAACTCTAAAACAGAAAGTATCTTTCAACAGTATATTAACACGTAAGAAGGCGAAGGCTTCCCTCACTACCGTAGCTCGCTGACTCAAAATGATTTGGAGTGAACCAACCTGGAAGCTTCATTGGACGCCGTACCGTCGTCTCGCGTGCCGCCGCGGAACGCCTCCTTACTTCACTCGATCAGCTCCTACTGCTTCTCCACGAACGGTGCCTTCCGCTGCTCTCGAACGGTTTTAGTGTCTCCCACGATCGGTGCCTGGTGTCTTCTACTAGACAGGTGGTGCGATGGAGACCTTCTGGAGTCCCTCGTAGACCGGCTTCTTCCACGAACGGTGGTGAGCCCCGGGTGATCGCGCACAGCAGCTCGCAGTGGTGACGACAACAGCCGTCCGTAGATGCACGATTTTAACCTGAAACCCACGTTCCTTTGTGTTCAAATGTGTCTCGAGATGCCCGCCTTAGATAGACGCGGTGCAAAATCAAAACAGATATTTCGTTAGTACAATACTGAAATCACGGGAAATCCCACTAACCTGGCTTTTGCACTCGTATACTTATTTCGCCTGTTACAGAGCAGCTTCGTTCTGGACTGCGTGTCTCGGTCGTTTTGTCCACACAAGAGACTGCGTATTCTTCTGCTGCCTGCGCCGATCTCAATCACGTGCAAACTAAACTCACGTCCAAGTTTAAAATGAAATCCACAGGCTTCTCTCTTGTATATATACGAACTTTGGTTTCCATTTCGAGTAGTATTCTACTCCGAAATCGAACTTCCGCTTATCCAGAAAACTCTAGAAACAACTCTGCAACTTAAAAAAGGGTCTCTCTGGAACTTTGATGTGATTTAGACATTACGTCAAAACATTCCATGGTGTGACCATCGCAAGCGATTTGTAGATGTAAATTATTTACGACATATGAATCGCTGCCCTCTGAATTTCCGATTTGTTAGCCAACTTAAAGATGCGACCTATTCCGGATTTTTAAACATCGTCGTCCAAAGCTATCCAGAGCCCGAAATATTCCTGTAACGCCAATTATAATAGCAACACTCCAAAAGCCCCGCTACCTCCCGTCAGAGGCCTCCGCATTGTTTACACCTTCCTTCTAGTTCACGTCTCTTGTCGCTAGCTGTCGCTGCGTGGATTAACCATTTTATCTATTTTGAGACATGAGATGAAAACTTTTCCCTTCACTCGTAGAGGCAAATTCAACCATTATTTATTGATTCTTTGATAGGCGAAATCATCAATATGGCCTCAACAAAGAAATGCTTTCATTATTCCTTCAACGAAGAAAGTGGTGCGCGCGTGGTGGAGTTCGGCGTTTTTTACAAACTCGGCGTCTGGCTTTCAGATACGGAGAAAACACATCCTGATCTAATAGAGAAGACGCTGCTCCTCGCCAGATGGCGTTGTACCCAATACATTCTATTTAATCGGGATCTATAACAAAAATCTAACTTGGAGTCATGATTTAACATGTTACACTATAACGAAGTGACTGTGCAGGCCGAACATAGTCGAGCGCCGCAATCGCCACCCACTGGGCCGCCCGCGCCACGCACGCGTCGTCAGTTGCGAACTGACGTTCGTAGCGCTCGTCGCGGCTTGTCGGCATAACACTCCCAGATGAAGGACTTCAAAATAGTCTGAAACTGGTCGGTGTATTTCCGATTTTCTTTTTCGTGAGTTTTTAGCCGTTTTATTTATATTTAAAGTTAGTTTTCAAAATCAAACGGTGGGTTTGTGGTACATATAACTAGGTAGCTACATAATAACACGGTCCTTGTACACAAAGGTTTTCTTGCTTGGTCCGTTGTTCTATCCTGGTAAATTTAGTTAAAATAGCAACGTTATTTTAGTTCTTGGACAGTTCTAATTGCACAGATAGCGATCTCTCGTCGGGCCCGATCCGATAGGGTCAAAATCCGGAATAGCCTTTTTTTTCCCGAATAGCCTCCATCTGTTTTTTTTATGCTTTCGGTCCTAAATTGCTAACTGATCACCCGGATACCCGTCCCATCATCGCCCGACGTCTATTCGACGAGTTCGACTATTCTAGGCTAATAAATACAAATTTTCAAAATCATTTTTTATTTTTTTGTTAAACCTAAATCTATACACGAAACCCCTAATTTTACGTTACAAAGTCAAGCAGCTGACGATTTATCTATGAAAACATACAATAAAACAACTATTGCCTCATTTGCGAGTAATAAACAATGTTCTAAATAGCACTTTTGTAAATTTGCTACACGCTCACCAGCTATGATAGCACAATCAGAGACTTCATTAATATGCATTAATGAATTATTAGAATCTATTTTCGATCGCGTACTTCCATTAAACCGACGACGTCCAGGAGAACTACAAAGATTAAAATTGTGTTTTTCCAAAATTCCGATAAAAATTACAATGGAAATGGTAAATATGAAGAATTTTATCGCGTAGTTATTCTTGGGAAAGGGGGACGCAGTGTTCTCGTTTTATTTAATAACGATGTTCAAAACGATATCGATATTTATTATTTTGCATCATTATATTTATTCCGTACAGAAATCAAAGTAACTTATTTTTAGCTAAGACAGGTGGTTAAAAATCTGTTATAAAGTTTAACATACTGCTAAAACATACTGCTAGCTAGCTTCATTTATGGGCTATACGATGTCAATACATAAATACAATTCTAGGCTATCCGATGATGTTTTACAGACTGCAAACATTTCAAAACTCCTGATTCTTATGGTAATGCTGATACGTATAAAGGCCGCTCCTTAGATGAAATAAATCTAAATTTAGAACAAGAAATAAAGGAGAAAACATTCATAATGATAATATTCTGGATTATGAACTCTCAGATTCTGTTCCAATTAACAATATTAAAAACCTTATTGAAACTGTAACAAAATCAATACAATCGTGTTTTGAAGTATTAAAAGAAAATACAATCAATCAAAAGAAAAAACGCATCCATGGACATCAGAACAGAACTAAAGCTTGTGGTACTTAAATTATTTTCTAGACATTATCAAAGCTAGAAAGACTCCAAAAAACAATGAATGTGAAAATTAAAAAAAAAAAACTCCATCGTAACAAAGACAAAGAAAAATTCTAGTATTTGTACGGAACACTTATACAAAACAGTAGCGTACTTAATAAATATCTAACTAATGCAGACATTGCAAAAATAAGTATTTACTTCAAATGGTGTGATGTTAGATCGCCACATCTTCTCTCCTCCCCCTATCCCTCATCGTCCCATTCTCCAATCCCTCATCGTCCCCTTTCCCAATCCCTCACGGTCCCTTCCGATGTTTATATCAGTCATTCAAACTTGCAAACAGCTATATCCCCACTTTTCCGATTTCAAGTTTGAGAATAGGTTGAAGACGTATAATTTTTCCCGGCTTTTTATGTGTAGATCTATGGTATATATACAAGGTCATTGTGAAACTTGCAGAAGTTTTGAAACAGGTAATATACTCCAAAGAAAGAGTATGACGATCACATCATTAAAAATAATAAAACGCGCCAAGCAAAATATAAAGCTACAGGTTTGGCCAACGGTAAGACCGTAGTCATTACAGTGTACGTACATCGTGTCTTACTTGCTCGTAAAGCTTTTGACCAGCGCCTTAAAATATAAACTCATATGGAAGCAAAAATGGATAGTAAGATTTGCGCTTTTGGGCCGCAGTATCTTATTGCTCATCGCGAATAACATTGTATAAATCTTACTTCTCAAAAGATGCGAGAACTTGCAAAACTGTAGAAAGAAAATTAAAAAAAAAACATTAGAAAAAGTAATATACTCGTATATACAGGTTGTGGCGTAAGGAATGGATAACCTTGTACGTACAGTTAGGGGACAACATGACGGTCCAGAAAATAAAAAAATGTGCCTAGTAAAAGTCTCACCGTTTTCGAAATAAATAATTTCGAATAATGCCATTTTCTTAATTTTTTGAAAAAGTAAGAAAATGGCATCCTTCGCCACTCTTTTCGGTGGCAAAATTGAAAATAAAGGAATTTTCTCAATCTGTTTTTTGTATAGTAGTCTGAGATAAGTGTGCTTTCGAATGTAATATGTTTTTTTTGTGCCACGGTTTTAGTTTTTTTGTAAATAAATAATACAGATCAAAGATTCATGTTTTGCGATATTTTTTTGAAAATTTAACCCCTCGTGGTGTAAAAAAAATGTATGGTCACCCGAGTGCCTAATTAATAAATAAATTCTATTCTATTCTATTTCATTGAGATTCTAAAATGATATATCACACTGTGTTTCCAGCTTTTAGTACAAAGATCATGCCATTAAACTGAGTGAAGGTCCAATTTTTCGAATTACCAGCTATTTTGAATTTTACTTTATTAGTTCAAATTCACCTAAAAATAATATTTGTACGGCAGTGGATTTACTTAAACTAGTTTGTTGAAATGCTTTTTTCAATTGCAATGCTTGGATGTCCTACGTTACACCATTCAATTCTCAGAAACGGCAGGGCGGCCCCTCTTCCAGGTAGAGAATAATAATTCTTGGAATCCCGATATCTGCGCCAGCGGCCGATAACAAGAACCCGAATCTGTCCTTCTCTTTCATGTAATGAGTGAAAAAGAAAGACAGCTAGTGGCGCACCCGTGTCATAGACAATGCTTGGTGGTATTATGGGCTAAGGGCTTTCTAGCGTCAGTGTGCTATCATACTATGCCGTGCGACATCGTTTTAATCTGCTTTGAATTGGACTCTTTGACATCGATTTTTTGCTGTGACCTTGGACTTGATTTTGCCTAGCGATTTGGACCCTTTAATTTGGTATAACGATATTGTGCTGTGACCTCGGACTTGATTTGCCTAGTGATTTGGATTTTGACCTGGTATTGCCTATTGACTGCAATGCCGCAGTTGTACACTCCATCAGAAGATGCTTTAAATGCATTTTATTTATGGTGAGTGCGGTGGTAATGCCAATCGAGCTGCAGCAGTCTACCAGGAAAGATTCCCCAACGTTCGCCATCCCGATTATCGAGTTTTTATTCGAGTGCATAACGCATATTCGGAAGGCCGAATTCCTGGAACTGGTATCGGCGGAATGGGTAGCGGAAGGCCGCAAGAATATGATGAAGACCTTGTACTTGATGAAGTTGGAGCTGATCCGACCACGTCAGTGCGACTCATATCAAGACGAACAGGAATATCGACAAGAACGGTGCACCGGATTTTAAAGAAAGAAAAACTGCATCCTTACCACTACCAACGTGTTCAGTGTTTGCTGTCACGTAATCACCCTGCAAGAGTCGCATTTTGTGAAAAAATGATAAGGAAAATGACCAACGATCCCGATTTTTTTAATAAAATCTTATGGAGCGACGAATCAACTTGCAAAAAGGATGGATATTTTAACATGCACAATTTGCACAGTTGGCAACTCACAAACCCTCATGTAACGAGAGAAGATAGGTCCCAGTACCAATTTAAAATAAATCTATGGACTGGGATCTTGAATGGCAACATCATTGGCCCATTCGAGTTACCGGGTACGCTGACTGGCGAGAATAACTTACATTTTTTAAGTAACGATCTCCCCACATTACTCAAAAATGTTTCTTTGGAAGAGAGAAGTAGAATGTGGCTGCAGCACGACGGATGCCCCGCCCATTACACCCGCAGCATTCGGCAATATTTGGATAGCGTTTATCCCCGAAGATGGATCGGGCGATTGGGGACAATTTTGTGGCCACCACGGTCACCTGACCTCAACCCGCTCGATTTTTTCTACTGGGGGTGCCTAAAAGAGAAGGTCTACAGCGAGCCCTTCGCCAATGTGGAACAATTACGAGAGCGTCTACAAAGGGCTGCCCAGGAAATAACTGAGACCAGATATGCGCGAAAAATCAAAAGATCATTCTTAAGACGGTCCAGAGCATGTATTAGAGCACATGGTGGCCACTTTGAACACTTGTTGTAAGTTTTTATTGAACAAATAAATGTTATTTTACAAATCTTTGCTTTTTACTTTGGGTTTTTCGCAGGTTTCTTGGAATTATTTCACCTAGTAAAATAAATTTTAGTTTTATTTGTAATTCAAAAAATTGGATCTACACGCAGTTTAATGGCAATGATCTTTGTATTAAAAGCTTGAAACACAGTGTGATATATCATTTTAGAATCTCAATGAAATAGACAATTTATTTATTTATTAGGCACTCGGGTGACCATGCATTATTTTTACACCACGAGGGGTTAAATTTTCAAAAAAATATCGCAAAACATGAAACTTTGAGCTGTATTATTTATTTACAAAAAAACTAAAACCGTGGCACAAAAAAAAACATATTACATTCGAAAGCACACTTATCTCAGACTACTATCCAAAAAACAGATTGAGAAAACTCCTTTATTTTCAATTTTGCCACCGAAAAGAGTGGCGAAGGGTGCCATTTTCTTACTTTTTCAAAAAATGACTATTAGCTCGAAAACGGTGAGACTTTTATTATGCACATTTTTTTTATTTTCTGGATCGTCATGGTGTCCCCTAACTGTAGGTACAAGGTTATCCATTCCTTACGCCACACCCTGTATAAAAAATATGCCATCCTCTAGTCTTTGCTACCAAAAATGCAGCTAAATTCGACAGTACCAGAGACCGTTATGAACCAACTTATGCTTTGAATATTGCGACGTCGACAATGATGAAATATATTGCCTTATTAGAATCATACAATATCGAGGCTACAGTCAATAAGGCAAACACTCAAAACACTTTAGAAATTAAATCCAGTCTAATTAAAGTCTAACTGGAAATCTGACGTATCAAGTCAAGCAGCTGACGATTTATGTATGAAAACATACAATAAAACAACTATTGCCTCATTTGCGAATGATTAAAAATATTCTAAATAGCACTTTTGTAAAACTGCTACACGCTCACCAGCGATGATAGCACAATCAGAGACTTCATTAATATGCATGTAATGAATTATTAGAATCTATTTTCGATCGCGTCCTTCTATTAACTACAACGGTTAAAATTGAGTTTTTCCAAAATTCCGATAAAAATTACAATGGAAATGGTAAATATGAAGAATTTTATCGCGTAGTTATTCGTGGGAAAGGGGGACGCAGTGTTCTCGTTTTATTAATAACGATGTTCAAAACGATATCGACATTTATTATTTTGCATCATTATATTTAATCCGTACAGAAATCAATGTAACTTATTTTTAGATAAAACAGGTGGTTCAACTCTGTGCGGTTATAAAGTTTTACATACTGCTATAACATACTGCTAGCTGGCTTCATTTATGGGCGATACGATCTCAATACATAAACACAATTCTAGGCTATCCGATGATGTCTTACAGACTGCAATCATTACAAAACTCCCGATTCTTATGGTAATGCTGATAAGTATAAAGGGCGCTCCTTAGATGAAATAAATCTAAATTTAGAACAAGAAATATAGTAGAAAACATTCATAATGATAATATTCTGGATTATGAACTCTCAGATTCTGTTCCAATTAACAATATTAAAAACCTTATTGAAACTGTAACAAAATCAATACCATCGTGTTCAAATACTTCAAAGGAACATACAACCAATCAAAAGAAAACACGCTTTCTTGTTCCATGGACATTAGAACAGAACTAAAACTTGTGGTACTTAAATTATTTTCTTGACATTATCAAGTCTAGAAAAACTCCAAAAAACAACGAATGTGAAAATTAAAAAAATAACAATACTCCATGTGCTACACGCTCACCAGCTATGATAGCACAATCAGAGACTTCATTAATACGCATATAATGAATTATTAGAATCTATTTTCGATCGCGTCCTTCTATTAAACCGACGACCTCCAGGAGAACTACAAAGATTAAAATTGAGTTTTTCCAAAATTCCGATAAAAATTACAATGGAAATGGTAAATATGAAGAATTTTATCGCGTAGTTATTCGTGGGAAAGGGGGACGCAGTGTTCTCGTCTTATTAAGTAAGGATGTTCAAAACGATATCGATATTTATTATTTTGCATCATTACATTTAATCCGTACAGAAATCAAAGTAACTTATTTTTAGCAAAAACAGGTGGTTCAAGCTAGCTGGCTTCATTTATGGGCTATACGATGTCAATACATAAACACAATTCTAGGCTATTCGATGATGTCTTACAGACTGCAAACATTTCAAAACTCCTGATTCTTATGGTAATGATGATAAGTATAAGGGCGCTCCTTAGATGAAATAAATCTAAATATAGAACAAGAAATAAAGGAGAAACATTCATAATGATAATATTCTGGATTATGAACCCTCAGATTCTGTTCCAATTAACAATATTAAAAACCTTATTGAAACTGTAACAAAATCAATACCATCATGTTCAAATACTTCAAATGAACATACAATCAAATGTAAATGGTAAATATGTTTTTTTTTATCGTGTAGTTATTCGTGGGAAAGGGGGACGCAGTGTTCTCGTTTTATTTAGTAACGATGTTCAAAACGATATCGATATTTTGTTATTTTGCATCATTATATTTATTCCGTTCTACCAATCCAGCACAAACAAAGAATTACATACCTAATTAGTTCGAACAACACTTATGAATTTATTATGATTCCAAAAATCAAAGATTTGATGCGCTTTGACTCTGAAGCCAGAGGAGGAGCACAACACGTTGGGGACATGTTTTCAAACAAGTAGATACTTTTTGCTTTGTAATTATATTAATTTTATGAAATTTATAATCATTTCCAAATCTGGGCATCATGGGTAAAGATGAAAATTTAGTTGAAAAACTAAAACAGCCCTAGAAATCCGAGTTCTGACGACGACGCCGAGCCACGCCGTATTTATTTGACAAATAATGATAGTCCAAAACAATGTTATTTAAGACAATACTGAAGTCAAGCGAGTTTGCGAAAATATCTACAAAAACAACATAATAAACATTAATCAAAAGTTTGTAATTCTGCATTTTATTTGGGTGTTACACAAATATTTCAATGATCCCACACATTGTTTAAACAGTCATGTTAGTTTACTTCTTACTTGTTTCAGTTAAAACATTTTGTCAACATCCAAATTTTAACAATCTTAACAATATAGAAGTTGATAATTTTATTATTATTTTGTATTAAAGTAGTATCTGTTAAGAAAATGTTCATATACGTTTATGACACAAAATCAACGTAGTACAACCAAATTTGACAGCTCCGTGGATGTAGAACAATTCAACCAAATCAAACACACAGCAGGAAAAACATCAACAAAAAACCATAAAATAAAAACTGGAACCAGTTATGAGGCTTTAGAACCACAAATTTAATAAAATTAGCCCTAAAATTTATTTTATTATTAATAATATTGTGACTTTTATAGAGGTAGTTAGTCACAATATTATTATTTCGATATAATACAGAAATTTATACTTTTTATTATTATTTTGTATTAAATTAGTAGCTGAAGAGAACATTTTCATAGATTGCATAACCAAATTCTACAGCTCTGTGAAAAAGTACAAAACCATTTCACCAAATCAAAACACAGGCCACAGCTGAAAAACCGCAACCAACCACAAAACAAAAATTTATACCACAAATGTCAGAAATTGATCACCAAAATATTTAATTCTTCATAATAATATTGTGATTATTATATGATTATTCATAGCAATAGTCATTACATATTTGACTTTGGTTTTGAATCATTTTGTATTTGGAAACCATATTCGATGATAGGATTACATATCTATTTTTATTACATTTCTTTCCAGAATTATATTTAGTAACAATTAAGTTTATTTTTAACCGACTTCAAGGATGGACGAGGTTCTCAATTTAATGCATTTTTTAATGAACATTGCGGTATTCAGTAAGAGTGAGCCCATTAGTTTAAGTATCTTCTAAATTGTTGAAACTCTCATAATGGAAATGATCAGGAGCCCTTTCTCCTTTTGCTTTCTAAACTATTTTATCGACAATTTCATTCATGACACTCGTTTCAACCTTGGGGCCATTATAGCGAAGATGACACCACAACCAAAAAAATAAATTACATTATTTGTATTTAAATCTGTGGCTAGAGTACAGCCAATAAACGAATTCATCAGACATCGCTAACATTTTAATTATTATTTTACTTTATTACCTTTTTTTTGGTTCTGAATGCAGCCGTAGCGTGGCTGTCTCCAGTATAGTATTTTTTGTTCAAGTTGGCAACTCTTTTCACGTTCATCTATGTGTCATAGTAAAAATCTGAAAATACTAAAAGAAAATACAACTCACTGAATATAAAACAGTGGTAAGTGATTGCATGAAAATATTTATGGTGAGAAGCTGTAAGCATTCAACGAAACGCTTATCTCATGTCCCACCGGTCACTGCAAAACACATATTTTTTCATCCCTACCTAAATATATTAAACCTATTGTTATTCGGCTTTGTAAACGAAACAATTATGCTAAGGGAATTATTTAGGCTTGGTATCACATTGCAGGCGTAAATATGTATGGAAATATTGGTGCTTCAAAGTGTGTCCCACCTGTCACTGTGACATATGGGAGCTTTGATGTATTCGTGTTTCTACAGTGTGTTGAACTTGTAGAAAGAGTTATTTTATGACATATTTTTCTTATTATATTGCCTTTTTATTCTTTAGTTTTGGATTTAACATAGCTTTTACGGCTTATTTCCGTGTTAATTGCTTTCAGAGACATGAATATAGCACAAAGAAAAATAAATTTGAGGAAGAAATTGCAAGAAAACGTAGAAAAATGCAAAGAGCTCTTAGCAAAAGAGGATAAGAGATGTCAAAATGAGGTAAAAAAATAAGTAGAATGTACAGTAATCACACTGATGCCTTAGAAAAAAACATACTATGTTTCCTCCAAAAAAAACTCAAATTGTTGACGTAGCTACAAAAGCTGCAAAGTTGACGTGGGACTGGGCAGGGCTGCCGCATGCCGGATGAGCTGTGGGCCAAAATCGCCACAAAGTGGAGCCCTGATACAGCGAGGCGACGTCGCGGCAGAACTCGGAAGAGATGGCGGGACGAGCTTGACCTCTTTAATAAAGACTGATCAAATATTTCAAAGATCGCAATATCCGGAAGTAATGTTGGGAGGCCTTTGCCCAACAATGGAACAGTACAGATAATAGTAATGTGTTCTCAATGATGACTTGTCCCACCCGTCACAAAATGCTGTCCCACCCATAACAAACTAAAAGGCTAACATTTTCAAAGTTTATAAAGTATTTTAAATGGAACTCTTAACATTCCAGTAACAATATATGAAAAAACTGCAAAACAAAATATTTACAGTTTGTCTTGATTTGGCAAGTCAAGTCATCAACTCAGACAGGGGGTGTCGTGGGTGTCCCACCCATCACACTTGGAAAATTAAAACTTTCAGGTTAAGTTATGTAATTTAGTATTTTATTAGGTTTGTTTGAAAGCAACTTCTACATCATGTTATTACTTTGAAACTGGTTTCATTGATGGTAAGGGAGAAATTACTTAAAGTTTGAGCAAAAAGGAGTTAAAATGTCCCATCCGTCACTAGTCAATGGCCCCTTTGTATCCGGTTTGTCTACTATTTTTTTTAGAATAATCTGCATCTTTGTTAAATCAGTTGTGTCGGAAGAAATTTACAGCCATGTTAGTGAACAAATTGCGAGGGACTATCTTGTTTGTGGAGCCTCTCCCACAGAAGTTTCATTTTAGCTTCTTCTGTGTCTGTTAATGTGTTTGGATTCTTGCTTTGCATTGTTGTGCCGCTTCTGAAACGAAAGCAAAAACATATTAAGCTTTCAGTACAAAAATACATGTGATGCCAAGAAAGTTTAAAAAAAAAGACAGGGTCTACACTGCCAATCAAATGAGTAAATCATAGCATATGGCGGCTGCATATGTGTGCGTAAGTGGATAATTTTTGGTTAAAATACAATTTAACACATTGATGGACAGTACTTCCTCAACGCCGGATGCATATATAACATTACTAAAATTGTACATTGCCTACAGGCAAATACATAGCAACTCTCGCTACAACGCAATAAAGTGCAATTGAACTCGCACAGCGCTGCGAGATTTCAATTATATTTACCTAGAAGGCGCTCACCCATTGCGTGCAGGCTAGAATGTACCGTATCACAACGCGCGAGAGCTTCCATTTCTCTAATCGATTCAGAATCGCTCTGTCACTTTTACGCTCGGTAGGGTTGTATCAAGATATGACTAGGTACTTGCACTAGTAATTATTGTGTGATATAATATGACTTAGATATTGTAACCGAATAAACATATTTTTTTTATTACTTATTGTTATAAATGTTGATAGTTCTATTAACTACATAACTACATACATTCTTATCAGAATAGACCTAGTCCCTCATTATTTGATTATATCATAATAGGTTACACTTTGATGAATAAAAGGTGCCTGTCTGACTTCGATGCTTCATAATGAATGAAAAAGAAATGGCTACCTACGTAATAAAATGTCGGTATGTAGGTATTTTACGAGATTTGTCAGACCGAATGCGATGCAGTACCTTCTAGGTTTCTCCTTGGTATTTATAATTAAGAAAAGAATAATATTTGACAAAAACATTACGTAAGTTTACGTAAGTAGGAACTTTATCGTTAAGCACACGGCGCGCGACTCATCGAGCGCACGCTTGACACTCTACTGAATGAACCCCAATATTACGGCCCCGAAGTATTTGTACTTGTTGCGGAGTGCGACCGCCCTGGTTCAGTGAAAATAATATGGAAACAAAAATCACTTGGTTGCAAAGTACTTAATCAATATGGCATCAAGTCTGAAATACGAAAGGTTGTGCTAAAAATTGATGACAACAACCCGAAAATAACGTGTCATGGTTGTGTAAGGCAGATTTGCGTAAAGTGTAGTGGTCTGCTTACTACCGAGCTTCGAGTTGTTGCGTTGCAAACTTTAAAATCTTTATGCCCGGAATGTCAAATGGGTGTGCCGCCAGGCTTCGGCTTTGAGGAAGCTAGTGTCCGAGTTTGAGGGGTAAGGTTAAAGCACTCAAGGTATCGCAGAATCACAGGACCAACCTGGAAAGGTCTTGAGTGAGATAAGTGACATTGAAAAATGTTACCGATAAAATATTATTCAAGATAATTGGTGAAGCAGGCAGTCACCAAACAGTTTTTATACTGGTGACTTCAATCTACCAGATATTTAAGTAGCCTTTTTGCCCATAGGGAACATATAACTTGTTGCATGAAAGTTCTTAAAAATGTATACAGACAGCAGCTTCAATCAGCTGGTGACGGGAACAACCCAGAAGAGAAATAATCAGGAGTCACTCTTAGACTTGTGCAATGAAGATAATTTATGCAGAGATATAAAACACTATCCTAGCATTATAAAATACTATCCTAACACTATCCTAACGTTGCTCAGACTTGGTCCTTGACGAAACATCAGAAGTCCGCACTCGGGGTTTTCCAGTGAGCTATGGAGCGCAGTATCTTAGGTGTCCGGTTATCAGACCGCATAAGGAACAGTATACTGCGCTCCAAAACGCAGATCGCCCACGTTGGTTAAAAAGCCGCAAGCAGTGGGCAAGACTCACCACTGAGTGGATCCCACACAACGTTAGACGACGTTGCGGTAGGCCCAGACGGAAATGGCGGGACGAGCTAGACGCCTATTGGAAGGATTGGCCGCAGAAATCTTTCAAACGAGAGGAGTGGAAAGAGGGTAGGGAGGCCTTTGCCCTGCAGTGGGATGACCATGACTGAATAATAATAATAAAATAATTCTAACTTTGCTAAAAGTGATCACCAAGTACTTTTGAGCACAATACAAATACAGCCTCAAAACCTTCAGAAATCTAAGCAGCTGATTCCTGCGCAAACATTTTTCATGCGGATTACAACATTTTGTTGCGTGCTACAAACAACCCCCTTGGTTGTCATTAGATACTGCTGCATTGTGGAAGATATATTGTCTTGAAAACTCCAAAGAAAGCTATGATAAATATAGGAAAGCGAATAATAAATTAATTGACAAAGTAAGGAACGCAAGAGTAGTATTTGAAACCAAAATAACAAACAGTGGACCCAAATCATTCTACGGTTATACAAGACAGCAACTTTTATCAAATGTGTCAGTACCTCTTTCATTGAATGATGACACCATGGGAAACGACACATTTGACAATCACCAAGAAATTGCATTTATATTTGCAAGTCAATTTGAAAGGTCCTATGTACGAGAGCCACCAAATGTCCCTATTCCCCTGATTAAAGGGCCAAGGATTAATAACTCAATAAACAATGCATTCATCTCTCCGGACTTAGTGCAAAAAGCACTTATGACATTCAAAGACCATTCGGCCATGGGACCAGTTGGCTTTCCAGCTGTTCTATTAAAGAAATGTGGTAAAGTTATGAGTTATCAGCTAGCTTCAATAATGACTATCACTGGACCAACGGAAACTCCCACTAGATTGGAAAGAGCCAATAGTGACACCTATTTACAAAAAAGGGAGTAAACGTAGAGCAGCTAACTATCGCCCGATTAACCTAACAAGTATTATATGCTAAACAATGAAAAAAATATGCTAATGAACTAAAAACATTTTTGTCAAGGGAAGGTGTGATGATTGATGAACAACATGGCTTCATTGCAGGAAGATCAACTGTGCTGTGACAAACTTGCTTTCTTGTACACATAACAAACATGTGGACTGAGAATTGGAATAACCACCAACCTACAGATGCCATCTACCTAGACTATGAAAAAGGGAAATGGGAGACTCACATACTGGCAATCACAAAGAAAACCAATTGCTCAGTGCGTGTCTTGATTCAGTGGTGAGTGGAAGCACCACGAGTTGGAAAAAAAAATAACACAGCGCGCAGTGCTCAAATGTAAGTTCTATTACTTATTTCATGTTTTACACACAAGTTAGATGTTAAATTGTACAATTGATAAGTTTTGGTTATTATTTAGTTGTATTTTGCTATTTTAAAACTTATTAGGTATTAAGATAAAATCAAGTGGTCGATAATCGAAATGCTTATTTATGAAAAACGTTTGATAGCGACCACATGGTCGCAAACCGACGAGAACCGCATTATTTTGTTTTGAATAATATGATCCTAATGCAGGACTGTTACAATTTTGAAAGTAGCATTGTAAAAGCTTTTTTTTATAGTTCTTTGGTAAGAGACCACCAGTTCCTTTGAAAGAACTTTGTTTAATTTATGTATAAAAGAGGGTGGTCGTAAACCAAAATAATCGAAATAAAGTCTTTGGTTTCCGGCCACCATAATTTAGTATGGGAGAAATAAAGGCCGCTAACAGAAATAAGTATGAAAGTTCATTGTGTATGCGACCACATCTGATTTTATTAATTTGGTTGGTTATTGAAATGTCCGTTTAATAATTATTTTGGCAAGCAACTTTATGGTTTTACCTAATCTGTCGAAAACTAAATATTATTATTTTTCAGTTTAAAACAAAATTAGTCATAAAACAACAATAAATTATTTTATATTACTTTTTTTTAGATGGAGCTCCCAAATAATTCAGAGTCAACAAAAATAAAGAAAAAGACTGTCCAGTACACTGAAGAAGCCCTGAAAAAAGAAAACATTACACCAAATGATTACCATATTTGTTTTTATTAAGAGGCAAAAATTAAAATATTTTTAAAGCGATTATAATTGTTTTTATGGCATATTTTTAATTTTAAAATAGCGGTCGCAAACAAGCTCACTGGTGGTCATAAACAGATAAAAATGGTTGTAAACCGACGCTTTCGCTATATTTTCACTATTTCAGCATTTTATAAATATTTTTGTATAAATGTATTTTATTTTATGTTTTTGTATCCAAACTAGATTATATTTGGGACAAATTCACATTAACATATAGGGTCATTGCGTTAGTTTGCCAGCCAGCCTTGGTTTTCGGCCTTTGAGCCAAGGTGTTACAGTATAATGATAATATTAGCAATAAAATAATATTTCATTGAGTAAAATTATGTCCAAAACATGTAAAAATAGTTGCATGATATCTGGCAACATTTATGACCTGGCAGCCCCGACATGGAATTTCTAAATAATTGTTTAGTTTGACGGCGGCGTTCGACTTGTCCCCACGTGTGCAAATTAACGAAAAAAATAGTGGCGCGTTCAAGGTACGTTTTTGTTATTATTTATAGTAAACAATGATGATATGCATTTAATTCACTAAGGAAATGTCTTATTAACATACTTCTACTACGTTTAATACCATATTTTGTAAAAAAAACCTCTATTATTTTAGCGGCCGCATAGTAACATGTTTTTTTTTACAAATATTTAGTTTTCGACCGGCCGGCCGAAAACTAAGTTCTCATAGCTTCAACTAATGTTGCCTCTTTTATTTCTTCGGTTGCTTACATAAGAAATTACTCTTTTCTCCTAACTCATAACCATTATGAAAGATCTAACTGTCATTTTTCGGCCGCTAGGTTTCAATGGTATGAATAAATTATGATGTCACTAAGATGACCACTCTATCAAGGGCCGAAAACTAGAAGATATATAAAAAAATGTTCAATTTTCGGCCTTCCACAATTTGTATGAAATAAATAACTGCCGAATACTGAATGATGTTTCAATTTATCGGCAGTATCAATGAAGATTCTATTTGACAGATTTGGAAGCAGTTCAAATATTGTATGTCTGTTTTATATTTTAAATAATATTATTTCTTTATCCAGATGGTACCTCTAAAGCCTAAACGAAAAAAAACAGCTCAGTACTCAAAAGAATCTTTAATTAAGGCGCTCAAAGAAATTCGAAAGAAAAAAAAGTCAATAAGAGAAGTTTGCCGAAATTATGGCATTCCCAGAGCAACTATACAAGACCGCATTTCTGGAAGAACTACTGATGAGATTAAGACACGAGGACCTGATCCTCTGCTCAGTCTTGAAGTAGAAAAACACATAGTAGATTGGTTGATGAACTTAGCCAAGTGTGGTTTTCCACTAAAAAAAGCAGAACTTCTGGATACAGTCCAAAAAAATTTGAAAGACTCAGGAAAACCTAGTAAATTTAAAGATGACCGTCCTGGCCAAACGTGGTTTTTAAGTTTTTTAAGACGCCATCCAGAAATTTCAAGCCGAAGGAATAAATAAAGCGACAGCTCGCGTCACGGAGGAATCAATCAAACTCTGGTTCCGAGAGCTTGAAGCGTTCCTGGTGGAAATAAACCACCGGGACATATTGGAAAGCCCAGAACGGATGTTCAATGGTGACGAGAGCGGCTTTGCATTTTGTCCAAGAACTGGAAAAGTTCTTGGTCCAAGAGGATTCCGCAAACTTTATCAAATAAAAAATAGTAGTGAGAAGGACAATTTAACTGTGCTGATAACATTTAACGCAAAAGCACAAATATGCCCGCCGTTAATTGTATTTCCATACATTCGCCTACCAAAACAAGTCGTTGACAGCATGCCGCCAAATTGGGTCTTAGGTAAGTCAGAAAGCGGATGGATGCTTGATGATGTATTTTTTGAATACATCACTAATGATTTCAACAACTGGGTGGAAAGTAACAACATCAAAAACCCATTTTGTTGTTAGTTGATGGCCACAAATCCCATATGTCATTGGTGCTCAGTGGTTTGTGCGAGGAAAATGGCATTATTTTATATGCCCTGCCACCAAACACCACCCACATGTTACAGCCCGCAGATGTCAGCGTATTTGGCCCTTTAAAATCGAACTGGAAGAAGGTAGTAAGAATATTTTTGACGAAGCTCGAAAATTTGAACACTTCAGTTACAAAATTGAACTTTTGTGCCTTGTTTCGAGACACGCTGGAAAATTCCAATATGCAACAAAACATTATCAATGGGTTTCGGAAATGCGGCCTTTATCCATTTAATCCCAACGCAGTGGATTACACCAAATGTGTTCAAAACACTCTGGAGAATTTACACAAGCCCAAGACTGCAAACGAAATAACTAATGCAGATCTAGTTTCTACAAGAAAAGTTTTGAGACATTTAAAACAAAGTCTGGCTGCAAAAAAACATCAATATATCTGTGATATTAAAAGATATGAAAAAACTTAAGAAAAGGGCTTCACAAATTCAAGATGTAGATATTCTATATGAAACATGCTCAGAGGACAGGACAAATTCTACAATCAATTCGACGACATCACTATTAGTAGATGAAGAAAGGACCACCATCAATATAGAAGAAGAGTTAGAGATGAACATCACAGAACAGGATTCTTTTGATATCACAAGGAGTCAAGAAAATCAAAATGTAATCATAGAACTTACTAATATGATGCCACCATCTGCTTTGACAACTGTAACGCCTTTCAAAGTTCCTGAAAAATCAGCGTATAAAAATAATGAAGATTGCGACGTTTTTGCAACACTAAGTTCACCTACCACAATCTCTTATTCATTAATAGATTGTGAGAGTATTTCGACTCTGCATTTGTCAGGTAGTTATATGGAAATTGGTTCTGTAGTATCGCTGGACGATATTCTTATAATACCAACTCAAATTAGTACACCAACAATAGTAACACAATCACAAATGACGCCATGCATACCTATGACGATCACACAAACACCAATAAGTACACCCGTGAGAACTAACAAAACTTCTGAAACAATAAAAGAACACATACCAACAACAGTAACACAAACGACGATCACAAATACACCAGTCAGTACAACCCTGATAACCACTGAGACTTATGAAACAGGAAAAGATTACAGTGAAGCTATATTAACAGCTCAAAGCAATACTAAGAGCACAATTACACTGACAAATACCAGGACACCATTGGTAACTAGCAAATCTTCTCTAACAATAAAGGATCACAGACAGGCCTTTAAAAAACATTTATTCATACCAAATCCTCCACAAAAATCTAAAACAACAACAAGTATTCGTACGCCAGCTGCAATTTCATCAGCAGCATGGAGAAAATTTTACGAAGATAAAGAAAAGATAATTGTGTTCCTACATTGTGTTCCAAGTATTCATTTGTTGCAGTAATGACTGTACCAAAACACCTTACTGCTCCTTCAGATGGGTAGCTTAGGCGGTTTTTTGCCGTAGTATATTCCCTATGACTTATCCAGTTGTGAATATTGCTCTCACCACTACTCGTGAGGCTGTTTTTGCAGGAATCACAATTTAACTTTAATTTACTACAAATTTACCGCATTACCCAGCAGTGTAGGCCCGCGAATGAACATTTAACCGTTCTCGTCGGGCCTGCTCAACAATCATTTCAATGCCTTGTTCTGTTCTGGAATGACCCGGCTCTACATTTTCATTTTCATTAAATAATATCTGCAAATTTATTACTTGATCGGCCGGGTCATCCTCGCAATTAAATGTTTCATTATGGAATTTGATTATTCTGGTTAACAATAATGATTTGAATGTGCAGTTGAAGCTGTGGCAGTTTGGGTCATTATTTCTGTAATTATATGCCCTCACTTGACCAAAGAAGTTTTCAATAGGGTCCGAGTTGAAATACCTGGGCCTCATTATTTTGATACCTTGGTTTTTGAAAGTCTGCCACAGCCTCATATAACTTTTCAATGTAATAACAAAATTGTCTATAGAGGGCACAGACTTTTCTTTTCCTTTTGAATCCACATACTTCATTTTCTCTAACTTTATAATGGCTTCCCTTCAAAACATGTGGTGAGGTGATTTTTCCACCACCGCTGTTCTGAGCACCTTCCCCTTACTTTTTTTCGAATATGTTGAAGCCCCATTCACGCTGTCATACAGTTTATCGAAAAACAGGACCATTTCTGCAATATTCTTTAATGTTTCACTAACGGGTCTGCCATCTGCATAGTGAGCTGAAAAAAAAAAGAAGCTTACATTACATATCACCATTTCAGCCTTTAGAAGTCCACTGCTGCACATAGGCCTCCCCCAAAGAGCGCCACGACGAAAGGTCTTGTGCCGCCTCCATACACCAACTCCCTGCGATGTCTACAATGTCATCCGTCCAATGTGTGGGTGGTTACATTACATATAAATAATAATATATATAATAATAATAAATAACATTGAAGTGTCTGTTTGTAAGGTCTAAATAACAGCTTTTTACTAAATACATATGAAAGCTCATAAATTGAACTACAAAAAAGCTTCTTTTTTTTGTCTGTCTGTTTATTCCCGCTAATCTCCGAAACAGCTGGACCGATTTTGACGGGACTTTCACTGAAAGATAGCTGATGTTACAAGGAGTAACATAGGCTACTTTTATTTTTGAAAAATAATTAGGGTACTGCGCCAAAAACCCCATAAATTTTGACCATGTGGGCAAAGCCTCGGGCATGGCTAGTTACATAATAACTATGTTAAAGTAATAGGCAATTTTGGCCTCACTAAGGTAAAATAATGGAAATATAAAATTTTATTTCTAATATTTTCGTACTATTACTTACAAAAATTTGCTGTATATGACAAAGCCGCAGATACTGTTGTACTAAATACTTTCACACAATTTTTGACCTGTAAATAAAAAGACAACTATTAATAACAAAATCTATTATAAATATCATGTATACAACAGTTTAAATTCAAAAATTAAAAAGTTTTTTTTAACCAACTTTAATGCCTGACTAAAATTCTAAAAAACACACCTTCATCTTCTTTATCTTTTCAGGAATGACATGTTGGTCATTCAATTTATGCAGAAGTCTGGTTTCCGTGTGATTGCAGTCCGTTTCATAAACGTCGACTATATCTTGCCATTTCGAAATCTTCCCATCCAGTTTAATATTTTTATTTAAAAAGTTATTTCTCAAACCCTTAATAAGGTGTGAGGGGTCATAAATTACACTTAAGTTGACCCCATCTATTGTGACTGTGCCATCTGAAAAAACAAAAACAGAATAAATTGTAATGAAAGAAAAAAGTACATGACTCATAATAGAGGGATTATGTTTTTTTAATTTATAAGAGGTAAGTGCAACTTTTGCTGACTGGCAAATGGACATGAAAGATATATAAGAATAAAGTTTTCTGAATTTTTGAATTGTAGTTGAATAAAAGGCTTTATTATTACTATAAATACAGCCAATGCTATCAAGTGTATGGATGGGTTAATAATGGTAAGTTTATAAAATTATACAAACCTGGTTCTTGATTTGCCAGTATTTGGTCACGCTTTGTATCTGCCTTCAGACTTTTCAGTGCTGATTGAAAGGCTGCACCTTGGTCACAAATTACCGCAATTGGTTTTAGCCCGCATCCTACCACAGCAGAAATTACAGCCTTCAGTATAATTTTCAACTCTATTCCTGTGGTAGCACCTAGGCAGTAATAGAAAGCCACTGGTTGTTGCCACTTGTATACTGCTCCTCTCAGCATAAAGACGAGGGTATGGTCAGCAAACTCCCTTCTTTTTTCATTTAGCTCCACAAAGCCATTAATGGTGTCTTTATTTTTATCATAAGTCAAAGCAGACTCTAAAGACATTTCGTCAAAAACCACAGAGCACTTCTTCTTTTTCTCATCCCATGTGGCAACCTAGAAACAAATTTAAATAATACTTAGTTTATTTTTTAATTTTAAAATAAAATATGTATCTATAAGATATAGCACGTGCACAATACAATGAGACCCCTCCCTACAAGAACCTGTTGCAACGGTCTGATGTTTTTGTGCGTGGGTAGTGAAAGATACATACTTCTTCATCAATTCAAATACTTGTGGACTAATCCCTGTTCGAACATTCATTTTCGAAACCATTTTATTCAAAGTAGACCTTGAAGGCAATATAAAGATTTTGTGTAAAAATCTGTAACATTTTGGACTTTGCTTCATCACTGATAAAGCAATCAGTTTTTCTTCTGCAGTAAATCGACGGCCTTTCTTCTTTTTGGTGCATAAATTAATCTGCATTTTCATTATCCTTTTGGCATAGGGATTCATGTTTTCAGTCAGTTTTTCAAATGACTTCTTCTTGCTAAACTTTAGAGCTCTCTTGGCTCTTCGGTAAAAGTCTGCCTGTTGTTTTGCCTTTTTATATTCTTTGTAAATAATTTGGCAAGTTGGTGTCAAATCTTTCAGTTTTTTAATTAACCGCTTTCTGGAAGGTTTTGGCTCTTTCTTACTTCTGGATCGGTCCAAACCTGAAACATTTTAAAATCGAGTTAGTGATTGTTGGATGATTATCATAATTGCAAAAAAAATATAAAAAATGTCATTATATATTCAGGAAGATATTCTAAGAAACAATAGAAGATTATTACCCAAGCGCTGACAGGTTGGTGGATTTTGTGAAGGTCCTGGTAAATTCTGGAACTCACTGGAGCCGGTAGCAATAATTTCTGTAATAGACACAAAAGTAAATAACCAACAAAAAAACACGCCTGCCTGCCAAAAAAAAACTCATGCCAATAAATTACATACTGTTGGAATGCTTATCAAGGCCTTCAATTTGATACCCATATTGTAAAATTAAAAGAATAAAATATTTTTTTCGCCTTTTTAATTAGAGCCATCATCATCATCATTGCAGCCTTTAGCAGTTCACTGCTGAACATAGGTCTCCCCCAAAGAGCGCCATGACGACCGATCTTGTACCACATCCATCCATCGACTTCCTGCGATGGCCACTATGTTGTTGGTCCATTGTGTAGGGGGTCTCCCTAGACTTCGCTTGCGTGTTCATGGTCGCCATTCGAGAACCTTTATTCCCCAGCGGTTGTTGGTTCTGCGAACTATATGGCCTGCCCATTGCCACTTCAACTTGTAAACTCTGAGAGCTATGTCGATAACCTTGGTTCTTCTACGGATTTCCTCATTACGGATCTTATCACTTAATGAAACTCCGAGTATACCTCTCTCCATTACACGTTGTGCGACGTTGAGTTTATGTATGAGATCAATAGCCATAGTGCCGCCACATTGGATATAAAAAAAAGAAGCCTATATTACTCGGGGGGATGTAAGGATTCTTACGATCCATACGTCATAATCTATTCAGACATTTAAAAGTTATGGTGGAATAAAGAAACTCACATACATACAAACATAAATGAATGCTAAAAACATAACTCTTTGTTTTTCTGGCATTTCTGTAAACAGAATAAATTTTTGTACCATATTGATGTAATTGAGAGGAACATTAATGCCCAGACATGGTTAAAACCAGAGTATAAACTTGCAAATAATTACAAAAAAAATTGTTTTAATAAAATAATTAAATGAACAATAAATATTTACAAAGATATCTTTGTAAATATTTAATTAGAGCCATAGAAAGAAGATTATTATACCTGAGCGCTGACAGGTCGGTGGATTTTGTGAAGGTCCTGGTAAGTTCTGGAACTCTATGGAGCCTGCAGCAATTCTTCCTGTAATAGATACCAAAAAGTAAAACATTGTAAATTTTAAATCTTATCAGATGTAAAAATGTTAATGTGGTTGAAGTAGTTCAACCATAACCTTGTCAGTATTTAATTATACAAAATTGACACTCAAGAGAAGTTTCTTTTAGTCTGCATCGAGCACTTAAAGAATATAAATACAAAATAATCTATTAAACATAAAATAATAACAAACCTTTCAATGGTTCTAGTCGGGACTATGTGTGGTCGAAGTGTCTTTTACGAGAATAACTGCTCGGCCTGCGGATCAATGTTTTCTGAAATTTGCCAAAAAATACAATGTTTAACAACTTATAAGTAAACGGTTGTATTCTGACGCCACATTTTAAGCAGCTGGATAGGTGGTAGGATTCATAATAATAAGGTATTACAGTAAGCTTGGCGGCTGAGTTGTGGGAAACTATATAGTAGTTATTTTTTATAGTAGATAGATATGGGGCATGCATTCATTTGAATATCATCAAGATAGTGGATTTTCTGCCTGAGTAACATGATATCATTACATGATATAAAACAAAGTTGCTTTCCACATCTGTCTATCTGTCTGTTTGGCCACTAACTCCTCCTAAACCACGCAAAATTAACATATATAATACGAGCATATGAGAAATGAACGTAGCGAGGGGGAGGCGGCGACCGAAGCAAGCCTCCGACCCCCCATGAGGAGTGATGGTCGAGTGTGCGAGAACTTCACATTTTCCTCTTCTTGTTTTTCTATATTACACCCGTGTGTAGCCGGGGCGGGTCGCTATTTACTCAAAGGAACCCAAAGCAATAATATGTGGTACTAACAAACTTACCGGCATTCTCCTGAGATGGTACTCCAGTCGTAATCTCGTCCTCAGTAAATAAGGAAGGATATGCTTTCCCTAGGAGACGTGATTTGAGCGTAAGGAACTTCTTCTCAAAGTGATTATGACAAACAAACAGCTTCGAAAGCTGTTCTGGTGACAATTTATTCAGATCATCACGGTTTATACACTTTAGCCAGATAATGAGTCTTTTCTCAGTGCAAGGAAAATGATGTAAAATAGCGTTCTGTCGCGAAAGTTTACAAACACAGCACTCGTAATACATTTTGCAAGCAAAATAATTATCCACTAGATACTCTTATATTGATGCTAGAGACACAGAGAGCTTTATTACAGATAAAATGGAGAGGTTAATCAAAACAAACAACTTCACTCGATCGACACAGTACCTGTAATAAAACGTAAATAAATATGGCCGGCTCACGGCTGGCCGCGTCTGGGGTGCGTTTAAGTCAATTATCCAGTATAAAATTTAAACTGACTAAAAGTCAAACACCCCGTTCAAGCACACCGCGAGGCGAAAAATTAACCCGAATAAAATTTAATCTGCCCCGTTCACGGGCGCCCGCTGGTATAAGTTTTCGCCTGGCTAGGATAAATTTTAGCGAGCTTTTGAGGTCGCTAAATTTTAGTCTGCTGTCAGAATGACAGCTGTGTGTCATTCGATTCGTGGTTAGATTCAATTGGTTGATTGTTTTATTCGTAAATACTTTATATATATAATAATGCAGTAACATAAATTCTGTGCAACGAATATAATATAAAAATGATTTAGGGGGCATAAAATAGGCTACTGAACATAAATTTGTCAAGTCGACATTTGAATTTGACAGATAAACCGAAGATAAACCTATAACTCCGTTCAGCGAACCCTCGCTAGTTAATTTTTATCTGGTGAAAATTTCGCCGACTTACTTAAACGCACCCCAGGGGTGCGTTTAGGTCAATTATCCAGTATAAAATTTAAACTGACTAAACTTCAAACACCCCGTTCAAGCACACCGCGAGGCGAAAAATTAAACCGACTAAAATTTAATCTGCCCGTTCACGGGCGTCCGCTGGTATAAGTTTTCGCCTGGCTAGGATAAATTTTAGCGAGCTTTTAAGGTCGCTAAATTTTAGTCACGTAGTATTTATATACTCTTTGTTTTAGTCTGCTGTCAGAATGACAGCTGTTTGTCATTCGATTCGTGGTTAGATTCAATTTATTGATTGTTTTATTCGTAAATACTATCTATATTTATAATAATGCAGTATCATATATTCTGTACAACGAATATAATATAAAAATGATTTATGGGACATAAATGAAGCTACTGAACATAAATTTGACAAGTCGACAATTGAATTTGACAGATAAACCTATGACTCCGTTCAGCGAACCCTCGCTAGTTAATTTTTATGTGGTGAAAATTTCGCCGACTTACCGAATCGGCCAACCCCGACTCTACGTGGTCTTGTCTGCCCTACACTAGAGTGTTTTTAAAAAGCCGGAGGCGTGAGGGAGTGCAGCCCCCGTCCGCTGTAACAAAGTGCAGGTACCAGGGTGAGCTGGAGCGGCGCGCCGCTCCGCCGCGGCGGAGGCGAGATTGTCACTTTTTTCATAGCAATTTCGACTCTTTCGCAAGGCATTAATAAATTTGATAGCTTGATACCGATATGATCAACACTGCGTAATAGCACTGCAGTGGCCGTATTCCAGAACTTAGTTACAATCGGATTATCACATTCTTCATAGCAATTGCGACTCTATCGCAAGGCATTAGTGATTGCGATATTGACAATCCGATTGAAGCCAAGTTTTGTAATTGGGCCACCGACCACAGAACTTGGCTTCAATCGGATTGTCAATATCGCTATTACTAATGCGGGGCGCAGTGGCCCAATTCCATAACTTGGCTACAATCGGATTATCACTTTTTTCATAGCAAATTCGACTCTATCGCAAGGCATTAGTGGCTGCGATACTGAGAATTCGATTGAAGCCAAGTTATGGAATCGGGCTGCAGGGGCCCGACCACAGAACTTGGCTTCAATCAGAATGTCACTTTTTTCATAGTAAAATCGACTCTATCGCAAAGCATTATTGAATTTGACGGCTTGAAACCGTCATGATCAACATTACGTAATCGCACTGCAGGGGCCGACCACAGAACGTGGCTTCAATCAGATTGTCAATTTTTTCATAGCAATTTCGACTCTATCGCAAGACACTAATTAATTTTACAGCTTGAAACCGATATGATCAACACTGCGTAATAGCTCTGCGGATGTTAGAGCGATAATCGCATGGATGATTCGAGTAGTAAGTGAACACAGTCCAGGGTTTGGTTTGTTTACATATTTTGAATCAGGGGTTTTCAAGTTCAAAGTTTGTTTTTTATTTGATGATGAATACCTAGTTATATGTACCACAAACCCACCGTTGTTTACCGAAGTCCAATTGCGACATATTTAATCATACAAGTAGGTACTAAATTAGATTGTGAAAGTACCAATTAAGCACTTTTTGTACTTATGTTGTTTTTCTATGAATAATGCGCAGTAGAGGTACTCTACATGTTGATTTGATTTAATTGCGCATAGCTGAATAAGCATTTATGTACTTAGATGTTTTTCTCGCTAAAGTATGAGAAATGTAACTACTTAGTTGTTATTGCAAATAAATAATGTACTAGAAATCGCCTACGCATTTATAAAAGTTATATAAGGAAGTTACTAAGTACAAATTGTCATTATTTTATCTTCGCTTGAATTGTACGGTCAAAAGTAAGACCAATAAAATTAACTTCAAATTTAATTTGTTGTTTATTTTATTAAAATCTCGGCTCCGTCCAATTTTTCTGGCGCAGCCGGTAGGTTTTTTTTTTAAAGTCGTGGAAATTTAATTTGTCCGGCGCTTACTTCAAAAATTATGAAATATAATTTGTCTGGCGCAACCTACATATTTGGTGCAGCTGTCCTGAATAACTTCGTGTGTTCCTGACAAATCCACGTAAAAAAATACTCGAACCAAACAAATACGACTGTATTGGAAAAAGGAGTTGAGAAACAATTCAGCGAGTGGAATAATCACCGAGGCATGGGATCGAGCGGTTTTAAGTGAGTCGAAAATCATTCACTTTCCGTATTCTTGCCCTGCTATTCGACCCTTAGTGTTTTTGGACAAACATTGCCAATACACTTGTTATTTTTGATTTATTATATGCGAATTTATGATTTTTATGTGAATTTTTGACGTTTTATGTGTTTTTATTGATTTTTATGTGAATTTATGTGTCTTTATTGATTATTATGTGAACGTATTGATATTTTATGCGTTTTTATTTGAATTTTATGTGAATTTATTGATTTTATTGCGTCATAATTAATTTTTATGTGAATTTATTGATTTTTATGCGTCATAATTGATTTTTATGTAAATTTATTGATTTTTATGCGTCATAATTGATTTTTATGTGAATTTATTGATTTTAATGTGTCTTTATTGTTTTTTTTTTGTGCTTTTATTGAACTTTTATGTGCTTTTATTTAATTATATTTTGAATTTTTGTGTGTTATACGTGTTATATTGTACAAACGCATACTCAATTTTAATAATTTGAATTCATTTTAAATAATAATTTAAAATGGAACCTATGAGGATTATAACGAATGAAATTGTGAAATTGATTCCTAAATTTGATGGAAATGAAAAATTATTAAATTTATTTATTTCAAAATGTGAATATGTGCGTAGCTAAAGCGGATCCGAAGTAACAGCAGCACAATAATTATATTTATTTTATGTAATTTCAAGTAGAGTTGTAGGCAGAGCAGCCTCACTATTAAATGAAAGTAGCGACATGGCTACAATTGAAAATCTTTTTATTCAAGTTAATAATATAATTGAAAATGGAAACAGATTGTGATTTAGATGATATATTGTCTGAAAATCTAATTAAACTTAGATTAAATCGTATGCATCAAGGATAAAGCTATGCAATTTTTTATTTTTTTTTATTATTGCAATCAAGATGAATTAATTATTGATATTAAAACTAAGATGCTATTTCACTAATACTTCTAATTATAATTTTATAAAATTTGAGATAAATTTAATTGATATTGAGAAAGCATTAAATAAAAATAAAATAAATGATTTTGAAAATAAAGTTACTCATGTTTATAGTTTGTTAACTCATAATCTAATGAATTATTTGAATTGTTAAAAAATATTGAGAGCACAGATAAGTTAATTTTCCCTGTTAATTATGAAAATTTAGTTAATAAAGAGCAAAATATAGAGATAAAAGCTTATATTAAGGGTAGGCAAATTACATTTGTACTGGCAATTCCAATTGTACGCAAAAACACTTACAAATATTACCAGTTATTCCCCTTACAATCCTTGATACTTCTAATAATATTACATCCTTGATACTTCCTAAATATCCTTTTATCCTCGTGAAGGATTTGAACTCTATTACATTGCTCTCCAAGCCATGCGACGAGATTGATGAGAAATTATTTCTTTGTAAAGAAAGTTGTGCGTCGTATTGGAACAAGATAAATGTATAACTGATTTAATGAAATTTACGTTGAATATTACGTCGTGTTCTCCAATTTTAATCGAAACTTCAGAGATAAAAGTTCAACAAATTGAAATGAACATATGGATAATTTTTGCAAGTTACCAAACGTACTTGACAAAAACCTGTGAAAATGAGATTACTCGAGAGAAAATCCTTGGTACTTATATTTTAACCTTGGACGATAATTGTAAAATACAAGTTGAAGATATTACTCTACGGAAGAAATTGTTCAGAGGAATGAACTTACATATTCCTAAACTACCATTGATAAATTTACCAAGTGTTCCAGTTACAAATAATTTCAAAAGAAAACCTGTTAACTTAGATGGAGTAAATATGGAAAATCTACAAATGCTGAATTATATTTTGAAGAAAAGTGAAAACAGTGAATATAGTGAAATGAGTGAAATGGTCAATAAAGTGCATATAAAAAGTGTTAGTTTATGGACATTAATACTTTATATTATAATGATTTTTACTATTGTATACTTTATTATAAAATATAAAAATGAGATTTTGAAATTATGTAAAATTGAAAATAATCTGACTTCAGAAAATGAACTTTCAGATAATTTTCAATCTCAGGGTGGAGAAGTTATATGTACCACAAACCCACCGTTGTTTACCGAAGTCCAATTGCGACATATTTAATCATACAAGTAGGTACTAACTTAGATTGTGAAAGTACCAATTAAGCACTTTTTGTACTTATGTTGTTTTTCTATGAATAATGCGCAGTAGAGGTACTCTACATGTTGATTTGATTTAATTGCGCATAGCTGAATAAGCATTTATGTACTTAGATGTTTTTCTCGCTAAAGTATGAGAAATGTAACTACTTAGTTGTTATTGCAAATAAAGAATGTACTAGAAATCGCCTACGCATTTATAAAAGTTATATAAGGAAGTTACTAAGTACAAATTGTCATTATTTTATCTTCGCTTGAATTGTACGGTCAAAAGAAAGACCAATAAAATTAACTTCAAATATAATTTGTTGTTTATTTTATTAAAATCTCGGCTCCGTCCAATTTGTCTACCTAGTGACTAAAGTCTGACTAGCGGCTAGTTTTTGTTGGGCTAGCTATCAAAAATCAAACCTTCACTTAGTTTTAGAATGGCTAATGTGTAGCTCTTACAATCCGCACGGCCTAAACTAGAAGATGCTCAGAGGACAATATCTAATAAAGGAGCTTTGTAATTCCTGGCCAAAATACACAAGAATTTTGAAGAGAAAACTGACCAACTTTAAAAAAACAGGCAGCGGAGAGCAGATGATATTCACTCTTTCGTCTCAAAATTTTATGAACTCGCTAGACAGAAGTGACCCATCACGGCTCGGCACAACTTCGGAAGCTTGACCCGTGATTTTAGGGGTGGGGAGGACAGGTAGGGGTGAGGGAGTACAACCCTCCCTGAGAGTGAGTATGTATATATATATAGTTTCGGAGGGAGGAATGGTAAATTTTCATCTATTTGCTTAAATAACTTAGAAACACACATATTTTCAATTCATTTACAGTCAAACCGGACATACTGACATAGAAGGGACGGTATGACTAAGGACGCTAGTTGTTATAAATAAGCAATATGTTTTTTTATTTCAATGAACATTTAATTTATATATGTATTAACACTCAAAGCAAACTTATTGTACCTGTTTTTAACAGTTTTATTTAGCTTGTTTGGGTCAAATCGAGTAATTGAAATTTTACTTCCTTTCTTTTGACCCATTGATCTGAAATTTGGTACACACCTTTAGTTCTGATGACAATAGAATATAAGTATATTCAGTAAATCCAAGATGGCCGCCGACACAAAATGTTTTTTTTTTCAACCTCCTTCCTATGGGTATCAAATGAAAGGGCTTAACTAGTAGAATACAGTACACCTTAAGCAAATTCAAAATTCAAGATGGCCGCCACCACAAAATGGCGGATTACTTTGTTTCAATGCCCTCAATATCAAATGAAAGGAGTTGAGAAGTAGAACACAGCAATAAGACCACCCTTTGTGACACATTATTATTAATTTTGCTTTTAAGTAGTACGATATTTATTTGTGTGCTGTTCAATAAAGAGTTATCTAACTATCTATCTATCTACACACTTAGAAAGAACTAAATATATTTTTTAGATATTTACTTGAAAATAAAATAAGGTTTTTGAGTTAAACGGTTTTTGAGTATTTTCCCAATGTCAGGGAAACATTTTTTTTACTGAATTTTTGTGGAAACGAATTTAGTAAAAAAAAAACAAAAATACGTACTTACATATATTAATAAGCATTTTTAATTTCTAGTTTCATAACATTATGATTTTAATTAATCGATGAACTTTTATGGAAAAAAAAACCATTTGATTTAAATCACTAATTTTAATAAAAAAAAACACTTTATATAAATCATTGATTTGATTGATTTAAATCAAATAATTTAAATCAATCAGCCCTGATCCAGACAAACCGTTTAAAACAAAGTATATTCTTGTTCAGCATCTTATTTGATGTACCTTAGACCTTCTTTTTTTATCATCTTCATTGTACATACTTTTTAATGCTTACTGTTTTATTAAAATCTAGATTAAATAAGAAAGGGCTGGTTTTACATGTTTTTTATTTCTATTTAATGGGGTGCCGATAAGAAACAGGTTGTTAGGCTGATGGTAAGCACCACATACTCCTGCCGTTATGTATGTTATGTATTATATTGTTCCTTTATTGAAAAACATACTTATTTCAGATTGATGGCCAAGAAGCAGTTGGACCTTTGGTAGACTTTGCGATAGTATTGTCCTTATTTCTACCTAATCTAAAGTGGAAGGTGCGTCAGAAGCTGCGATGTGGAACCTAATATTTGTGTGGACACAGAACGAGCTGGGCATACCTCAGGGGACGATTAAAGACTCATTGAAAATGTAATAACGACACATGAGCTTGAAGAGATTATGTATGCGTTGCGAGAATAGAACACTCTTGGGTTAATTGTGGCATATGAGATTATTGTGTTTCTATTATTGGGAAGTTTGGTAAGTGTTTGACTTGGTGCATTCTAGCGGAGCTTGCTAGGCCGGTAAAATATAAGTTCAAAAACTAAAATCCGATTACGGTCTTAGTGCTAAAAAGTCGCAAACACCAATTTTCACACTTTATAGAAATTTAAAACTTTAGAGCCGTGGGAGTGCGCTTAACTTGATTTAATACTGGTAAATTTATATCGCACTCCTTGTGTTGTGACTTTTTAGTCCACTAACCCTCCCCATTCCTATAAAATTAACAATTACTTTTGACGTTTTTTGTATGGCGTTTATGTCAAATGCCGACGGACTGTAAGCGAAAACGGTTCGTTTTAAAATATAGGAACCGGCCTTTATACCGTAGTTGGGTTTTAGTTTTGAACTTATATTTTATATAGAACGAGGTAGGTATTTGAAAGAAAGAAAGAAAGAAAGAAAATACATTTATTCAACACACACAAAAATAAAAGATACAAATAATTAGAAAAATTAAGTAGGAACAATAGAAAAGGAAAACAAAGAAAAGGTAAAAGTAGATAATTAAAGTGGTGATGAATGGGCCTTAACTCAGCATTAGGCTGTTTGCCGAAGGCACCCAGCGCTGGTTTTCAGCTAAAGCCCAGAGGGAGCGGAAAAAATAAACATTCAACGACAAAGGAATCAAATAATGTAGTCTCTGAGGAGGTATGTATTTGGAGGTGGTGAGGTTTATGCTGACGTCTAGACTCCTCCTAACTCTTTTATGTTGTGGAGTTAGGTTTTGGTTGCTGGCACAACTGCTCCAAGAATATTGCATTGCTAAAATGTTGTATACTAGAGACCCGACTCTCTAGTATACAATATTTTAACAAGATAAGTCAAGAGCAAGTTTAAGAAACAAAAAGAAATAAGATTTGCACTACACAATCAAACCTAACCTGTTAAATCAAACCTTGTAAAAAAATACTATAATGGTGCTTAAACCATGTAACGCCCGCTTTTAGCGAGAACTATAGCTTAATAGTAGCACTTTACAATCTATTACGCACGGTTCTGAGTTTCTTTTATCCTAACCGCAGAAGAAAACATGAACATATAAAAAAAATACCCCCCTTTATAGTTCGATCACATCAGCTTTCAAACAGAAAAACACGCATCAAATCGGTCCATTCGTTTGGGAGCTACGATGCCACAGACAGACATACACATCCTAAACTTATAACACCCTTTATAACTTTTCGCGTTCGGGGGATAAAAAACCTTGTAAGGCTGACAATGAGTTCTGTCTACAGGAGACCGAAGAGAGTTCCTGCTGCCAGACAGGATAATAACAAATACGTAAACATGGAGCAGCGTTTCCTGAACAGCTACCTGCACCTGGTGCTGGCCGCCTGCCACCAACGATGCGCGCCGGTCACCGGCGAGGTGCGCCTACCCCCGGCGGGGCACGCCTGCTATCGGCGGCATGGCCGCGGCCACGCTCGCGCCGGTCTCCGACGGGATCGTTAAAGTGAGTTGGCTCTATGATAGGAGCATGTTGTGATTTTTGATCCAAAAAACCGCCGACTAAACAGTTTAGGGTTATTTTTAATTGCACATCGGGACCGTTAAAGTGAGTTGGCTCTATGATGGGAGCATGTTGTGATATTTGGTCCAAAAAACCGCCGACCAAATAGTTTAGGGTTATTTTTAATTGCACATCGGGACCGTTAAAGTGAGTTGGCTCTATGATAGGAGCATGTTGTGATTTTTGGTCCAATAAACCGCCGACCAAACAGTTTAGGGTTATTTTTAATTGCACATCAGAAAACTTCATCATTATCAACAACCTATATTAGTCCACTGCTGGACATAGGCCTCTCCCGCGGCGCGCCACTGAGCCCGATATTTGGCTCTATTCTTCCAATGACTGCCAGCTACATTGCGCAGATCATCGCTCCATCTAGCCGGAGGGCGTCCTACACGACGTTTGCCAATTCGCGGTCTCCACTCTAGAAGCTTCTACCCTAACGGTTATCGACAAATGGGACCAGCCCATTGCCACTTCAGCTTGCTTATTCCTCTGAGCTATGTCGGTTACCTTTTAGTTCTCTGCGGAATCACAGAGAACTAAAAGATAAAATTATAGACAAAAGCAAAAGGTAATAGACGAAAGTTTTCAACGCGTGCGTCCTACCAGTTATGACCGTGGGAGCCGAAACTGGCACCATAATGAATTAATGAAAATAAAAACTATTTTATTCGGGTGAATGTAAGGATTCTAACCAAACCACATACGTCTAAATCTGTTCAGGCATTTAAAAGCTAAGGTGGAATAAAAATACTCACATTCATACAAACATAGGTACATGAATCCTAAAAAGATTACACTCCTTTTTTTGGGCAGTCTGAAATAAAGGGTTAAAGATTTGATTGGTTTTATGTTTGTAATGGATAAACTCAAAAAATACTGAACCGGTTTTAAAATTCTTACACCTGTAAAAGTACAGTAAGTGTACATTATCAGCGAGTAACATGGGCAGAATTTTATTTTTCAAAAAAATTGAAATTTCTTCGAAATTATATATGCGGTCCCTTACTGGCGTATTTATTACGCCAGTTTTGCGTTTACATGCAAAATATACTTAAGAAAAATGCCACGGTGTGAGCGCTACCCGTACGAAGCCGGGGCGAGTTACTAGTTATCTATAGTTTAAAATTGCTATGTGGTGCTTAAAATAAGCTGAACAATAATATAACATTTAAATAAAAATTGTGTCTGACCCCGCCCCCCCCTCACCCCCCCCTCCCCCCCCCCCCCCCCCCAACGAGGAAGCACCACCACTAGTAGAATCTCCTTGTCTCCCAAAAGGAAGACCATGTAGCGTTGCGATGCGGTTTTTATAATTATGACTATAAATTTTGACTTAAAATCTGGGGCACTCGGTATCTTAATCCAATGATTAAAGCTGAGCAATCGATAAAAAAATGTTTGATGGCTGATTGTTTTTTGTTTATTTTTAACCCCCGAACAAAGAGACGGGTGTTATAAGTTTAGGGTGTGTATCACTGTGTGTGTGTGTGCGTGTGTGTGTGTGTGTGTGTATGCTGTGTCTGTGGCATCGTAGCTCCCAAACGAATGGACCGATTTGCATGCGGTTTTTCCTGTTCGAAAGCTGATGTGATCGGGATAGTCTTAGACATGAGGAGGGGGAGGGGGGAAGGGGGTGGTGATAAAAGAAGGGTGAAAATCGTATCTTTCAAAAAAATGAACCTATTTAGCTGTGGTTTTTTTGTTTGAAAGCTAGGGTAAACGAGATGGTTCATAGCTATAAAGGGATGGGATTAACCTAATCCCATTCTCACCACCAGCTTTGTCCCACTAGTGGGGAGAACGGGAAAAATAAAAATGTGTGGCCTTTCTCCCCACTATGGAATATATTATTTGTCAGTGGGGAGAATGGTAATAATCGAAAAAGTATTCTCTTTGTCCCCACTATAGAATCAAAAAATACACCTATCATAGTAGTGGGGAGAAAGCGAATAACCAAATTTACTATAGTATAATGTCCCACTAGACTTGATATGATTGTCAAAGCCGTGATATTATAATTTAACTAGTGAAATTATAATTGCACGGTATATTGATAATCGGCTCCATTTCCGTGTCTATTTGTTTCTTGGTCAATATGGCGTCGGCAAGCAACAATATTGTTTTTGTTTCTCACAGTTTGATAGCGTTTACGCAAAAAAATAGTACAATGAAAGAGTGTAGTGACAAAATAATGTAACTCGTCTGTTTGAAAACTACTACGTTTTATAGAATTGCGCCTAAAAAAACAGGTATGTTAGTTAGGTTGAACATGGAAACTGTTTATAAGTATTTGTATGTTCGCAAACTACTATATTTGAAAGAATTTCTCCTAAAAAACAAGGTAGGCTAGTTAGATTGAACATAAAAACTGTTTATAAATATTTGTCTGTTCGCAAACTACTATATTTGAAAGAATTGCGCCTAAAAAAACTAGGTAGGTTAGTTAGATTGAACATAAAAACTATTTATAAATATTTGTCTGTTCGCAAACTACTATATTTGAAAGAATTGCGCCTAAAAAACTAGGTAGGTTAGTTAGATTGAACATGAAATCTGAATATAAATATTTGTTCGCAAACTACTATTTGAAAGAATTGCGACAAAAAAAAACTAGGTATGTTAGTAAGGTTGAACATGAAAACTGTTTATAGATATTTATCTGTTCGTAAACTACTATATTTGAAAGAATTGCGCCTAAAAAAACTAGGTAGGTTAGTTAGATTGAACATAAAAACTATTTATAAATATTTGTCTGTTCGCAAACTACTATATTTGAAAGAATTGCGCCTAAAAAACTAGGTACTTAGGTTAGTTAGATTGAACATGAAATCTGTATATAAATATTTGTTCGCAAACTACTATTTGAAAGAATTGCGACAAAAAAAAACTAGGTATGTTAGTAAGGTTGAACATGAAAACTGTTTATAGATATTTATCTGTTCGTAAACTACTATATTTAATAGAATTGCGCCTAAAAAACTAGCATCTAAAAACTAAGTAGGTTAGGCTGAACGTTTTTTTTTATAATGACTTACCACGGTATTGTGGTGCCTCATTAAAATTACAATCTAGCCTTAAGAGACTAATAAGTAAGTAGAGTATAAACTAAGTATGTGTCCAATAACACTTTTCTTAATGTCACTATTTAAAGGGAAGTCACTTTGTTCTTCTGTTCATCTGACGGTTTTGTCCATTATTTCATGAGGTGGTTTACCAGGTTTGGTTATCATAATGACTTCGGCTACTTTCCATTCAGTTGATACATGCTGAAGTCTAAATGATGCATGTCTAAATGGTTGAATATGAAAACTATATTATGAGGTGGTCACTGATTGGTCCGTTTTCCAATGCCCGTGTTGCAATCATAGAGTTAGAAATAAATAGGCACTTAAATGGAGCCGATTGACAATATAGATAGATAGATAGATAATACTTTATTGCACCTAAAAAGATATTATTACACATAAAATATTTCTTTAAAATAAGTACAATGGGTGGGCTTATCGCTAACAGCGATCTCTTCCAGATAACCTTTGGATGGACAGTAATGGAAGAACAAGGAGTAGACGGCGGTGCATTAAAATAACATTCTATTTCATAGATACCTTTGTAAAATACAATAAATCAATAACTATTTATACGATAAATTAATACATGTTATTACAATAAACTAATACATATTTATATTACAAATTAGGTTTAAATACATACCTTTACGTAGCAGTGCTTAGATTGGAGAGGTAGTGATTCTTTACCATATTTTTAAATATAGGTAATGTTTTAGCTCGTCTGATATCCAGCGGAAGTGCATTCCACAGTTTCACAGCTTTTACTGTGAATGACTTTTCATAGAACTGTGTAGTGTGGGGAGGTGTCTAGAGTTGAAGAGTTTCTGAGGAACGCAAGCATCGGGAGTGGGTCATGTGTAGGAACACAAAACCTTCTTTGAGATAGGAGGTAGTAGAAGGAATAAATAAAATATTGAATAATATAAGAAATTGATACAAGAAATGCACCGCCCACTTTTTCAATTCCCTATGCAAGTTTTCACAGCAGCCGCGGGTTGAAATAGGGTAGACCTTTTGCTGGGAAAAAATATATGTATAGCAATTTTCATATACATTTTCAGGCAGAACTAGAAGACGATCCGGAGCAGCGAGTCACTGCGCAGCGAGTGGAGAGAACTGCCGACAAGTTCAATGCGTGCGCGCACGCGCACCTTTGCCGCTCCCGCGCCGAGCGCCAGCGCCTGATCGCCGCTCGGTACATGAGCATAGAGCTGTTCCTCTGCATGAACCCGCCAGAGTTCATACCAGCTATCTGAACGATAATCAAGAACGCTGCATAATAAATATATATTGAGCAACCTTTAGAATCGATCAAAGGTACACTGTCTAAACTTATTGGGCTGCTACATTTTAATAAAGTCCGTACCAGCTTCGCCACTCTTGTGGGGATTTCAGAGAAAAAAAAGAAAAAAGTATCTTTTATGTCATAAGTATAATGTTTGTTTGTTTGTTTGTTTGTCGTACTGCTGGCCCCTGGTGTCAGAGTTTATCAAGCCGCCCGAGGGCGTCTGACATGGTTTAACGACTGCTATTTATCAATAACAGCCGGGACCAACAGCTTAACGTGCCCTCCGAAGCACGGAGCGATGGAAAACCGCACATAACTCAGAAAAGTCATTGGTAGCCGGAGCCGGATCGGAGCCTAGATTTTGAACCCGGTATCGTTGGATTCTAAATTGCACTATAGAACCGTTAGGCCACCATCTCTCATCATAATGTATGTCACATAATGTACGAGGGGAGTTCAATGTATTCTCGGTATAGGCATGAAAGAATAAGCAGAAAATTCTGAATAAAATTTATTTTTCAATGTAGTCCTAGGATCTGAACACACTTATTTGTCCTGGAAAATAACTTTTCCATTCCCACCAAAAAATATTTTTGAAAAATGATCGTTAATTGCTAAATAATTGCCTTTAACTCTTCATCGTCGGAAAAATGCTTGCCTCGAAGTTCTTTTTTGAGATTTGGGAACAGAAAGTAATCACTAGGGGCTAGGTCCGGGCTGTAGGGTGGATGATTGATTTCTTCAAATCCGCAATCCCGCACAGCAGCATTAGCATTGCGCGCCTTGTGAACAGGCGCGTTGTCGTGCAGAAGGAATACACCTGCGGTTAATTTTCCCCGTCTTTTTTCTTTTATTGCCTCTTTTAAATTGCGCAGGGTGTTAGCGTAAGTTGCGCCAGTAATACTCTCACCTTTTTTTGTGTACTCAATTAATAAGATTCCCTTGGAATCCCAAAACACTGATGCATGTCACATAATGTATGACACATAATCTCAACCACGCTGTGGTTATTGTGACGATAGGGATTCCCATTTATATAACCCATTTTGGTAATTAGTTTTACCATAGATAAAGGTATATATAAGGATAGGTGTTTGTGTGTGTGTGTGTGTGTGTGTGTGTGTGTGTGTGTGTATGTATGTGCGTATGTCGTGTGTAGGTTTAGCAATGACATAGGTGTGGATATGATTTGACATAATTATTATCCGACTACGGCGAAGCAAAAAGAAGGAACTATGAATGTATGTTTGTGTGTTCAACTGTTCCCTCATAACTTCTAAACCACTCAATATAATTTGACAAATGAGGTATCGTTGGAATTGTCTTCATCGTCCGCTGGTTAAAGGCTATGCGACGTCACTTTAAATTGAATATGGCACCCTCTGGTGGAAATATATACTACGAATTTTTTTTCCGTAGTCGGATTTTAGTTTTTGAACTTATATTTTTTTAGACTGAAAGATTTCATTCAAAATATCGCTGTTTTAAAGCAGTGATGCCACAGCTCAATGGTATGGTGGCGGTATGGCATCTACTTAACAATCCTTAACACCTGGGTACGATTCTATTAATAACTACACTATTAGAGTTTTTATGGAATTTTCTAGATAACTGGAATTTGCAGAAGTAAATTGATAAATTCAAACAACTAACATAATATGAAATGTGGCCAGTATAGTTAATGTAATCGTAAAGGATTTGATTTACCAACCACATAGTCACGTTGAGACATCCTTGTGAAGTTGTCAAACTTATTATATTCAGTCTCTTTTTACCAGACTGCGCAACGCAAAGGCCCGGTAACGTGTTTATCAGCTTATGTATGTATGTCTGTTCCTATGTGGCACTATATAAACCAAACGCGTGGACCGATTTTGATGATTCATACGTCAATCGTTTTGTCTTAATCTTATGAGTGTTACTAAAGACATGACAGTAATCAAAATTACCTATGGCGACAACTAGACGCCATATTGTGAAAAAGAATAAATAAAAGTCGACGAACTATGTCAAGTGGGGTATCATTGAATAGGTATTTGAAAAATATCTGTAGGTTTCTTTATGATTTTTTATTTTTAACCCCCGAACAAAGAGGCGGGTGTTATAAGTTTAGGGTGTGTAGCACTGTGTGTGTGTTTGTGTGTGTGCGTGTGTGTGTGTGTGTGTGTGTGTGTGTTGTGTGTGTGCGTGCGCGTGTGTGTGTGTGTGTGTGTGTGTGGCGCTTCACGCTTGGCTTCATTCGCTTAATTCAAATTTGGTGCGAGTCACTACCGTATTTCTTTATGAGAGACATATATAGTTTTTAGAGAGAGATGTATATATGTTATATCTCTAAAAACTATATATATCTAAAAACTAGTTCACTGATGTTTTTTATTTAAAACAGTTAATTTGTATTTTTATATATTGACATTTATCTAAACATGCTGAAATATAAAAGCCTGATTTTCGGGCGAGTTTTGCGCATGCAAAAGTTATTGTAGTCAGTCACTATTTTTTTGTATTTTTTTTTCCAAATGTATATGTTTTTCGGAAAAATATCGGTTATTGTTTGGTGATCTGGCAGGAACTAGGGGCCCCTATCGATCGTGGGGCCCTGGACACGAGCCCAGAGTGCCCAGTGGGAAAGAGGGGCCTGGGTGGTGCAAATCGTAGCTTTCGAACTGTTATCCGGGATCATGGATTTAATGTTTTAAAAAAGAAAAGTTTGAATCACTAAAAAGAAATTGTATTATTTCAAATAAAATATAAATTAAATTGGGTTTAGAAAAGGACGAGTACTTCGTGAAAAGGTTTTAGATCGACTGACTGTGATGAATAATGAACTGATGACCTACTATTGCAAATATGCTACTGAAGCACCTTTCATCTGTTATTGCATACAAAAGTAAGGGTATAACAACCCCCACGTTAAAAGGAAACTTACGGAAAAGTAAGTTTTCGTTAAATTTATTTTCGAATGGGTATACGTGATTGAGCCTGGACTGGTTCCATTTCTATTTCATGACCAGGATTTTCACTGTCGTTAATTATTACTTTGTTAGATTTCTTGAATAATTTTCTGAAATACTGGTCCTTTTTACAAACATATATTAATACTAACACTTAAAATAGGAAAACATGGTTATTCCAGTTATTTGGAGGTTCTACTGAATCTAAATCCTTAAGAATCTGGTCTGAAGTTGACTTTAATGTTTTCAAATTATCTAAGTTAATATTTTGTATTTTGGAAATTGGCAAACTTAGTTTTCTAATATGACTTAAGCTACAGCAGCTATCATTAAGAATATTAAAATTAGAGGATATGGTAGGTACACTTACACTAGTAGAAATCTTCCTTACAAATCTAGAGTTCTTATGGTAAGCTATACATTCTAATGGAATGTTAAGTACACCTGTACCGGATATAACAAGTTCGGTAATATAATTATTGTTACATTCAATAGAGAGTTTAGCTGGTTTTGATTGTACAAATATCCACTTCTCATTATATAATTTATGCCAAATATCCACGTCACCGTGAATGATTTTGTATTGACAACTTTCAGGTAGTGTTGTTACAGCTTTGGTAATAATTTCTATTTCACAAGATGGATTTCCAGTAACGGTATGAACATTAGTCATCTCACAAAGGTAAGTTTTTGTAGTAATAATATACTTGCAAGAATTTAGATTTTGAAGAAAGGTAAATGTCGATTTATCTTTGCTTAGGGCTACATATTCCTCAGAGGGTAGAATCATCACAAATGAATTAGCAGTATCAGAAATGTGTGGAGTTGGCAACGGTATGTTTTTATATAAGTTATATTCTAGAGCACTTACTAAAGTTATCTTAATTACAAAAACTAACTTATTATCAAGATAGTAGCATATCAAGTCAGCAACGTTTAGTAACATATGAATATTATTTAATTCTAGGTTCACAGGGAAATCTCTATACTTAGGGACTATTTTAAGATTACTTAGAATATCTTTATACAATTGATTTGGTGTCAAAACAGACGGATGTAGTATATTGGCTTTAACAAACAGAATGGAATTTAGGATATCTTCGATTTTAAATGAAAGTGTCAATAAATTTGATTGTAAAATGTTTAGAATAGAATTTAAATGTATTTGGAAATCATCAGTTTGCACTACTTTAGATATGTTACTTACAATTGTGGATATTCTGTCAATAGCATAGTTCAATTTAGCTTGGTTAGTGTTGATTTCGTGTAAAGTCTGATTTATATTTGATATAGCCATTTGGGACACAACAATACTTTTCTTTATTGCATTTGTTATGATTTTGTCGTTGTTGTACAGAGTTTGGATTGCCTCATTATAATATTTAGCATCGTCTTCATCCATTGTGCCGAATATGTGTTTAAATACAACTCCTACGCCAGCAAACCATGCTGCTCGTTTGGATATTCTATCAGATGTTATGTGTGATATGGAATCAAAGTTGCGTAAAATGTCTTTGTGTAATGAATCTAACGGTTCTAGCATATTTTGACATTTAGTTAATAATCGTAGTATCTACTTCTCTATTTTCTCGACATTGAAACCGAATAGCGTTAAATACGTCATGAATGTTTTCAATATAGTTTTTGTATGGGGAGACATCCATGGGAATAACGATATGAAATTGGTCATTAATTGTTTTTAAAGTGCCAACGGGGTCGAAGAGTATACCAGGACTCTTAGTGATTGGTTCCACAAACTTGTTGTCATCAGTTGCCAGGGCGGTGCTACAATGAGTGGCGATGATTCTGTAAATTGTAATAACCACGCTAGTTTGACTTGTATAATTATTTTTATAGGAATTAGTAACTAAGTTTTAATTAATAAAATTAGATTGTAAAAAATTATAATAATGATGTATATACTTATTTCTAATTATATCTATTTTAATCATTTTGACTTGCAGGTTTTACCTCATCAAAATGATGGGTGACATGACGTCGATTAATAAGAAGAGTCAAGGTATTGTTACTGTTTACTTTTACAATTTTAAAGGGGCCTTTCCACAGAGGGGAAAGAGCCTTTCGAAGTCTAAGATGTTGTTTTAAGTATGCATAGTCACCAACTTTATATTGTACTGGGCGGCTATGTTTATCATAGTAGGTTTTTGATTTTTCTTTCGAAGCTTGAATATTTTGTAATGCTTTATCCCTAGATATTTTGAGACGGTGGTGAAGCATTTTGATATAATCAGGGTACGTGATATCAGCGCGCAGCTCGAAAACTGAGTCAGGAATTAAAGGTTTGTGTCCGAAAACAAGTTCATATGGGGTAAAACGCGTTGTAGTGTGGACGGTACTGTTATAAGTTAAAATAGCGGTATACACGAACTTATGCCAGTTGGATTGGTTCTCATCTACGTAGGATTTCAAATATTCCTTTAAAGTGGAGTGGCTTCTCTCAAGTGCTCCTTGTGTTTGGGGGTGGTATGGCGAGGACCAGATCTGCTTTATTTTTAAAAAGTCACAAGTTTTTTTAAATAGGTCAGCGGTAAAATTGGTACCTTGATCTGTAAGTATTGATTTTGGTATGCCAAAAAGTGTTACAAAATGGACTAGACATTCACAAGATTCTTCCGCTGTAGCATTTGAGATAGGATAGGCGAGAGAAAATTTTGTGAGGTCGTCTTGAAGGGTGAGTATGTATTTTAAGTTATGAAGTCCTGCTTCAGGTAAGGGGCCAACGATATCGAGACTGATTCTTTCAAATGGACGAGTGGATGTGGTCGTGATCTGCATAGGAGCTTTGTTGATTTTACGGAGAGCTTTATTAGATTGGCATAGTTTACAATTCTTGATGTAGTCTTCTATTTCAGAACGCATATTTTTCCAGTAATAGCGCTCTTTGATTCTGTCGTACATTCTATTAGAGCCTAGGTGTCCGGCAATAGGGATGTCGTGATTCTCCTTCAGGATTTTTGCTATTTCAGATGGAGTAGGATATATAATTGTATTGTGGTGAATGTTAACGGTTATGTTAGTGTTATTGAACAGATACATGAGCATGCCATAGATTTTCACAAACGAATTTTGTTCAAATGGATTTTTGAAATCAGATATTGTTATTTCATTTATGTTACCATTGAGTAAGATATCATCTCTAACTGATTTTAGCGTTTTAAAAATATCAGGATAAGAACAAGTATCAAAATAGTAAAGTTTCGTAAATAGGAAATAGTAAGTAAGTTTTACCCTTTATAATGTGTTTCTTAAAAGAGTGAAGTTCGCGTTCACCATCGTGGATTGAGTCATCGGATGCGGAAATAATGTCTTGAAGGTAAGGGTTTGATTCGTCGTAGTCAATAGATATAGGGGCAAGTATAGTATTAGTTTTACTCTTCAGAAGGCTTTCGTTATGCTCTTTTATGTATGTGTTATAGGTTTCATTTTTATTGGCAAAAGATTTTAGGAATTCGGAGTATTCTTTATTGGAATTAGAAGGTGTTTCATCAATTTGTCTATTTGTTTCCGTTGGGAGATCCAGCGGAGAAAGGGGGTTAAGAGGAGGAATAGGATCTGGTGGAGGGAGAGAATCTGGAGGTGACGGAGGATTCAGTGGAGTAAAGTCTATGTTTGGTTCACCAAGTGGGCTAATACCCAAGTCACCTAGCTCGATCAAATCGTCAAGAATGTCTGTAGGAACTTCTGTCTCTTGAGTGGGACGGTTATCTGATAACCCTGATGTAGAAGGCTGTGGATCTATCTCGTTTGGAAGGATTGGGTTAACTGGGTAACGTGACAACGTGTCGGCGTTGCTGTTGATTTTACCTTTTTTATACATCACTTCATAATCGAATTCTTCTAATTTGAGTCTCCATCTGACAAGTTTGGATCCTGGTTCTTTGCAATTAAATAACCACTTTAGAGGCCTGTGGTCAGTGACGATGGTAAATTTGTGCCCATATAGGTATGGTCTAAAGGTTTTTGTACCGAAAATGATGGCCAAACATTCCTTTTCTGTTACGCTGTAATTGCATTCAGCTTTGTTCAAGGTACGGGAAGCATATGCTATAGGTCGGTCTTTGCGAATAGGGCCTTGCGAGAGAATGGCTGAAATGGCGTAATTAGATGCGTCGCAGGTAAGAATAAAAGGCTGTGAAAAGTCTGGATATATCAGAAGAGGTGCTGTTATTAATTTTTCTTTTAAAGTGTCAAAGGCTAGTTGCTGTTCATTATTCCATTCAAAACGTGTTTCTTTCTTTAGTAGGTGTGTCAAGGGCTTAGCTATTTTTGAGATATCAGGAATAAATCGCCTGTAATAGGATACAAGCCCTAAAAAGGATTTAATGTCCTTAGGACATTTTGGAATTGGGAAGTCTTTGACAGCTCTGACTTTGTCCGGGTTAGGCTTCACGCCCTCGTCTGTAATCAAATGTCCGAGATAGGATACTTCTCGTCTTAAGAATTCGCATTTATTAGGTTGTAGTTTTAGGTTAAATTCGCGGAGTCTTCGGAAGATTTCTTCGAGGTTAGAGATATGGGAGGGAAGATCATAAGAATGAATTATGACGTCATCAAGGTAAACGAAACATTTGATACCATTGAGGCCTGATAGAGCAGAATTCATGAGTCGTTGAAAGGTAGAAGGTGCATTTTTTAAGCCAAATGGCATTCGAGAAAACTCAAAGTGTCCTTGTGGGACACAAAAGGCAGTTTTAGGAGCATCTAGAGGGGATGTTTTAATCTGATGAAAGCCAGACGCAAGATCTAGCGTGCTGAAATATTTGCTTGCTCCAAGCTGATCAAGAATCTCCGCAATGTTGGGAATGGGGTAGGAGTCACCTATTGTGATGTCATTAAGTTTGCGGTAGTCTATTACAATGCGCCATTTCCGTTCCCCAGAAGCATCGATCTTTTTTGGGACAATCCATATAGGTGAAGACCAAGGTGAAGAAGATGGTCTGATTATGTCATCTTCAAGCATTTTATTGATTTGCGTTTCGACTTCTGTTTTATGACATTCGGGGAATCGGTATGATTTAGTGTTAATAGGCACTGCAGAAGTGGTCTTGATATCATGTGAAATGGCGTTGGTGAAGGACAATTTGTCTCCGGGCAAATAGAATATATCTGAGAATTTCGCACAGACTTCGTGTAAGGTTTGTGTTTCTTCTTGATTCAAATGAGACACGCGGAGTTGGTCAAGTACTTGATTTGTTCGTGAATGTGCATTAGGGGTAGTATTTTCATTACAGTAGGACACTGTTTCAACTTCGCAAGGTGTTAAGTCATTTGTCATAAGGGGGACGAGGTTGAGTTTAAATGTGGAATCAATTGTAATGGGGTGTTCTGCGGTATTGACTACTGAGATGTTAACGCGTAAATTGGATTTTACTTTGACTATACAATTGGCTACTAACAAAGATTCAATAGGTTTCTGGTCGACGATGAGACCTTCCTTAAGCTCGGGATTGGAAACACAACATTCAATTACTGTTTCAGTTCTTGGAGGAATAGTGTATACGGGCTCGTTACATAGGATGTGAAATTTAGTATCATTAATTTTCAGGATACTTTTGACGTAGTCTATGTTACTTTATTGGTTAGATAGCAGGTCGTTTCCTATTATTCCATCGTAAGGTAGTTCAAGGTCGGGGATGACATGAAAGAGATGATTAGTTGTAACATCATTGGATAAAAATGTGATAGGAATGTGTCCTAGTGTCATAATACAATTATCATTTGTTGAGTCTATACCTTTTATTTGAATTTTATGTTCAATAATTTTAAGCATTTTATTCATTGCAGATTTTTTTACTAGGCTTATACTAGCACCAGTGTCGACTAAGAAAGTCATAGGTTTTGAAGAAACTGAAGTTGGGGCCTTGATATAAGGTAAGTATCGCTTTTTTGTATTTTTTGAAATTTGATATATATAATCATGTTTATTTTTTGTTTCAGGAGCATTAGAATCATCGCTGTGGGTGAGATCTTCAACTTTCGCGTCGCATTCGCAGGATTCAGAGGGTTTATTAATTGGGAAACTGTCGGTTTGGGGCTGGTTACCCTGTCGGTTAGTTTCTTGAACTGGGATATCAGTATCGCGTTTACAGGATTTAGTGTGTTTAATTGGGAAACTGTCGGTTTGGGGCTGGTTACCCTGTCGGTTAGTTTCTGGAACTGGGATGTCTGAGTCGCGTTTACAGGATTTAGTATATTTAATTGGGAAACTGTCAGTTTGGGGCTGGTTACCCTGTCGGTTAGTTTCTAGAACTGGTACATTAGTATCGCGATCACAGGATTTAGTATTTTTGTTTGAGAAACTGTCGGTTTGGGGCTGGTTACCCTGTTGGTTAGTTTCTGGAAATGGAACATTAGTAACGCGTTTACAAGATCTGGACACGGTGAGATTCAATGAATTCGTAGGAATCAGCGTTTTTGATTGGGTCGTATCGATTTTCCTTTCTAATTTTCCCGCACGATACCGGTCGGGAAAGCCTGTTCGTTTAAATTATCATCATGGTTGAACTCGAAACGTTCTGTGTCCGGTGAGTTGAAAGAGTTTATGGGTTGAATTCGCCTCTGGAAATTATTTGGAGGTTGGCGACTTATGTTTTGTTGGTTATGGGTATAGTTAGGTCTTCTGTTGTTGTTGTATTCCCGTTTTCTGCAGTTTTCAATCGTGTGACCTATGTTTTTGCAATACCTGCAGACGGGAGCATTGAAATTCGGTCTGGGTTGGACTTGGCCTTGAAACGGCGGCCTTGAGTATGACATGGTATTATTATATTGCCTGTGTTGTTCAGGACGATTGGTGTTAAAGGTACTTGTTGATTGTCCTACATTTTTTCTGTTTATTATGCCTACAATTTTTTCTTCGGCTGTGGCGAGGTTTATGGCCTCGTTCAAAGTGTAAGGGTCCCTGCATCTGACAACTGTTGACAACTGCGGTTGGAGACCAATCGTGAATACGTTGAGAGCTAAGTCCTGCATAGCGGCTACACGGCCAATTAGTTCGTCCTTCTTTGTAGTGGGAATTGAAATATTTATTTCAGTTAGAAGTTTAGCCAGACAAGACTCTACTCTAAGAGAGTATTGGCTAACAGACTCGTTGCGACCCTGTTTGCATTCCTGAAGGTCTGACAGTAAATATGCGTAATGTTTTGCGTCACCAAATTGAATTTTCAGGAACTCCTCGAGCTGGGACCATTCGGTGAAATCCTTAACGGCGCATGCCGTCTCGGCTTTACCTTCTAGACGGCTCAAAATGAACTTAAAGAGAATATCTGTTTGGGAGTCTGATGCAAGGTTAATTGCATTGCGGCAATTATTCAGAAATGGAGTTAATTTTTCCCGGGAACCGTCAAAAACTCCAACAAATTTAATTAAAACGTTTAGGTCAAGGTCTGTCATTTTGTATTGAGGAGTTTCGTCTTTTACGCCGTCAGTGTCGGACATGGATAAACAATCTTGGAAGCAAAAGTCCGTGGCTTAAATATAAATCACACAATACAAGGTTATAACTCTATAAAATAAAGAAGCTTAAAAACGGTACAGAGGCAGTGCGAGCCAGTCGCTTATCAGTTCTGAGAAATTTACCTCGAATATAAGGCACTCTCCACACTATAGATATTTGTTCACCAAGTTACTTAGACGCTAAATGAAGATATGGGTTATGATTTTCAAAGCACAATATAGGGAGAATATGTAAGTTTGTAGATATCACTTTCTTCCAGAATAACAGTCAAAAGTCATAGAAATTAAAATAACTCACAGGATTAGCAGGAACATAGCGTATTTTGACCTTGTAGGATGCAGCGAGCTGGAGGTAAGTGTGGACTTCTGTCTTGAGATTTAGCAGCTGAGTCATACCAGGCGCTCCAGGACGTTGGGATGCAGATGATGGGAGTTGACGACGGAGTCAGGATTTCCAGGACTTCCAGAATTTCCAGGACACAGCGAAAGAAGTAAGTTGACGAAGTAGTTTTCTTCTTTTCCAGATTTAAGGGATGGAGCGGGAACTTCAGTGGAAGAGAATTTCTGTTCTTCAGGATTCGGTGATAGTAAGTGTGCGGCGACACTTATTTCCTCAGGATACAGTCCAGTTTTTTTTTTATTTTTTGATCTAGAAGTTTGCACAGATTTAGTACTTTTTGCACTGGTTTTTTGTAGTCCGGGGATTTTTATATCCCTTTACGCTGCCACCATTTGTTATCCGGGATCATGGATTTAATGTTTTAAAAAAGAAAAGTTTGAATCACTAAAAAGAAATTGTATTATCTCAAATAAAATATAAATTAAATTGGGTTTAGAAAAGGACGAGTACTTCGTGAAAAGGTTTTAGATCGACTGACTGTGATGAATAATGAACTGATGACCTACTATTGCAAATATGCTACTGAAGCACCTTTCATCTGTTATTGCATACAAAAGTAAGGGTATAACAGAACGAATGAACCGATTTAGCTGCGGTTTTTTATGATTCAAAGCTGAGGTAAACGAGATGGTTCTTAGCTATAATGGTGGGAGGGGGGTGTGGAGGTAAAAAGAAATCAGTCAAATTTTAGTTCTAACGAGCCAAGTAACGCCCTCTAGCAACATTTTTTAACTACTGTGAGTATTACAATGTATCCTTCTATTATTTAACTATGATTTTACAGTAAGAGACGTTAATATAATCAAACAAAAAAGAAAATAATAATAACAAGATATAAGATCAAAAACTAAAACCCTACTACGGTCGGGTAAAAATTAGCCTATGACACACGATGAAGACGAATCGATTGATACCTCGCTTATCAAAATCGGACCAAATTTTTAGTTCCCTTCCTTTGCTTTGCCGTAGTCTGATAAACAAATAGCCTATGACACTATAAATTAAGATAAATCGATTGACACCTCGCTTGTCAAAATCGAACCAATAGGGGCGACGCTATGGTGGAACATACATATAATGTTTAACTCATTACCCTTCCCTTGCTTTACTGTAGTCGGGTAAAAATAACACATCTATTTCGCCAAATAAATGTTGCAAGTGCCTAGGCACTAGCTAGGTACAATATCACACAAAGCAACATTATAAGTTTAATGTTTAATTAGTGTTAAGTTAATTGATGTACGAGTTATTAATAAAAGATAATTATTATGATGTACGGTGATTGGTGACTTTCACCCAAATTATATTTACATTTAAAATACCTATTAAAATGAGCATTGTAAAATGTACGTGATATGTTGTCAAAATTAATGAAATATTTTTTGTATGAACTTGTTTCATTAGTACTTCTTGTTTTCTGATTCAATACATCTATTATTTATATATTTTTTTTTTAAATATTTTATATATTTACGCTAAGCAGGCGTTAACTGCTATAAAAAAACATAAAAATATCTATTATTGATTTTGTGACATTAGCAGGACCAACAAACATATCGTCTATTTCCGTTATATCCCACTTTTTGCCCACCACCGGTGGACATCGGGAAACAGACAGACACTCTTGGCTTAGCTTAGCATATTATTATTTAGATATTATGAGAATAGAAATACCTTTTGCCTATATTCTCTTGTTACATTTTTCATGGTTTTAACAGTTAACGCCTGCTAATACTGTGCTAGTACTAGTGGAAATTACAGCCTATTTTATAACTTTAAGAGTAGCTTTAAGATGTATAATAGCGGCATTAGAGTTCAGGAAGTAGAAGTTGCACAACTGCTTCCGCAAACGTCTGTAGGTAAAAAATGTAGCAGAAGTGGCAGTATCGGAACCAAATACCACCCCTGTCTTTATAATAGTTTATTCTAGAAACAATTTACCATTTATCCTTAGAGAGTTACGAAGAGTATTTTGCCACTGAAATTTGTATGAGGGTTTCTCTCGTTACTGATACGCCGCTCAACTGCATAAAAGAGTTAATTGTAGGCCATATAAGAGTTTAAATCGTTTATTGGCAATGGCACTATCAGCCGCACTACCAGTAGTGACGTTGCCAATAAACTACACTACCAACCCCATTTTGGATAAATTGTACAGACAACACACAAAATAACCACTCTTGTTCTAATAGAAGTTCCTTATTAGGGGTAATAGTAATAGTTCCAAAAATACAATAATAATAATAATAACACTTTATTACACCATATAAGGAACAAATACAATCAATGTACCTAAAGACCTACTTGAGGTCTTTAAAATGGAACAAGAGCTACCTTGAGTAATACAATAGAGATTATTTGCACCGTTGTACAGACTTAGTCTATCCGCCAATTCTTGCAAAATTGAGATGTTATAATTGTGACGAGGTTAAACCTCTTTCGTAATAATACTCATTTGATGTCTTAATTCTTTCATAATCCATTTCATTCCCATAGTTAAAAAGAGAGAGTTTTTTTCATTTCATTCCATTTGTTAGTTTGTCATTATTAATTCTAAATTCTGATAATACCTTCGCAAGTGGTTATTTTAATCCGTATCGTTGAAGTTAAATTGAGAGAAGACTGAATAGAATAGTCGAGTGGCGAAACCAGTTCCATATACGAGTATTATTTCTTACTACACCTACTCACAAAACTTCCAAAACTGAAAAGAGCGGCAAATGTGATTACTCTATAAACCAAGCCTAGATCACAAAACCAGTATTATCTTATATTTAATTTACTATTACCTATCTACCTTACTTATACTATTTTAACGTTCTAACACAACGTTTACTATATACAGATACAATACAGATATGTGCTGTTATGTGCTGTTATGTGCTACAGGCACGTCGTACCCTAAGGTACGTTTAGCCATTTTGGCAAACTAATTGTATATAAATATACATATACATACATTTACACATCACACACTCACCACACATACACATACACACATACACTCACATAATCACCCTAATCAGCGGATAGTGACTGTATAAATAAGCCTACACTATATTGTATTGGTTCCACGAGTAACCTTTATATTATATAAGGTTCCTCTTTCTTATGAGTTTTATTTCCAAGGAATGGGAATAAGACTATGAATGATGATGAATTAATGTGTGATTTATGAATTTGAATGCATCTAGGTATAAGACTATGAATGATGATGAATGAATGTGTGATTTATGAATTTGAATGAATCTAGGAATCCAATCAATTGTATATTGACATTGTAAATAAACATGTTCACCTAAAAAATTAAAGACGATAACCCAAATTGGTCAACAACAAAAATTCAAAGGAGCTTGTACAAGTTTCGTTGAAAATTGGCCAGAGTTTAAAAAATCCTTTTCAGCTCAGCATTGCTATTATTTTAATTAATTATTTTACTATTTTAACGTTATTACCCTTATTATTTATATTTTTATTATTAACTTCTACTATTTTTTTTCTTTTTTCTTTAGTTTTTTTCTCTTTTTTTTAAATAAACCTAATGTTTTGGGATACCAATAACAACAAAAAATTTACATACCTTACAACAAAAAAATTAATAAAAATATTTGTATACTGTCAAAAAAAATTTTTTTTTTTCTCTGGCGAGTCGGGGTATTGTGACGAGGTCAAACCTCTTTCGTAATAATACTCATTTGATCTCTTAATTCTTTCATAATCCATTTGATAGTTTGTCATTATTAGTTCTAAATTCAAATAACCTGTCTTTCCCATATTGTCTTTTGGATTAGCAAAAACTGCAATTTTACAAAATAATGTTTTAAAATACCTAAATTAGTTTATTACAACTGGACTCTTTTAAGTATATTTGATAATACCTTCGTAAGCCGCTGTTTATGATCATCTCCTCCTGTTCCTGTGCTTCGAATTGTTCCTGACTTTTTATGTTGTCCACTGAGGCTTGGTCCCTGGGCTAGTGGAACAAACCCAAAGCCCTGGACCGCCTCGTGACATAATGATGTGTTTCATTGAAATTAACTTTATTTTTGTCTATATACAAACAACCAATTGCAGATAATAAACTGGCAATACTTTATAAAAATACGAAATCATTTTCAAGCAGCTCCAGAGAATGTGGACGTGGCAAAGTCCTGATGGCGTGACAAAAAACGAGGTAGATTTCATCATGAGGGATAAAAGACATATTCAGAGACATCTCTGTGATCAATAGGTTTAAGACTGGTAGTAATCACCATAGCTGGGCATTAACTCGTTAATCCGTTAATCGTTAATTAATGAAGTTAACATTTTGATTAACGGATTAACAATTAAGTTAACTTTTAAAAATGTTAACGGACACGTTAACTTCCGTTAATATGCAGAAGCCCGTTAATCGTTAATCCAATGCCTAATAGTTACCGGCGTGCCGGGCGGCGCGTGAAACAAAAACATATCTAGATATATTTTGCCGGCGCGTGCGAGTGAGAAAGAAAACTACGAAGAGATTTGTTTCGTTTGATCATTTCATTACTTAGCGCCGGTGCTTAGTGACGAGTGTTTTGTTTGTTTGTTTTTTGTTATTATAAATTACTGTCAGTGATCATTTGCGAGTTGATAATGATAAAGAAGAGTGCAGTGTAATTTAGGTTGAACGTCTTTTTTCCACGGGTAAAGAAATTTTAACACCAAAACGAGGCTCGCTTTCAGACGAGAACTCAACTCAAAATGTTAATGTTCATGAAGGGGAATATGCACCTTATGCCCGACGATTAAATTACACCTTTGAATTATATAAATATTTTGTTTTGTTCCTAACCTGTTAACTTCCAGAACCTAAACCAAACGGTTTTATAAGTTCACTAACGCAACGATATAAAGATGCAATTTTATACATATTAACGGATTGACGTTAACTTGCGTTAATTCTTCCGAACAACCATCAAATATTACAATATTATAATTTACTTAAGAAGCAGCTCACTTGGACTAGCTGATCCTGTCACAAAGGAGATACTATAATGCGTGATGCCTCCGACTGCATCTTATATTTCAAAATCAATCATTTAAATCTTGTTTGCCTCATCTTAGTTTTGTTCTCAGTTAACTTTCTGTTTTATTGTTATAATTATTTTTTATTTTAAAATTTTGAGAATAAAAGGAATAAAATTGGCCAAAGAGTTTTCATCGCGAGTTCGGTAAATGTTGGTTTAGGATCAATTGCAGCTCAAAGAATCATATATTTTTGGAATGGTCTTTTAAAGACCTTAATTTTTATGGTTTTGGTAGTTTTTTGTTCCGTCGAAAATACAATATGGCAGCTGTAAGTTGCCCTATTAGATTTCTTGACACTTCCTATGTAATTTTCGTGACTAAGACTGATCCAATGATACCTCATATTATTATATTTAAATCCATACAACCGTTCAGACATTAGGACGCGCCAAAGGATCATTCATACATACATACATACATACATACATACAGCCCAAAAACATAAACAACTGCGGAGGTTGGGTAAAAATAGCCAAGTCGGTCAAGTGATACGGATAACAACGAACAGTATTGTATTTATATTTATATCGTTAGAAGATTCCTAGATTAATAATATGAAAGATGGCTCTACAGATAGATGGTCCTCTATTTATAACAATTGTGTCAGCAGTTTCAGCATCACTAGTCTTTTTTTGTTACAAATAATAAAAAACGTCTGGAGGATGTAAGTGATACGTCTTACATTCATACGCATATTTACATTAAGCACACACCCTCTACTAAACTTTATAGCACCGCTAGAAGTGATAAAACGCTCAGCACTGTTTTATCACTAACCCGCTAACTTCCTAATCCAAGATTAGTTGGCGGCACTTTAAACTGGAGTAATTGGAATAGTTAACAGGAATTTCTACAGAGGCTTGCGGATTTGACCGCAGTTTACTCAAATAAATTGTTTTTTTTCACATCTCTCAGTAATCGTTTAACCTCGTGAAGTATGAGTTTTTTTAGTTCTACTTAGTTCTGTGTAAAGGTGATATCAAAACTAAAGTCATTATGTCTGTGAGACACAGTCATAGTTAAACAGTCACAGTTATAGTTAGTCGTTCACGAGCGTTCCGCACTCACCTTGAGAAAGACTACCGGATCTGTTCGAAATTATAGTTGGAATAATTCAAGTGTGTAACTCCCGTGAGTAACTCCCGTTTTTGCCCTTTCTGTCATGGTTAAGTTTTCAATTAGAGGACAATTGCTATCTGCAATTTCAAAATAACGTAAATGCCAAGAAAAAATACTTATTAATCATGAAATTAACTTTATTTTCACCATCCAATAATATAACTGTATTTCATAACAATGAAAACAGAATCAAATCACGTAAGCTACTTCGTGACGAAAAGGAGTAAAAGTGTAATTTTTTGCACCATTAAAATTTCCAAAGAACTATTTACCTATGTCATCAAAAGAACAATAAAAGGTCGCGCGCTCCTTCGAAATGATCTCGAAGTGTCGATGAAGCCTGACGTCGCTGTACTGGAGTCTAGGCAGAATCTTAAGCTCGTGAATACAAATTTCCCTAATTTGTAGAGTTCAAGTTGAAACAACTTGATGAGAAAGGACTCTTAGGTGTGTGATTCCGAACTTCCATGGAAGTAAGGCCCTAAATGTTCCTAGAATTGGATTCAAACACCCATGTCCAAACGAGTGTAACCCTTGACAGAAACCCTACATTTGGCCTGCCCATTTGCGACTACCCATCATGCACAGTCGTGCAGCCATTCGATATTGTAGTATTCCATCATGATGCTCGGTTGGTGTAGCTGACCGGAAAAGTTTGTTCTTACCCGCTAGAATGCATCATCACCGGCGCATAAAATTAAATAAGACAGTCGGTGTATTTGGAATCAAACTTAGCTATGCTATTTACTGCGCTGTGTTGTTATTTTTGCGCTACAGCCAGCCGGGCCCTTAGTACTGTTATAAGGACTGAATACATAATTGCGATGTAGAATTATGGTCACGTAAAGAAGAAATGTTATTATACTGATATGGAAATGAGATATGCGTATTATTACAAGAAAAATATGAATTCTGTGATTCTTGTTCGCAGGAATGGGAAGGTCTGAGATTAGGTTATGTTTTGGACGTCCAACACCGAATGACTGTAATACTACGAACTTGCTCCGGCTTCCATGGAAAAAGAGAAACTATTAGTTGTCTTGACCTATTTAAGTGTGGTATTAATATATCTTTTGTATTGCTTGATCATACAAATTAGAAAAAATAACTTTCCGAGTGCTTGTCGATCCACGCATTGCATAGTATTCATTAGTCCTATATTTTTCAACCCCTTGAGAAAGTTTAATCCTCACTTTAGGTACACGTATGAGGAGGTACGTAGGTACAGGAAGGTACAGGTTCAGAAAGTAGAGTTAAAAAAAAATAACGTTCCCATTCAAATTATCTTTATATGTTGGTAAACGGAACAAAACAATTGAAAATATATATATATACAAATTTGCCTTAAAATAATATCATGGTTGCCAACCCTATCCGCGTCAATATATTTGAAAATTTCGTTGTAGCCAACTTTATCATTCTAGGTGTTTCCTTGGTATGGGCGCAACGACGCACTTAGGAAATGTCTACGTGTGGACTGGAGATAAATAATAAAAAATAAAATAAATGGCTTTACGTCCAGAATAAATAATAGTGCTACGAAACATGACTTATCCTCGTCTCTTAGCTCGACCCTATCTTAGAAATATAACCAATGGAACCTATGGCTCGTATAGACCTTACATTGCTCATAATTTTATTATGTTTAACTTTTAAACGATTAATATAAGCTTGTCCCACACATTTAGATCCTTGCCCATTAACTTAGTTATAAAATAAATAAATAATAAGGAGTGCTTTCCCCTATCTTCGAAGATAGGGGAAAGCACAAAAATAATAAGGAGTGCTTTTCGGCAAACAGCCTAATGCTGAGTTAAGGCCCATTCATCACCACTTTAATTATCTACTTTTACCTTTTCTTTGTTTTCCTTTTCTATTGTTCCTACTTAATTTTTCTAATTATTTGTATCTTTTATTTTTGTGTGTGTTGCATAAATGTATTTTCTTTCTTTTCTTTTCTTTCTATCTTTGTCTTATCAATCTTTCTAATCGCCCTCAGCTGAAATTATGTCCCAAGTTCAACGGGAAAAAAATTGATAGGGGAGGGATGTATCGAAAGATAGATATCGATTTGATATTAAAATTAAAGTCAAATAGCAATCCATCAGATGAAGAACACACGCGCACCCAGAGGAAGACGGTATACTACCAGAAATGCTGAAGCGGAACACCATGACTATGTGCGAGGCAGGTGATGCTTTTCACGAGATGTATCGAAAACCGAGTGCCAGACACTTGGAACAACGTCGTAATTAACCTGATACACAAAAAAGGAGACATTAAGAAATTGGAGAAATATAGGCCAATAAGGCTTCTATCACGCCTGTATAAGCTATCCACTAGTGTTATAGTCAACACACTCGAAAATAAACTTGATTTCTATCAACCACGAAAACAGGCCGGCTTTCGGCCAGGATTCAGCATGAATGATCAAACTCAAAACTAATCGAAAAGTGTAATTAATACAGGCGACTCTATTGAATGGTGGGCCGTAGAACGAGCACTCGTCAGTTGTCGTATAGACGAGAAATACATGCAAGTACTAAGCCACCTTCACCAAAATGCCACAGCCTGTGTTGCATTGCACAAGAAAACTGTCAAGTTCCGACTTGAACGGGGAGTCAGACAGGGCGATACAATATCACCCCAGCTGTTTAAGCTCGTTCTTGAATTCATCTTTATACAGATGAGGTGGGAGAATAAAGACCTGGGCCATTATTCTCTACGAACAGCGTAACGCGTCTCGCTGTGGAATCGTTCGGAAAAGTACGGCAATTCTCGAACATGCACAAACAATTCCACGCAGATATCTTAACGCGGCGCGTTACGTGGCCGAGTGGCAATAGAGAATAATGGCCCTGATGGAGTATGGAGAGTGACTTTCCAACCTTAGGTTCACGGATGACCTGGTCCTCATGTCGGACGATATAAGTGATATGCTGACGATGATAGATGAGCTGAAGACAGAGTCGGAAAGAGCGGGACTGTAGCGGGCGGTATATGTATTATAATTTTTTAAAAGGCTTGTTCACAGTTAAGCATAGAACAGATTACTGCTTAGCAATAAGGGAGCTCATTGTATACCTCATGCATCTACTACTGTCAAGGCAGTGTCTTATTATTCTTATTCAAGATGTGGTAAGGCCTGCACTGATGTCCCGCTTAGGGTGTATTGTGCATTTCTTCCAGCCAGCATACACCCAAGTCACTCGAGCTCCTTAACGTAACGGAGCACGGCTGTAGGTCGCTGGCACAGCTGTTCCAGTGATGTCGCTGTAGATGGTGTTAATGTATTATTATTGGAGTTCGTATTTAGTTGAGCCTGTGAATCCACTTTTCAAGTTAGGGTCTATATACGAAAGAATTTTTCGTAGCTGTCTCCAACAGGCAAATGCGACAAGGTCGACCATATCTTGGAATTATCGATACAAATTCTCATTCGCAATTCGCTCCCATCACTAGTATTGCTTGCTCTGCCCGGGTCATTACTTTTTTTTTTTTAATCAAAATTTTTAAGAGACTAGTCACTTAGTGACTATGTCAGCCCCGTATATGTAACATTTGTACCTACATTCAAACTATAAATCATTCATTACTATAAATCTAATACTTCACAATTAACCCATTGTGGTCCTAAAGTCCATTGGTATAATGGGCCGGATGTCCCGCAAATCAGTTTTTATCTTTTATGATAAGATTTAATTTCAGTTTCGAGTTTTGTTACACATTATAGGTTAGAGATTGGAATGTTAGTTTTGTAATCTGTTTTTATCTATTATGATATTATTCCTTAATGTTATTTAATGTTTTAGCGAACTCGGAAAGCTCTTTACAAAAAACAGCGCAATGAGACCAGTAGTTATCCTTACCTGTACTAATAAAACAGTAAGTAACTAAAAGTACAATCTCCACACGTGCCCTCTACGCGCGTGAAAGGCGTACTATCGCCACAGCCACAATCCCCACGCTTCCAAGTCCCAAACTTCACATACGAATACGGTGGTTTGGCACTATTGCATTAGTACTCCTGATGCCTTTGACTGCAGTAGCTATACTAGCATCTTGTCTTAGATAAGCATGTCCAACGAATCACAAAATACGAGCCTATAATTTTTGTCCACGCGCAATGAGCCAGAGAGAGGTGGATTATAACTAGCACTCTTGTTGTAAAAACAACAAGTCAACACTAATAAATTTTACAAACAGGCTGTTTTTTTTTTAATACTACCGATAATTTAATTTTAAACTTAATTACTTCATTTCATTTTTTGACATGATAATTTCTTTGAATTCGTTGTTTCCTAAGATGAAACGTCAACGAATTTTAAAACCACCATCTTTCTATAAATAAATCACTTGACACCTTTTTTCAGACCCACCTCTCTAAACACGCTAACCTGTTCGCCCCGATCCTAAAAATCCTATCCTGTTTTTATAAATCAGGGGCCGACCCGCGCCGACCCACTATAAATACATCAGATGGCAATTACTTGCGGCACTGAACGTAAACGTAACGTAAACCACTTGCACATTCATTAGCACTGAGGAATTGGTTTGAAGGGATTGGTTGGGTTTAGGTTGTTGGAATGATTCCTTCGATATTAATTCGAATTTAGTTTGTACTTTTAGAAACAAACTCAACAAAAAAAAACTTGAATGGCGACAAGCAAGTGAAGTGTAGGTAGACCCCCCGAACGATGGACGGACAACATTGTAGCCATCGCAGGGAGTTGGTGGATAGAGGCGGCTCAAAACTCTCAAAGACCTCAAATTTTAGGGATAACATTTGTGATTTCAAAAATAGGTTGCGGGTCTGTGTATGCAGATTTTGATTAAAGTTTTTGCGTTATTTAGGCTTTTGGGATTATAGACTGTAAAAACATCAAGCTGCTACTTGCTAGAAACCAAAATATACCTTTTAATATAAACAACGCAGTGACGCGACAAGCAGGTCATTTACCAGGTGGTAAGTACCACGACTGTTCATAGCAATTGCAGTGCCAGCACTGTACTCGGTTTGTATATAGTTAGATCGATGTTACTGCTGAATGCTAAAATCTTTTTTTCAAATCGAAGAACCTGTTTATTTTAGAAGTTACAAATGTGTTGTAATTACTTTTTCAAAAGCATTGGCTGTGTCCACCACCAAACATCTCAAATTCTCAAAAAACCCCACACAATAAAACTATAAAACATGCACGTGTTAGATAACTACTTATTGTAAATATAGAAAAATAAACGTCAAATAGCTCGGACGATGTTAGAAGTCATCCGAGTCGAAGACTACCGACATCGTCCGAGCTATTTGAGTCGTTTGAAAACAGATCAACGAATATCTACCATTAACTTTATTAATTACATTAGTCATGACTAATAGTTGTATTTAATTATTGGAACACATTTTAACATCATTCTAATAATTATGGCATAATAATACAGATGTTTCATAGTGATGGATGATGACATACATCGTAAGTTTACACGTGGTACTTTACTTTTCTTTAAAGTAGCCAATACTTCGTTCCAGAACGAATACTTTGTTCTTAAAGCTGGATAAATAACATTTACATGTACCAAGTATTATTTTCATACATTTCTATATTTACAATAAGTAGTAATCTAACACACGCATGCTATTATATTACAAACTGCTACACAAACAACTTAATCACAAGTCTTTGCCTCTATATAAAAGTATGTAATTTGTTACAATTTGAAGGGACACAATATGTATTGTAAATAAGTATAACAATCTTTATTAAGTTCTACATGGATCCATTAAGCCTCAGGACGAATACAAGTTCAATAGCCTAAGAAACCTATTGTGCTAGGCTTTTTGTAATATTAATCAAAAAACCTACACAAAGGGTGTCGCCAAAGGACGACATTGCCGATTTAATATGAATGCCTATCTGAAACAATCGTGATACCGGACGGTGGTACAGTTTCATGGAAGCAGTACTTAATATGATGTAATTCCTACTAAACCTGTCACCTGTGGGATCTCTAGATCCCAGTGAAAATTGCAATAATGTAACCCATAGAGGTGAGAAAAGAGAGGTGAGAATCGTAGCTCCCAAACAAATGGACCGATTTTCATGCGGTATTTTCTGTTTGAAATTTGATGTGATCGAGATGGTGTAGTATATGATTATTTGATTCAATTTTTCAATATTGTATTTCTCTCTGTTTAACCGAAACTTAACTTTATAATACTGTTTGAACTAGGACTAATATTAACAAAAGTTGTACGTGAAACTCGTTTAACCTCGCCTCTTTTTTTAAATTGTTATGATACTGTCTTTAAATTGTCTTCTATTCTATTTTAATTCTATTTTCAAAATTAGGACTCTCATAGATGTTTCGAGAAGAACATCAGTTACCTATTTATCGTCATCGAGTTATGTTCTATCTTTCAAAATTGTCTTAAGCCGCGTTGACACGATCCGTGCCTGCTCGGTCCGAAGGCACTCGGATGCCTACTCGGATGCCACTCGTATTGTGGCAACCCACTATCCGAGCGCAATCGGATGACAGTATCCGATCAAAGTAGACTCGGACCGCGTTCTACTCATCCGAGCTAGTTCGTATGGGAGTAGGAAAAAAAAATGGCGGCTACTAAAAATTTACAAGCGTCTCGTCGACGTCTTTCAAAATAAATACTAAATATAAAAAATTCAAACCCTAGAAACCCTAGCCTATGACACTCTAAAAATGAAGACGAATCAATTGACACCTCGCTTGTCAAAATCAGGCCAATTGGGGCGATGCTATGATGGAACATCCACATACCCTCATACATAGACTGTTAAACTCATTACCCTTCCCTTGCTTTGCCGTAGTTGGGTAAAAAGTGAATGTGACACTAGGTATGAGTACGCTTAGATACGTGTAAACAACTATCCGTGTACACTCGTATGAAGCCGACTCGTACGAGTCTACTCGGACCGAGCAGACTCTGATCGTGTCAACGCGGCTTTAAGACCTCTAATAGACTGTATTCTTTTGGCCTCTATTAATAAAATGTTTTAAATCCTCTAAATATGATAAAATAAATTGTGTGAAACAGTGTATAAATCAGTTATCAGATAGCTAGCATAGTGAACAGTAAATTACCAGATATCATTCTGTCTTAAAGATTTATTTTGATCTTTCAAAATCTATGTAAATCAACGATAATATAATGTAAAAAGTGAAAAAAGTTAGAAGTGCTTTTAGTCTAATAAATGGTAAAGTGATCACACCCTGGAATTTGAACAATTTTTAAAATAATCCCACTCACCGTAGAAGATCTACAAGGCTACGTTACACCAACTCCTCACCAACCACGACGACTTCACCAGGGAAGTGACATCACCTGTCATCGGAGTACTTCGGAGAAGATAGACCAGTTGAAGATCAAGACGAATATAATTGAAAGGGAGCTCGACCGTTGTGATCTGGTATGGAAGTTATAGTACCTCAAGGCACCTGAATACTCCGCAGATCCTCAAGAATTAAAGGCGCCACACCACATCACCGAGGACTGAAGTTGAACGAGTAATTGAAGACCAAAACTCTACTCAAGAGCGAAACCTACTTCGAGGCAGTTGTGTACGAGTTGCTGTCTTCCCTTCCTGACTCCGGGCTGCTGGAAGTCCATCTCGAATAGTTCCAGACGCTTCACTTGCTCCTGACGAAGATAATTTTACCTCACTAACCGTACATAAAAATATTTACTTCTTCGATATTAATAAACCCAGGAATCTTCCCTTTATAGGTTAGGTAGTTCCTCAACTTAATAAATTTAGGGAAACTTGACAGGGAAACTTTAGAGTCTCAAATTCTTTCTAGGAGTCTGCTTTTACCTTATTCCTTTTGACCAGGATGGTAGAAACCGGTATCTTGGGGTAATTCTGTATATATCAGATCCTCAAAATATCTTTAAAAGACCCTCGTGTCTTATAGAAACCGGTATTTTGAGGTAATTCTGTATATACTTCAAACAGATCCTCAACATATCTTTAAAAGCAAAAATGTGCTTGCTGATTTTATAGAACACCATTGTAGGAATGATTGAGTCAACATCGCTATGGAAGAAGTTTTTTACATAGTATTAAATTCGAGTTTGATCTCACTTTACACTTCACACGTGGGATTGGCCAGGTCATGTTAGCCGCATGCACCCCGTCCGGTGAGCAACGCTAGCAACACGTTGGGTGCCTGAAGATGGACGACGCCGCCGAGGCTGGCCCAGAAACAGGTGGCATGGTGGCATGGACAAATACTAAGGGGCTGGCTTGAGGTGGCGCAGGAAAGAGTCATTTGGAAGGACTTGGGGTGGATTTTGCGCAGCAGTGCGTATAGGCTAAATAAAATAATCTGTGATAGAAAATTCTTATAGATCTCAGGCTTTTCTTTTCCTCGAATTTCTTTTGGTTGAAGCTTATGTAATCTTAAAGTATCTTAAATTGAAAAAAGTGCCCTATGAAAATTAAACAATATTTCAGTTTGAGGGACCAAATAAATATTATTTTCTCATTAGTTATATTCCTTTGTGATTGAGATCTAGTGAAGGTATCTCTTATTACTTATGTATCCAGTTTCATACATTTTGGTTCATATTTTTTTAAGTTGTATGTTGCTTTGATAGATTGGGACGGACAGATAAAAATAAGGGAACTGGACGTTCTTACAAGAGTTCATTGTTGACCGACAGAACCCTATAAAGTAAAAAAAAAACACAAACGTTGTTCCGCTTTCACGTGCGCCGGCTACAACAGTTACCGAAAATCTGGGGTTTCAGAACAAGACAATTTTTGTTCGTTCGTGTGGATAATAAAGGAAAACATGCTCAGTAGCCAGTAATTTATACAGTCAAAAATGTCTACGAAGATAATCAAAGGTCTGCGACTCATGTCGGTGGAAAAGTAGGCGAAACATTCAAACTAAGAATTAATTCCTATTATATGGTCGATGTCTTCAGGCAGTCCTTACTGTTTTATTACTATCGCATGACATAGGGACGAGCGACGAAGGTTGATGTAGGCATAAAAAAAAGCCTCAACAGCTGATTACGTGGAACACGCACCTTCGCAAACGTGACAATGTGACAAATATTTCTTGTGTGTGTTTTAAGAGTGGGTAGTGAAATAGATTCGCAAATTTTCAAACGTAGTTTTTTTATGCATCTGTGATGGCTGTATAAAGAAATCTATGGCTTAAATTATCTGATAGCGGGTTCGGTTATGGGCTCCACACCAATGACTTTTTTAAGTAATGTGTGGTTTTCCATCGCTCCGGGCTTCGGATGGCAATTAAGTTGTCAGTTGCGGCTGTATTGATTAAAAGCGGTCGTTAAGCCATGTCAGAAACCCTTGGGCGATCTGACAAACTTTGACACCAGAGGCCAGCACTACCTCACATGACAAACAAACAAAACAATTATCTGTATAACTTTTCCTAACAGATCACCTTTTAATAAATATAAATAGTAAAACTTGCTTTGCGCGTACCTATGCGCTGACCATGTTAAATCCATGGAATTAGAGATCATACAGTCAAACAATGGATATCTATCTACATTAGTACCTTGATAACATGACAAAAGACTCCATATTCTGCGAAATAACTCTAAAAGTTAAATCTGCTACATGGAATCTGAGAGTTCACGCCTCATTCGTTACTCAGACACTTCGAGCTAAGGACTGATGCAGAGTTTGGTGAGCAAAATTGTGAAATCAGTTTTCTATACAACAGTGGTAAAACTAGCAAATCGCCCGCAGAACTTTGGTTTCAAAATCAAGCACGGCACTGCCCTCATCTGGAATGGGCATATGCCCAGAAACTTTGCTGGGAAGTATGTTTTTCAAACCGAACCATGGTAAATTTTGCACACTACTACTAGGCTTTGGACGGCTTATTATTTGCCAAAGGTGTGGTTTCTTTAGGACTCAAGCAGAAGAATCTACTACAGGAAGACCAAAAATGCACTAACAAACACATTTAATATATTATTCTCAGTCAAATTCTGTAAATATTATTACAAAACAGTTTACTATTGCTAGACTGTGGTTACGTATTAGTATGTTTTAGACAAAGTGCCCAGAACTTCACAACATCTCTTCTTCCACCTCATTGTAGAGAGCGTGCCTCAATGTTCCTCAATCCGTGCAACCGTACGTAAAGTCGTTAGCGACGACAGAAAGCTGCTGCTGTGCGCCACTCGCACATATATCAGCAAAATGTCCCGGTCACACTTGAGAGGCGCACACGGAATTCTACTTCAAATGATGTTTGCACAAAATATGTTCCTAGCTCAACGACACTAATATACGTATGCATATGAATATATAGTGTAGCGAAATTTTCTGTACAGAAATGTTGCATTATGTGATATTATCCAACATATTTACAGATGCGGCTGCGGAAGTGGATTAAATTTTTAGAGCATCGTTTGCAAATGTAGATTCTGAAACAATTTTTAAGAAAAGTTGTAGATTTAAAGTTTTAAGCATTTTTTTGAGAACAACGCTTTAGGAGCTAAATCAGTAGGTGCTGATATAGATGTTTGAAAATTGAACTTGCTGTAGGAAAATTAACAAATTAGTAATATTCAATGAACTTAAAAAACTTCATCAGCGCAAGTACGAAGAATATATTTGTCCTGGACGTTATAAATCGATGCAGACGTTTCGCATAATGCGGACACCTGTAGCAACCCTTGTATAAGTTCAAAGCAAAGCAGCACGTACATCTATAGACATTGTATAAGTTGTACGAAAGTGATTCAAAGGCTTACACGTCTGTATGACCGCCATTACATTGTAATATTGTTGTCGTGGTACCTCCGTGGTTTTTGGACGGAAAGTGTTGGAACGGTCAAGATTTTATAGTTTTGGGTTAGAATGTTGATTTTAGTTTTGTTTCACGATTACAGCACGTTTTATGATGGCAGTTGAAAAATTGCGACGGTATCTACTAGAAGACTACTAACGAAGGAGTTGTTTTGCCGTTCTTAGGAATTTTCCTTTTTGGATGAATAAGTTTAAGATTTACATTTGATTACAATCTCGCCCGATGGTAAGCGATATGTGGCCGGTTATGACGGCAGCAAATCTAAAAGATCACCTTTGCCTTCAAAAAACTCCGGTCTCAAGGAACAAGGAAAATGAGAGATAAAGAGAGAGAGAGAGAGACAGTTCTGAGTGGACGCATTCTATTCTCATCGCCATATTCTACAATCACAATGGACACAATTTACTACCAAAACAAAGACCAACTGACTACAATCAGACCATACTACAGCCATAATTTACGGTCCTAAACTGTGACAGGCTGATGTATCGTCTCACCGTGATGCGGGCCGTCTGTCTATCTGTCCTACTACCGATGTATGAGAATTAGGTGTATACGTAGGCGTTTCCACGGCCACATGCCAACGTTGCAATCAGACAGGTATAACGCTTCAATTAAACGGTTTACAGTGATTGCTTATTACTCGGTGGGTTTTTTTTATTACAGGCTAGACAATCGTTTGACTTTGATCTCACCTGATGGAAAACGATGATGTGGTCGCAGGTGTAGCACGCTTGCCTAGTAGATACCTATTCACTCTTGACTTGAACAAACTTAAGTTATTATTTTTCCGGAAACACTGACGAGGGCAGGGCATTCCACTCCTGTGCAGTTCTTGTAATAAATGAACTGATTCCGTGTAGTTGAAGGTTGAATGAAGAAACGTAACGCTTCGTTCTTGAGCGAGGTATTTCAACCATAAAAGGGCCACCCTTTTATGCTTTGCCGATCTTATCGTACAGTGATGGAAAGGCCATATGATGTATGGGTCATCCACTTCGTTAGCGTTAGGCCTATGCTGTGGCGGGCAGTGCGGAACGAGGAACATGTGTATATTAATTAGACGTATTTTCTAAAACATTTTTATTGTAAATATTATAAAAGCCTAAACAGTGTGCATAGAGATATTTAAATGGTTATTTACGCCAACATTAACATCTTATCGCTTAAAATTGATCCCATCCAGACACATTTTGGTGGAAAGGAATTTTCAATCTCTAATCTTTTAAGGTATTGAATTTCGTTGCATCGGAGTAGATTTGAATAACGCAGGTGGGTTCATCGGAATGTGACTTTGCGTAACGTAACGTATTTTCCGTCGGAAGTCACTCACCTTAACCTATGAATATCTTTAAAATAACATCCCAGGACGTTCCGCCCGAAAACCTACAGCCCTACATAAATAACAAGGTAACGAGATTCTTGGCCTCGAGGCTGACCGCAAGGTTACGAAGTATATCGATACGGTTGTTTTGTAAATGCGGAATAATGATATGTATTTTAAAATTATGGTAAGTCAAAGCACTCGAAGTAAGTATTTTTTTGCATATTTTTTAGATACGCTGCTCATCAACATGTATACTAATGAAACAGATGTGATGAAGCGTGGAAGTAGCGTTGCGTCTTTACCACGTCGGTTAATAATCTATGTATAAATATAAAACTAGTGTCCCGCCCCGGCTTCTTCACATGGTTCTATATAAATACAATTAATCCTCAGAATTCATCATACGTATTGGTGAAACCGGATCAAGATTGTCCCGATAATTTTTGAGATAACCTTTAGCAGACAAGCAGACGCGATTGGCGAATTTGTTTTATGTTAACCCGTCGAATGTGTTGTTTACGTAAATCTTTTAATTTTTTAATTGTTAAAGTGTTCGCGTGACAGGCAAGGGTAAAGGCCTGAACACTGAAATAAAAGGCTTTTACGCAATTCACTCATGTCATGACGAGTCAAGTGTAATAGCTCCATCGCTCCAGTGTAGATTTTTATTTATCTTTTGTCATATATTTTTATTAAAAATCAAATAATAAATAAATACAATTTTATTTATTTTTTGGGTTAGGTATGTTTGGCAGAGAGGTGGGTGTTGTGTTTCTTTATGTTTAATAGTTCGCGCATTTAAATGTTACATGCCTAGTTTCTAGACTGATAGTATAAAAACTGATTCCGTGTAGTTTCAGACTACATGTTGTTATTGTTGTTTTTTTTTGTTTTTTTTTTTTGTTTTAGGTTTGAGCTACTTAATATAAATTTGTGTCATGATTTTCATTTGTTGGTTTGTATGTTATAGGTAATTGAATCCTAAATGCAACGAGTATAGTCAAAATTTACAGCATAAGAACTTTGTTTACCTTAATCCAGGAAGGAATTGTACTAGCCGTAACCCGGGGAATCCTAGCACGGCTACTACCGAAACACCTGCGCTGCTCGACACCGTTCTCAATTATGTAACAAATAACCATATGTGAATTCTTAGGTTAAGGAAACAATGAATGCTGTTTGTGAAAATAAATATCTTATCCTAAAAAAAACTAATAATGTTTAACAATATGCGAGAACGAAGTCCGCGTCAAGTCAGAACGTCCTCATCATGTGACCGCCCTACGGCCACTTTACATAATTATCGACTAGGATTCAAACCTCGAGTAACTGACCTCAGAGATATTCTCTCAGCATCTTCAAACCCTTAAAGTAGCTCATCAGACGTAAGATGTTTCGGCTACCCGCAGTACATAAATGCCATAAAACAAGGTGCCGCTTGTCTGCCGAAGCCGGGAGGCCGTGGCTCCGATGTAAATCGATACGTGATTGTGCGGACTATGGTAGACTACAAGTTGAAATCTTGATGTGAAGATCTAAGCCACTCAAATTGGTACAACATCTCTACCATATCGACTATTTTTAATAATATTAGTAAAAGTTGCCTGGAAAAGATTTATATTTAACAACAAGGCTGCCCAATGTACCATTAGTTTCAAATTTATATCACCTAACTTATTGGTGTGCAAGATACAGTTGGTGTTTTGTATTGTAGGTAGAATGCATTGTATAATGTTGTCAGAAGTCTTGAAGTAATTGATGGGATGTAATGAACTGAGAGAAAGGCTGGCTGCGGTTTTAAAGTACTAGCTGCGGTCCGCAGCTCTGCCCTCGTACAAACTTTGCCACCCTTTTTCTTAGGGATGGCATTTCCGAAAACCCCACTGCGCATTAAGACACGCAAGAATATGATCTTTAGACATGCCAGAACCAGCAACAGCAGAAATGTCGCTGGTTCTAGCATGTCTAAATAAATAATTAATGCAGTACTTTTAATGTAATGTAATTTAATATAATAAGGTATGTAATGTATTCATCATTGATTAAGTCACCTTAGTTTGAACATGTTCTTATAAATAACGCTGTTATAAACAGCATGAACACTTCCTAGTAGCAGCAATAATGAGAAGTGTTAAACAATACCAGGTTTTGGTGCCAGAATAATCAGCCAAACGATGAGGGACCACCGCAATACTTTGGCTAAGTTACTTAGCTAGTTTTTTACGTAATATTATAATACACACACGCACACACACCCTCTCTCACACATACACATAACTTCCACCTAATGTCACTTCCTTGACCTCTCGACCTTTACAAGCACCGCTACACGTAAAATTAAACATTAACGCCGCGCCGAGAAGCCCCGCCGTAAAGTTATAAAGACTTAATAAAAACCATTTCTACCTTAACCTACTCGACCATACAAAAAGCGGGGAAACAATATTAAATCCGCTTAATTTTCCTTACAGAAATATTTGCACAGAGCATCCTCAGACGAAAATAGCGGGAAATGAATTAATGAGCGTCTTCCTTAGATAAGGTATGCTTCTGTTCGTAGCTGTACTGCGGCGTGTTTACATGGTTTTCCGTGTTGAGGTTTGTAGGCAGTTCATGTGGAAATCAAACAAATAACACGCCTATTGCATAATAATTTGCTCAAATATACACCAACTAGCTGTGCCCGCAGCTTTGCCCGCGTGATCATTTTTATGGGTTATAAGGATTCTATGTGTTATTCCCAAACCAAAATTACTAAATTTCATAAAACTTCGTTCAGACGTCAAATAGTTCTTTATCGATTGCTTGGCTGTTTCTCATCGAATTGATACCAAGGACACCAGTTTTTAAATCAAAACCTAAGCTAAACAACTTTTTTTTTAAACAATTAAAAAAAAAAGTTGTTTAGCAGCTTATTTTCTACCCTTTCTTTTATTATCTTCACTGTACAGACTTTTTGTTACTTGCTGCTTATAATAGATGCTTTATTTTAAGTAATTTATTTACATGATTAATATATTTATATTGTGTTTATGACATTGTAATGTTTTTAATGCGAGAAATTCCTTCTCTTCTTTTCATTGAGAGATCTTCCTTTAAAAATATTATTTAACCTTACAGTACTAGTAATAATGTAGGAGCTTTTTTTATTATTTATGCAGACCTCTAATTGGCTCTAACATACACCAGCATGTGATCAATATTATGTAGAACACTAGCTGCGCCCTTCGGCTTTGCGCGCGTGGTTCCTTTCTTAGTGCTCCCTCCCCTACAGTAGTGTAGGGGAGCAAAAAGAAAGGAACCGCGCGTTTTGGTTTGTGAACAGTCTACTGAACTATTCATTGAGCGACACAACAGTTTTATATATTTAGATGAACATTACACGTCACTCATAGTCAATAATTAATTAATTATTCTCATTGAATTACATGTACTACATATATCTCTATGATTATTCTTCGTTTATTCAGCCTTTGAAAATAAAATTACAAGTCATTAATTTGGCTCAAATTAATGTCGAGTATGAACGTATAAGACTGATTTATGCATAAGTTATATATAGATGAATTATTTGCTTGACTAGCTGTTCCATCGTTGCAAGCTAGATGGAGGGTAGTTGTAAATTAAATGTTATCAGTGATTTTTATTCTACTATCGTTCACTGGTAGAAGACAATCTGTCATTACGACTCGTGCCAAGATCACGTAGTTCTTAACTTGCTGAATCCGTAACGGATATCTTCGTATGGACTTAGAATCACCCCGGTTCGTAACAAAGGGTGCTGGAAGTGTTTTGAAGTTTTATGGAACACAGTGAAACCGACTGCGCAGTTTGGCCGAGCTTGGCTGCGACGGGTGCTGCTGCCCGGCGGGCGTGGATAAAAGGTTGGTGGAGTCTCCTTATAGCTCTCTTAAGCCTTGCAGGGATATTCATATATCAGTTCCTCACACTCACTACGCACTTCATACAGTCCACTTTTTAAAATACCTTTCCCGATACTACACATTACCTGTGTCCGTAATTGATGATAATTGTAGTGTACATACGTACTTTTCAATACAACAAACAAGTAGTAGTTTTACACATTTGTTTACATTCCAACTGCTCAAACAATCTACACCGCAAACGCTGCAATATTTGTGGCAGCGGCAGCGTTTGTAGTTCTATTGACATTAAACTCAACACTAACTCTAGTTAAAAACTCTGATATCCAAACCATCTGCATAATATATTAAAAAAGACATAACTGAGCCCTAACTTAAGTTGTGGGACAACGTCAGTTTCTGAAAAGCTGCACCTTATCACAGATTTTACCTGAACTTAATGTTTCCAGGGCATGCATTATGCAAATCTACTGGTGGGGACGTTCTGGTGGGGATTTCGGTAATAATCCTGCAAGATGAAGGCCTACATTCAATTCATTACTGTGTGTTAAGATGGGAGGCGCTTCCATTTTTGGCTAAGGTTTTTTGACAATGCTTGTTTGGTGATCAATTTAGTAAAAATTACAATACAACATCAAGGTCTACTGACTTAATTAACATAAAACTGTTGTGATACTTTCTATAATGGTGGATAGGATCTGTTGAGTTTTCAAACAAATATAAAAGTTTGTTCTAGACTACTTTGTTTACCTTAGATAAAAAAGTTAAAGACACGAGTTTATAGATACTAGCTGTGCCCGCGGATTTGTCCGCGAGGTCATTTTATTTAAAAGTAGCGTGTTTTTCCAGGACCAAAAGTACCTACATTTCAACATATCTTCAAAATTCGTTCAGCCGTCAAATAGTTTTTTATCAATTGCTCGGCATATAATCATTGGATTAAGATACCAAGTACCCCATTTTTAAGTGGAACCCTAAGCTATCCAACGTTGCAAACTGCATCGCAATCGGTCCAGAAGTTTTTACGTGATGCGTGAACAAACATACAGACAAACAAACAAACAGACAGACACGATATTTTTAAAATGTTATGGTCTTGTTGAGTAGCTTATTTTAAGTAGGTTTCCTACGTTTTTTTATCATCTTCATTGTACAGACTTTTTCTTCTTATTGCTTTATTATAATTATAGATATGTTTAAAAAACAACGTTCAGTAGTTTAAAAGATATGAACTGTTACCTGTTTCAAGTAGATATGCCTTTTTTTCTTAGCGAACGGAATAAGTACTTGATATTTTTAGGCCTACATTAACTAAAATAAAACACTTCATATCGTATAAAACTAACACAATTTTTTTGAGGTCTGTGCACCAAGTGTACAATATTAACATAGATAAATATAAAGCATTTTTGTCAATATTACATACATACATATGTAAATCCACGAAATTTTGTACATTTGTTTATCCAGATAAAGTAATATAATTATGAATATTACGCATTTTCATCAATATTACATACATACACATCAACTTGATGATATCCCTTTTTTTAAATTGTTTAAAAAAAAATACTATTCTAATATCCCAGAAAGAGAAAAATTACGACGACACCCTAGTTAGAATTTCCTACATATTTGGAGTGCAATAATTCCATAGTGTAGTGCCAGAAAAAAAAGAACCCTACAGTCCCTAAACCTAACCCTGTGAATGCCCTGGTAGAAATGGCCGGTAGCTCTTACACTAAGTTTGTATAACGAAACTTCAACAAGAAAGAAACGAACGAAACAAGAACTGTGATTATATCAGGGCTATCAAGAAGATCAAGGATAGCAATTCAGCGAAGTTTTAGAAAACTCATACGAAAAGATTGAAAAACAATATTATAGGAGGGGATTCCATTGTGATCGATGAGAGACCGGAAGCCGGTTGAAGTTTCATATGGTTATTGTAACTTGGGAAGAAGCCCGAATTCGATGACATGCAAGGAATGTACCTTCCTAATGTAGCTTCTCACTCACCGATTGAAAGCCTCAATTATATATTTCGTAAACGAGCAGAAAGAACAGATTTATGAAGCCCACTTCATTCTTGCTCACTTTATTCTCTGGAGTCCTCGCAACCTTCTCCAAGGGAGACTATTCATCCATTGAAGGAGTGCCACTGCTTCTGTTTGCGGATGCTTGGCACCCTGGGAAACCCGACAGTCCGACCGTTGTCCAGCCAGGAATTTTATAAAATAATTTTCTGAACTAATTCTATAAATTACATTTATTTTATGATAAATATTAAGTTTTAATTGCTATCCTTTGCCTGGGGACCAGAGACTACTTAGCATAATTTAATTCCTAGAAATAAGCGCTCAACCCACTGTTTTGGACAGCCCTAATCCGATTAGAGTTGACACTGTTACTCATTAGTGGAACGGATGAACTTTTAAATTATATTTAATATATATTTTTGATGTTACGAATTATAAGCGCGAAAAGAAATAGTCAATTTTTTTTTAATAATCGACTAAAGTCGAAATTAATTCGCGCAAAAAATATGCGCGATGTTTAAAAAATATTCATGAAAAATCTAGAGCATAGAGGTGAAATATAAAGATATTGTTGTGTTGATACATGCTATCACTAGTACCTAGATTAAATAAAGAGCCCTAAATTCGATAAAACTTTAATAAATCGAAAAATAATAATGCCTGGCAAGAAAAAAAGGGGTCAGACGCAATCTAACTTTAAAATTTTGGCAACAATCGGGCTTCATTCATACGAATATTTTAATCAATAGGAGTTTAAACAACAATAAATTTAATATATAACACTTGTAATCACATAAACTTTCGGCATATTTGCAGAATTAGCAAAATATTTCATAGTCAATTTTTTTTCTTCCGAGTCGTGCGTCACAGAATATTTTCTTTTTAAAGTTGTTATGACTCTATTTGTTGGACTTTGGCATTTAATTAGATTGCCATACGATTAAACTAGTACCTTAAATCAAATAGAGAGCCTTTACACCACCCAAATTTGAAATAAATCAAAAAGTTCAAAACTTTTGCCGGGTGGCAACCACAGAAGCCAGTCGTACACTAGTTTTTTTTTGCTGGTTAATCAATCTACAGGCCTGCTTATTTATAATATTGCACACTTCCGCGATGGACCGTCCATTTTTTTTGCAACCGTCGCTCTATCTGTCATAGAGCAGGAGTACAGTTATGATTAAAATCGCCGAACCACCAATATTTATAATGGATTTATGATAAACTGAAACAAAAACAATGTAAGTCGTCGTGACTTAGCAACACTTGACAATAAAATGCCAAAATAAGATGATACTATGATCCATCTAGACATAACTGCAGCTATAATCGTAGAAAACAAACATTATACGAACGTAAGAATGTCGCACGCATATAAACAAACTAGTAAGAGGAATAATAATAAATAATTTAACTTAAACTTCAGCCTTACATTTGAGATAATAATTATAATGATACCATCAATTGTGTGACATACCCAGTCCGGCGCAACCACAAAGAAATTCTCAAATTTGGCTCATATGTATGGAATTTGGCAGAACAGTAAAGTTCATTTGTTTTTCAGATCCCAATTAACGAACCAAAAAGAACGAAATATTATAGAGTCCAGTCATGATAATATTACTATACTCTTTGGTCCAAACTCTTTGTAGTACTGGCATCACACTAGCACATCATGCTTTCTCTTTCTCGCATTTAGATTATGAAGATATTATATTCTTTGTTTGTAATTTGTCAAGAAAAATCTAAAATTTAGGTTAGTGTTCTGCGAATTATAAATTTTATTCATATTATTGTTAATAACGTGCTGTTTTGTATTTTCTTTGAAGAATCATATAATTATAGTGTTAAACCGGTTTATATGATAATTTTAAAATGCCACCAACTTCAAAAAGCTACAAAATATGTGTTTTACGTGGAGGGAACTCCACGTAAAACACATATTTTGTAGCTTTTTGTTACCAGCTTTTTGTTGCCAGTTACGAAATCCAGAACAAAAAGGAAATTTATGGCATGAATTCCTATTGATCAGCCCCGGTAAGCATTAATTTTGACATTGCTTAGTGCCACCTCCCATTAACGTGACCATATATGATAATTTACATGATTTTTATTTTGTATTTTCATATTGTTTTAACACTAGGGGGTATTTTCATATTGTTTTAACACTATACGCAAGGTCAAATAACTTAACTATAGATAAAGCTATCGTAGGCTGAGTCAGGCTGCCTATAATGTATTTCCTTATCATTAATCAACATGTTTATTTCCAAATGCAGAAAATGAGGATCTGCATACATTCCTATAGAGACCAGTCGTAACATACATTTATAAATGTGAGTGGGTGAGATAAAGGTAGAGCAGGTACACCGCATGGTCTCAATTCAGAGTGAAGCACTAGTAGATAAGCTTAGCTATGTTTGCAAAATCCATTTTCGTATTTACATTGTAAAAAGTATTATAAATAAATTGTTCCGATGTTCAAAAGTTTATTTCAAAGTATTTTGTCACATTTACCTGTTGCTATGGGTATCCAATAAGCCCAACGCTGTTGCATTGTGAGAAAACAACGTTGGGCTTATTGGAACCGTCTTTCAGTAATATGAAACCTCGACGAGGGCATGCATGTTTTATCGATATCGATAAAACCAAGAATACGTGCAAGCAAGCACTACTCTATCCGGTATGTTGTATGGTTGGTAGCATTGTCGAGATAGGCTAACGTCTGACCTTTAATGTTAGTAATGTTGGATCCTTCGAAAATAAGACCTAAGAAATAAGACTGCCGCACCTATCGTATTCTCTAATTTATAATATTAGAAAGATTAACTCTTTATTGAAACACCACAATATAGAAACATACAATTAATAAACTTAGTCTAACAAAAACATGTTACAATTGGCGGACTGATCGCTTAAAGCATCCAGACAACCGTGCATGGAAAGGAATAACTTCAACAAATTACGGACGGTGGTTAAAATAATCAAATAATAATAATAACAAACGTATAATTCATATCGTAATAAATGGTATTTGTAACCTTTACTGTGAAAACAAGCTTGATTACACGACTGCCCAAGAAAGGAGTGCAATGTTTTCAGGGTTCATGTATGTATGTATGTATGTGAGTTTCTATGTTCCACCAAAAGTTTTAAATGCCTGAACATATTTGGATGTATCGTTAGAATCCTTACATCATCCCGAGTGAAATTGACATATTTTTTTATTTGAAGTTTTCCTTTTTCGCAGGGCTATCGTGTACTTGTTTTTATTTTGTTAAAATACTCCAAAAAGCAAGTTATTTTATCGCCCACGTAATCATTTTTCTTGGACATAAGGATCATTATGTGTTAATCCAGGACCAAAAGTACCAATATCATCAAACTTCGTACCGACGTCAAATAGTTTTTGATCGATTGCTCGTCTTTTACATACTCGTATATGACAAAATCAAAACATATATTTAAAAAAAATATCGTTTACTTCATTATCACCACTGAAGCATTTAATTCACAAAGCCCAGCAAGACATAAGTTCAAAAACTAAAACCCCGATTACGGTCGGTTAAATAATAGCCTATGACACTCTTGCGATGGATTGATACCTCGCTTGTCAAAACCGGAACTAGTTTTTAGTTTGAACCCATAACCCTTACATTGCCTTGCTGTAGTCGGGTAAAAAAATATATACCTATACCTGAAAACGAAACGATTGACACCTCGCTTGTCAAAATCGGACCAACAGGGGCGACGCTACGGCGGAACATCCACATACATAAATACATACATACATACATACATATATACAAACATATAAACATACATACACACATACATACATAGACTTTTAACCTCATTACCCTTCCCTTGCTATGCTGTAGTCGGGTAAAAAAGGGTACCTACCTAAGTCCAAAAAACCCAAATCAGCCCTAGCTTAATTGAGCGTTTTCATAAAAAAAAAAAACGCTTAAACCCTTAAAAAGCGTCACCTCGTTACGGCCCACTGTTAAATCTGAAGTGGCAGATTTAAGACAAAATGGAACAAAAGAAACAGCGGAACAAAAAGGAGTGAACTTTTCAGTTATTTTAACTCAACGATTTTTCCCCAACTCGAATAGTTATCCAACAATCTATTTAGAACTTCTATTTTGGTTATTGTTTTACCTCTAAACGGCTATAACAATTATTTTTTTCGTTTGTTCAATTGTTTTTGTGAAAGCACGTACACTTTTGCGTTTGTGCGTGCATGTTTTGAATGAGAACATGCACGCACAAACGCATGAGAGTTCGTTGTACACTTAAAAAACTGCTGCTATTTCTCATTTATGCTTTAGGAATACCACTTTTGTATAATTTTGAAAGGAAAATGTTGGTATAATTTCAATTAAGATATATACTTTTATTATGTACTCAGAAAAAGCTACTGATTGAACTGTAATGAAAAGTCAAAGACACTCTTGGGTTTTCTTAGAATGTTCCCGAAATATCTTCTCTCATAAATAGCCGTTTACTAATAAGAAATATTTGCATTATTTTTCCAACCATACTTTCTGAGATTGAAGTTGTCATAATGTTTAGTATATAATTATTTAACTTTAGGTTTATTTCACTAACAACTTACTAACTAGAATTTATTTTGAAATGAGCTATAGGTAAAATGTTCTAAGTTATTAATGTATACCATTTTAAGAGGCAGAGGTATCTTATAAATAAGCCTAGTAAATATGAAATACATATTAATATTATATCTTTAATATAACCTTTGGAATGAAGGTTAAAATCCAAAACCAATTTCGTGTTCTATTGTAATCAGGTTCATACAAAAACGTGACTGGAAAAAATATAGCTTAGTTACATAACTTGACGAAAATGCTTTGTAATAGAAAATCATAAAGTATAAATGGCCATGATACCTATGTTATTTAGTGTATATTAAGGTTCCGTAGAGGGCAGGCCTCCTCTCTGGGTAAGGAACCCTATTGTTACAGCATCGCTGTCTGTATGTCTGGGGCCGTCAGGGGCTTGTAGCTCCTAAACTAGATCAGATAGGAACATAAACACAATAATAGTTATTTTTCCCGAAAAGTAAAATGTCATGAAAATTATAAATAAATTCATTTCAAGCACACCTGACCCGTAGACGTCGTGCTACGGTAAAGTTACAAGACATAAGTTCAAAAACTAAAACCCGACTACAGTCGGGTAAAAAACGGTCTATAACACTCTTGCAATGAAGACGAATCGATTGATACCTCGCTTGTCAAAATTGGACCAATGTGGGTGATGCTATTGTGGAACATCGACATACCCACATACGTATACACATAAATACATACATACATACATACATACATAGTCTGCCCTTCCCTGGTTTCGCCGTAGTTGGGTAAAAATGCCCGTACTTGCAGCACCATTCATTTTGATCCCATATGAAAACTCATACGCCTTTATTGTGTACATGTACATTAACGTCTCTTACTGGTTTGATCAAAGAGCGATAGTGGCCTAATGGTTCTATAGTGCAATTTAGAATCCAACGATACCGGGTTCAAAACCTAGGCTCCCGCACCAATGACTTTTCGAAGTTATGTGCGGTTTTCCATCGCTCCGTGCTTCGGAGGGCACCAAAACCAATAAAAAAAATATTAATAGCAGTCGTTAAGCCATGTCAGAGGCCCTCGGGCGGCCTGACAAACTCTGACATCAGAGGCCAGCACTACCTCATACGACAAACAAACAAACAACAAACAAACAACTGGTTTGATAATTGTGAGTGACGTCATGTGCGTTACATTACATTTTAGTTGTCTGAAGTCATAAGTTAACTAGTTTGTTTACATGCCGGGTGTAAACCAATTATAGCAGAACACTGTTAAGCTTCGATCGTTGCCGAAAAGCGGCGACGCAAACATTTCCGGTTTTAGGCTTGAATATTATAGATCCGACATTATGTATACGAACAAAACTGGCAAAAAAATCGCTTGACTCCCTAAGAAGGAGTTTAACTCCTCCTTCGCTTTGCTCCTAAAAAGGCAAAGAGGACATCAAAAAGTTTGAGAACCGTTCACTTTACCTTTACCGATAGAACCCACTGTTTTGTATAAAAGGTAAGGGAAGGTGGGGGATACTTTTTTCTATCACACTTTATGCTTATTTTACGAAGGCGCGTTCACGCACGCAGAACATTGTCTGCGTGAACTGGAGCGACATTTATTGTACCTAGGGTACAGGTACTGACAGTTTTTAGTGGGAATAGTATCGAGCTAGTGAAATTTTCTTGCGAGGATTACTAAAGCATTTAGTAAAATTTCTTTAAAATATTAAGTATTTTGGTTGTGGTACATTTTCTCAAAATTTATCGATGACGCTTCATCGACTCGAATCGTTGGATTATTCAATCGAATGTTAGTAGTCTGTTAGTTAATTTCATCGGATATATTGTTGTTGATCATTAATGTTGTTATTTGAACCGAGGTGTTGTCCTCCCTAGTGTGTGTGCATCGTTTGAAATTTTCTTCCTAACCATCACCGGTGCAGTGTGAAGGTTAGTTGGTCGCGCGATATTTAACTCAACATTGAATGTGTGATTCGATAACCAGTATCAACTTGTCCTACTACTTATTTGAATATTATAAAAAAAATCTAAGTGTTGAAAGGGCATGCCTCAGCATAATACCAAGCGTCTTCGACACTTGACGCTGATTTTCAGTCACGGCCCAGAGGGACCAATCACGAAAAATTGAGTAGTAGATAATAAAATTAAATCAAATTTTAATTATCGTTTAAACCCTTAAGTAGTAATTTATTGGTGTAGAACCCTAGTTACATTAATACATTCTCTAATCCTGACATCTGAGGTGAATTAATTCCTGTAATGGACAATTTCATCGCGTTTAAATATTTGTAGAATCAATTTGTCCGAGTGAAAACAGCGTTTAACATTTTGATGAATATTAAGTGAATTTTCAAATGGATTGGTCTGTTTATTTAGGTATTTAATTCCAAGGAAATTGGTTATTGGCGCAGTAGGTAACTTTCAACATAGTTTTGGAATATATTCATAAACTTACTTGTAAGAAAACTTACAAATGTCAAAATGTTAAACAATCTTCTTATATTATATACTTGAAAGAAATAAAATATTACTTCCTTTTAAAAAAGAAATCAATTCAAATCGAGATGTTCCATAATAATTTTTTGAACTCTGTTTTTCAAAGTACACATGCATTTGTTGATTATTTGAGAAAATTCAAACTCATTTTTTTATTGTTAGGTAACTGCGCCCCACTTGGCCCGCACATACAATTTTTCGGAATAAAATGTATCCTATGTTAGTCATGTGTATGTATGTTAGGTACAAAACATACATACACAAAAAATTAAAAATAACCGTTAAACCAACCCAAACAAGGAAACAAATTGGCAGTGATAAATGGACAGACAGATAGACAGACAGACACACGAGACAAGATAAGGGTTCCTTTTTTTCATTAGGACATACGGAACCATAAAATCAAAGAAAGAAGTTAGAAATTATTAGTGTATCGCCTCATTACCATACTGATAGACTACTGATAAAAAGTTTTAACCTAATTATTTCCCCTCAGTTTCCGTGAAAGTACATATACTCGCAGAATAGACAAACAGTATACCGGATAGTTACGAAGACCACGTTCGCGCACTCTGTTCACCTTGTTAGTTAATACCTCCCTCGTAAAACAGCTGTTACTCGACGGTACATTTGTTATATAATAAAGTAGTTGTAAAATGTCACGGAAAAACATGTCAGGATATTGATTTGCAAGAAGGCTTATTTATGCTTATTATTATGCTTATTTATTAATGCTTGCAAGCGCTAATGCTTGGAACTTGCGTCATTTTCGCTTTAGTCGATTTCTTATGTCTAGTGAATAGTAATGTTTTAGTGGTAAAGTTTTCATGAGTGTGATAGGCAACACTTTAATTTCCTTATAAAAATTAACGTATATTAACTTATAAAAATTAACGTATATTAACGTATATTAACTTAGGATAACAAATGGCTTCCCACGTCGAAAAAGTTACTAACTATCTGAATCTCTTCCTCAGCACTTTAGTTCAGTAGTATTTGATTAGACGGGGTTGCGCGGCAGAACCTGGCCCGCGTCGCTCTGAACATCAAGGTGGCTCTATAACAATTGCGTCTCCTGTCTGAAATACTTAGCGTCCAGAAAGAACAGTGCCATTTATTTTGCAATAACCATCTATTTAACACAAACTGTTTATATAAAATGTATGGAGATCTATTTAGGATTCAATTTGCGGGAGCTGCCTATCGCCTTTAAGACAGCTAAAAACAAAACAAAGACTGAAATAGCGGAGTCAGATGACTCAGTGAATATTTAGGAGATCGAAGAAACTAAGCAGAATGTCATGCATCATCATCATGTCAGCCTTTAGAAGTCCACTGCTGAACATAGGCCTCCCCCAAAGAGTGCCATGACGAGCGATCTTGTGCCACCTCCATCCACCGACTTCCTGCGATGGCTACAATGTCGTCGGTCCATCGTGTGGGGGGTCTCCCCACACTTCGCTTGCTTGTTCGTGGTCGCCATTCGGGAACCTTTATTCCCTAGCGGTTGTCGGTTCTGCGAACTATATGGCCTGCCCATTGCCACTACAACTTGCAAACTCTGAGAGCTATGTCGGTAACCTTCGTTCTTCTACGGATTTCTTCATTTCTGATTCTATCACGTAGTGAAACACCGAGCATAGCTCTCTCCATTGCTCGCTGCGCAACTCTGAGCTTCTGTATGAGACCAATAGTTAGCGACCACGTCTCAGTGTCATCACTGGCAACACGCATTGATTTCGATTTCGTCTTGAGGCTCTGCGGTATCTGCGACGAGAAGATATGGCGTAATTTCGCGAACGCTGCCCATCCGAGTTGGATTCGTCGGTTGACCTCTTTATCGAAGTTGGATATACCCAGTTGGATCGTCTGACCCAAGTAGACATAGTAATCAACAGCTTCGATAATATCGTTCCCAACATAAACTGGCATGGGTACGACATGGGCATTTGACATGATGTTCGAATGTACATATGTAACTTGATTTAGAGTAGTGATTTTATTGGGGTTGCGGGTTCGATCCATGCGAACAGGACGAAGTTTGTGCATAGAAAAAAAGTATCATTCGGTGTGACGTGAGAAGTCTGTATTGTTTCTGATTCCCTGGATACACCACACAATTTCAGTAAGAGATAGGACTTATATGAACAGAAATACTACATATATTTCTACTTGCATAGAAATATGGTCCCTAGTCTAAACCTGGTAGGACGGGGTTTCTCCGCAGGTCCCTCTGATGAGCACAGGGCACAGCAGATGGAGCCGGGTAGTATTACTGCCTGGACGTTGACATGGGTATCTCTACAAAGAGCTTGTATCTTTGTAGAGGTTATCATGAGGGTGCTGGTGTTAGTGTTAAGTTTTATTTCTTGCACGATATAATAAGAACTTCTATATGGAGCTTTGTATCAATGTAGAAGTTCTCATCCTCCGTTGGTGAACAATATCCCAAGGGCTCTGTGATCGCCGAGGGGAGGCATGGGCGGGAGGACCTGGTCGCTTGAGCACCTTAATATGGGGAACGGCGAGATAGGAAGTATCGGAACCTCTGCATGAAACTTTGTATCTTTGTAAAGGATATTATCTGCGTTGGCGGGCCGAATCCCGAGGTCTCGGTGCTCGCCGAGGGGATTCATAGCTGGAGAACTTGGCCGTTAGAGCATTAAAACAAGGGAAACCTCAACACGTAAAAAAAACGAACATGAAAGCGGCTTTAAAAACAAACTGGCTGAGTCACTAATGAATAAAAAGTCAATCAATTTAACTCCATAGTTTCAAAGTTCTTTAATATCCTTCCAACACAACAGTTTTATTCGTTACATTTTTTAACAATTTACCCTAACAAAAGTAATCACAGGAATTTTAAGCTACTGCGTGGCCCAACATCCCATATCGTTTTCCCATTTCGCGAACCATTTACTCTGTCTTTTGCTCGTTCAAGTTGAGTTTAGCAATTGGGATTCCATTGTAGACAATTGTCTGGATCCTGGTCCCCGGTCTGTTTTTACAGACTGATATAGTCTGTGTACGGCTTGTATTGCCGCCATTATGCATGTATGTGATTGTGTTGGTTTTATTTGATTGCTTGCGAGTTGGAACCATGTTGTACTAAGGTTTTTAGATAGGGTGCAGACTTTTTTTTTACACGTCTATGGAGGGGTATGTGTTTGGGTTGTATTGTGTGTATGTTTGTTCATACTTTTATGCCGGTCGATTCTTAGAAAAACAGTAGGTACTAAAATGTTCGAGTAGCCGCGGACGGATGACGCAATACCTACATATAAAGGAACATTCTGGAACATACCAGTTATACGTAGGAACCTACAGAAGTTTCCAGAGCGCGCGGTAGGTAGGTATATACGGGCGTGCCGTGGAAACATGGTGATGCCGGCCTTAGGTACCTAAAGGCGCAACATCAAAGACGCCACCGACCTTGAAAGTTCAAATACCTACCGACTACCGCTAGAACATACGAGTACATATGAGTACCTTCTGGAAACTTCCGTCGCGTTATAGACAGGGCGCCCGATGCGCGCCCTGTTTATATCTGCCTGGGACAGTATTGACTTGGCATTCGGAACGAAACAATCAAAGTGAAAAGAAGCGAGTATTCAGTAATAATTGATAAGAGTGTACAGTCGAGTTAAAGAGTGTTTGAGTATTATTTGTTGGATTAATTTCTTTATGTGGTTTTTCGAATAAAGGTGTTAATTTTTGGTATATTTGGCGTAAATTAATTTTATCCGAACCCCAGCTCGTAACAATACATTTCTTAGGCGCATCCTACAATGAAACATTGATCCTACAGTTTGATGGATTTTTATAAATACGGTATCATCGGATTCGTATTAATCACTCTCGTGATACTCGTAAGTGAATATGATATACGAGTATGAAGTGTCAAGAAAACGAATATGGCGTCTAATAGCTGCCATATTGTATTTCCTACAGAACAGAAAATTACTAAAACCTATTGACCATTCCAAATATATATAATTCATTTACCTGAACAGTAGCAATAGGCTTTAAAGCTACTTACAATATTTTCAAGTTTAGATTATTCAAGTTTTGTAAGTACAATAATCCAATGTTGCAATTACAACTATGAAAGTAAAGTAAAATATGGAAGTAAATAAGAAACGACAAATTTATATTACTATTATTTTTGCAGGTGCCTAGGCGGTCAGCTCGCATTGCGTCTGTCCGCTATCGCGGCTGAAAAAAAAAACCCGTGCAAACGGTTACGTCGTGCCTCTCGCGCCCCACACCAGCTACCACCGCTCTGCGAATCTACATGGCACGTGAGTTGTCATAGTAGTTTATGAAACGGTTGCTTCATTAGGGGAATTAAAACACGAGAGTGAGTTTAAAAAACGAGCCTTAGGCAAGTTTTAAATTGTATCATTCGAGTGCTATACCTAGTTATGTGCAGTTTCATAAATTACTTTATCTACACTCATGCAATAGGAACTTACTTTTAATGAAAAAAAAAGTCGTAATCTTTTCTTGATTTTGCTGGTAAAAGCTCGTTTGTCATGTTCATTGCTGTTACATGATGTCAGGTAGAGTCAAATTCTCCTCACGAACACTGTTTTCACATGTATAATGTGATATTTGTCACATTTTTAATCAGGATAAAACATTTGATAAATATAATAAATCACATAAAATTGGTTAGGTACTAATGTAAAGTAAATTATGGCACCAAAATCCAGTCCGCAGCGAATTCGCGCGCGTTATTTATTATCTATGAAGGTGCGTGTAAGACCGTATGGTCTAACACGCGCCTCCATAGATAATACATTTCGAAAACCCTCGTAGGTGCGGAGCCTAGTACTTTAATAGTAAAAAATATATATTATAACATCGTTTAGTTCAGAAAACAGGGTTATAATTACATATTTTTTTACGATTTGAGTATAGATAAAAAAAACTACAGTTTTGTTTGAAATCGAGTTTTTAGTTTTTTTATAATAATTTTTACTTGTTGCACGCAAAAAAAAAAATGGAACTCCCTATTTTACCATGTTTTTATTATGTCACTTTCTTGTATGTCTGTCTCTCTGTCGTTCCGGGTGAAATCTTGCAACTCAGCACTTCCCGAATAGCTATCCGGCTGAAACTTTCAGGGTAGCTCACAACTCGATGACAGTGCATTCTAAAAAACATGGTTTTTAGTTGTTTTTTTTAATTCATACCTATACGTGGAATCGGATTTACAGAATATAACCACATTTCTTATGATAAAAATACACTATGATTTAATGTATGTATACCAATAAAGACTTTGACAACTTTTTTATGATTTTCATAACAATTTGTCTTTCTTTCCGCTCTATTACAGTATGACGAGAAGTTTTGAATAAATCGTTAGATTAACTCGTTTGTCATGTTTCACCGAAAAAAAAATTGAAAAATTGCAAATAAGATTTCACACTAAATAAAATTATATAAATTGATTATAGCAGGTTAGCGCGGTTATGAAAGAATGAACAAAAAGCGGTCAACATGAAGTAAAACAATATGGGTTGAGGTTTGAACTAGTAAGCGAGCCGCACTCTAGAATCTCAAATGAAAATAGATAATTTTCTTTACAAAAGTTCGAAAAGGCCTTGACGCCGTTTGTTCCCGTATTGACCAAACAATATTTCAACAACGTCTAATTTTCACTTCCGCAAAAAAACAGAACAAAGCAAAGTTATCGAAAGCGATAATCGTTGCAGAAAAACGATTCATTGTTTCGTTATGAGACGCCGTTTACGTGCCACGATAGCGCGGCAGGGTTACGTTGTACGACATTCAGTGTTGCCAACATCGGAGCAATAAGAAAGGAATTATCGCCGCCGGAGATTGAGGGCTTTTGTTTCTTTGGCAACAATGCAGCTTAAGGGTTGCAGTTTTCATTTTAGGGGTGTCACTGAATTTCATTGTTAAAGCCAAACAAGGAAAATTAAAAAAATACTCATGAGGAATTTGCGCGTCGCCTTAGATGTTCGCTATACGCAATATTCAGACATGACAATGTCACTATGCCGTTTCCTACAAATCAAAACCAGCCAGCCATGTACCATGTTTTGAAATCATGTTGGTCAGATTATGAAGATTTTTACATGACTGTAAAATATTAAAGGAAAAGGACGTAGGAAATGGAAACACTGAGTGCTGGATCAAGGATTCCTGGTGGTCGTTGCGTGTTTTCGCATATCTTCACGAAGTCGTACATACATTCAAATTCAAATTCATTTATTAATAATTTGTAACATTACAGTAAAAACCAACCAACGTGTTACAAATACCGTCAAAAATATTTTAAAGTCAAAACAATAAATGCACAATTAATGTTATGAGTGATAGTAATAATTATTATTAATTAATATGTCATATTAATAATATTAACATAAAATGTGAACAAAACAACATTACATTATATTTTTAGGATTATGCTACCCTAGTTATATAAAAATATATTATGTCAAAATAAGTATACAATGTCAAATTATCAGGTCGCAGTGTGGAGCTGAGGCGAGTACGGCGTTCAGCAGGGAGCGCGCGCGCTCCGCCGAGCTCTGCAGCCCGATTCCATAACTTGGCTTCAATCGGATTGTCACTTTTTTCATAGCAAATTCGACTCTATCGCAAGGCATTAGTGGCTGCGATACTGAGAATTCGATTGAAGCCAAGTTATGGAATCGGGCTGCTGGCGTCGCTGGACTGTGCGGCCCGCCGCGCGCGCCAATAGACGGGGTGCGCGGCCGCAGGCGAGATGTCGTTAGTATGTTAGGTAGCCTCAGGAAAACTTCTACAAGAGCTACGCAGTCTATTTTGCCTCTGAATAGTCCTAGAGCGAATTTGGCTAAAGCGAGAGACCTTCTGGCCTCTTCATACCCCAATTGTCAATTGTCCTTGAATAAAAAGAGTGGGATACATATAAGGATAGTAACTGTAGGTCTTCTTGTATAGGCTACGCAAAAACTTCTTTTGTATTCGCTCCAGCATAAGAATATATTTATCCTCATGCGGGCTCCAGACCGTTATAAAGTCGCTCGCTTGAAATTTACTGTTATACTACCAGCTGCGACGTAATATTGTTTAAATGAACAATAAAACCAGGCACCATAATATGGTATAAATAAATCAGGCCCGCAGGTCATACTAAATTAGCAATTAGGTGACATCAAAATAAATAAAAAATAAGATCAAAATTTAGACTGAGTTTTGAAGCTATTTTATAGATTCCGTATCTCTTCCTGGTACATTAACAGATATAGGCAATTATATTAAAGTGGAAGTAGATAATGTAATGAAGTGGTTAAGAGGTAGAAGTTTAGGTTTGCCCTAAATGCGCTCTAATGTGCCCGTAAAAAATTACTCAAAAGATGTTTTACTTGTTTAAGCACTCAGTCAGCGCAAGGCAATCTAACGTCACGGTACAATATGTTCGTGAAACCGTTCGGCCATTGCCGCAATGATGTCATACGCCATCCGCAAGAAATCTCGCGCGGCACAGAGTACGAGCTCTCAGGAGATCTTCAATTCAGGCAACGGACTGCAGCGTGATCGAATTTGAAACGTCATCTTGTATGATTTGGTCTATAATAGATGTAATGGGATATAGGTATGATCTTGGAAATGTAATAAACCGAGGCACGAGGCGAACGCGAGGTGGACACTGTCGACAACTGGTGTGAGGACCCTAAACTGTTTGTGTACGCCAGCGACAATAGTGAAAATGGTGCGTGCGTAAGTGAATCTTCATCTAAGTGAGTCTTCATCTGGGCTGGGGTCCCCCGCCTGCAGCACCCTCGCCGCCAGCACCACTGACGTAATGGACGACACGTGCGGTGGTCCGCAGTTCACGTCACGCCCTCGCTGCGCAAACTCCCGAGGATGGACGTCTTTTACGTCCGAACACCAGTCGAATTGAATTATTCGACGAAACAACTCGTGAGTGACAGTCGTAAGATATCTTACAAGTCGAAACAGTTTTACAATTCACAAATTCTAGTGATGTTTCTAAATTAACTTCAAAATGATAGATTATTTTTGATAAACATGGTTATTTTTATGATTTTTATAGCAGTTAGTGCCTGCTTAGCGTAAATATATAAGAATTTTCTAATGGAAAAATTTGGGTCACGGACAAGATGGTTATTATTATATTTAATTAAAAGGAGTCAAAGTTTACTGCAGATACTTTTCAGCCCAAGAAAAATAAGTGAAATAAGTTGCTTATCATACACGTTCACAATGCATTACTCGTATACTCCGATATAGCACCCACTTGTATAGGTTATTAAATACTTCTTAGAATTGTCATAATAAATCATAGCTCATCAGCTGAGTTAGAAAGTTTTTACATCAAACTACGATGTTATTGAAGCTGCAAATTGAATCTTAGACCCATAAATGCAAAATAAAAACAGAATAACGACCAGAGTACTTAGCTGTGTCTTAGACTCCGCACCGGAGAATTTGCAAGAGGAAACCTCGTGCGAGCTGATACTCGCTGGCGGCTACAGAATGCACCATCCAACTACACACCTGGGGCAAAGCTCGAAGGTTTTGGTACACTCGTTGTCAATAATAGCCCCATTTGTTTAAATCGGTGTCCGGCCGCCCGATTTGTCTACTGTTTTAGCAGACTACAGTATAAAGTCTAAAGACTTCGGAGTAAGCTCCTATATATAATGGAGTTAATGTTAGAACTGTTATAGATGATGCATCAAATAGTTTTCTAATTTGCAATATAAAGAAAGAAAAGAAAGAAAGAAAGAAAATACATTTATTCAACAAACACAAAAATAAAAGATACAAATAATTAGAAAAATTAAGTAGGAACAATAGAAAAGGAAAACAAAGAAAAGGTAAAAGTAGATAATTAAAGTGGTGATGAATGGGCCTTAACTCAGCATTAGGCTGTTTGCCGAAGGCACGCAGCGCTGGTTTTCAGCTAAAGCCCAGAGGGAGCGGAAAATATAAACATAAGAGTATAAAAAATGAAATTAAATATGAATACATTTATAAAATTTAAAATTAAATATTTTTTTTTGAATAAATAGTAATTACATATAAGTAATTTAAATAAACATAGATAAATAAATAAATAAGTAAAAAAGTATATATAAAATATAGCAACGACAAAGGAATAAAATAATGTAGTCTCTGAATGGTGTCAAATAACTGACGAAGAAAGTGTCGTCAAAATTGCGTAAGAGTACCGCTGACTATTAAGAATACCACGCACGTGGGTAGCAGCGAAATAACCTCTACTATTACGTGCAACTAATAAGTGAAAAGAAATGAATTTCAAGGAAAAATAATAATAATATATTTATCATTTTCTTAAGACAATTTATCTTTCAATTTAACAGCATGTTAACGAGATCTCCAAGCTATTGCGCTGGACTCTTGTTATAAATCACGTATCAATATAATATTAGTAATATTCCTTTACATCCAAAAGATTAACTGGAAAACATAGCTTTTAGCGATAAGTCTGTCCATTGTATAATTATAAGATTATTTCTCAGATCTGAATCTATTTTTGTATACTGGTCCCTGGCTCCAGGCAGGTATCTTCAAGCATAATATTTGAACGTATTCCCTTCTAGGCATTTTCTAAGGCTATGTACTGTACAAGCGGTCTACAAGAACTTTGCGTGGTCTGGATGCTGGAAAGATCAACTTTGCAGCTTGTCGGATAATATACATCTTAAAATAAGAGAACTGCTGGATCTAGATTTGTTAAAAAACACAAGGACCTTGGTGACGCTCCTTGATTTTATCCTCGGTTATCTCGGTAATCTCGTTTGAACTCAGTGCCACGAAAATACTTCATGTGTTATTCTAAATGACTAAATAGTCAAAAATGGAATAAAATCGACATTATTTACAAATATTATCATGATGACAATTCAATGTAATACAACATATTTCGGTAAGTCGTTTACCAGTGTCACGTAAGTACTTCATAATATGTTATGTTCTATGACTTAAGTCAAACATGTAATTTACCTAAATAGGTAAAAGTAAACGATTGTAACTACAGAGCAAGAACCGCTTGTGATATTTCTATGGCAAGATTAATTTCCCAATGTGTTCGAGCTCAAACGTATGTAACAAACCAAGTAGTGCCATCTATTTGGTTTCCAACCTTAAGTTATTAAGTAACTCGCTAGATGGCGATAGTGTCGATTCGCTACTAAGTTAAAACACGCAAGCGGTGTGTTACACGCAAACAAGATAAGGGTCGCAAATTCAATATTACACGGGAACCAGAACAGATACGTACACAAGGTGTTTTATTTACCCTTCGCGTTATCACTAATTTGCACATGGTCCTTAGAAGCCGGACGTGCTCAGGTGTACTCAGGTCAACTTTAGGTCAACTCAGGTCAACTAAGGTCAAAAATAGTTTTGTAGTCAGACCTCCCCCGTACTCGCAGTGGATCGCTGCACAAGGAGTACGTGGCACTAGCTTTGGGTGCTATTCGTCCGCCATGCGGACATAGCAGCTGAGCAGTGGTGGAAGGAAACTGCTCGACCAGCTCATTAGAGCTAGCTGGCGAGCTCGGCGATCAACGCCTACTTCGAGAATACTCATCAGAGCGCACTCACTCAGCAATCGCGCCTAACAATTGGAGCCAGCTCATCAGAGCCAGCTGGCAAGCTCAGCATTCTGAGCAAACATCCATATCAGCGCGACTTTGAAGTCATATCCGGAGTCCGGATTCCGGAATAATCCGGAGTGGAGAAAAAGTGTTGTAAATTGACAGTCGACACGACAGTGACAGCAAGTGAATAAAGTCAAGTTAAGTGCCTGGACAAACTGTAAGTACTTTCTCATATATCAAGCGAAATTGAACTTAATGTGTTTGAAGAAATTAACTCTGAAGAAATTAAAGTAAAACTTAACTTGTAATATTTTCAATTTGTGAATTGGGACTTAGAATATTTTGCATGCATTAGTTAAGAACTTAGAATAATTTGCAAAAAAGGTTACATACGGGGAACCTATGGCCGTTTTTGGTCCGAGGTTCATATATTCCAAACACTTGTAAAATTTTCGTGTTTTGCACATTATAAAAATATACTAAGTTTTTTGTGTTTTAAATAAATTTAGATCAAAAAATAAAGATGGAAAGAGCTATTAACTTGCAAAAGGAAATACATAATGTAATTAAAAGAGCTTTAAGCAATTATAAAAAAAGTCCTACCGATCGAATTACAATTGAATATGTAGAAACAAAATTAGAATTATTGGAGAACAGTTGGCAATCATTTCTAGAAAATCATAATAAGTTGTATGAAAGTTGCAAGCCACAAGACTTAGAGGCATCGATTTATGTGACGTCAGAGATTTATGATATGACAGAGGATACTTACATAACTTATAAATCTCTTTTAAAGACTACAAAAAATAAATTAGTGTCTAAACCTGAGAATCCACAACACAACCCTTCCGCGTCTACGGCTGACAAGCAGTCCTCAGTAAAGTTGCCTAGAATTTCGATACCTATATTTTCGGGTAAGTATTCAGAATGGACGACATTTCGGGATTTATTTGTTTCACTTGTTCACAAAAACGAATCTCTTGACAACGTGCAGAGATTGCATTACTTGAAGGGGCATCTCAGTGGTGAGGCTGCTCAGTTGGTTAGACACACACCGGTCACTGACGCTAATTATAATGAGTGTTGGTCTTTATTGGAAAAAAGGTATGATAACAAAAGGTATTTGTCTAATTGTATTTTAAAACGATTGTTCGGCCTACGACGTATGAATACTGAATCTGGTATTGGTCTCAAAGAGTTGTTAGACACTACTGTTGATTGTTTAAATGCTTTGAAAAATTTGGGTATCAATGTGAGTACCTGGGACATAATAGTTATTCATGTAGTCACATACAAATTAGATTCGGAAACTCGTAAACAGTGGGAATTATTTATTTCGGGTGATGATTCACTACCAACCATGGAGCAGTTTAAGACATTTATTGAAAAACGCTTTAGAGCTTTGGAGTTTATTGAACCACACAAGTATATCCAGAATAACAGTAACTATCGAGTTCAAAATACTAAAGTCATGCTAGCTACCAAATCTTTCAAGATCACATGCGAATATTGTTCACAAAATCATAAAATGTGTTTTTGCAAAAAGTTTGCGGAGCAATCTATTAGCCACAGACGAGAATTCGTAGCGAACAATAAAATATGCTTTAATTGTCTCGGTGGCAACCATATCTCTTATGATTGCAAAAAGACTTCATTCTGTAGATTGTGCAATAAAAAGCACCATTCTCTTTTACATCCTAGTAGCCAACAGGATGATCGGGAACAAACTACTAGCTCTACACAGCGGACTATTGGTACGGCTAGTTCAGAGTCCAAACGTCCAATAGTAGCTTGTCTCTCCACAGGTCAGATTATGAAACCCAAACAAGTTTTGTTGGCCACAGCGCTAATCAAAGCCGAAGCTAAAAACGGTGTGCCTTTACTAGTTCGAGCGTTGATAGATCAAGGATCGCAGGCGTGTTTTATTACAGAAGGCATAGTTCAGCATCTTCGTCTGAAGAAGATACCAGCAAATGGAGTGATCACTGGTCTGTCTAATGACAAACATATGCGAGCTCAACACAAGGTTCGAGTATTACTTCAGTCACGTGTCGATCCAAACTTTAAGATAGAAATAGAAGCTTACGTTTTAAGCAAGATCACGACCTACCTTCCGGAACAGAAGATAGACGTCATAGATTGGATGGATTTAGATCAGCTGCAGTTGGCAGACCCACAGTACGACGTCCCCAACAAAATAGATATCTTGTTGGGTGCGGATGTTTATGGCACCATAATGAAGGAAGGAATGAAGAAGTGTCCTAACGGATCACTGATTGCTCAGAGCACCACGTTAGGGTGGATTCTTTCAGGTGCGATAAACTTCTATAGTGCGAAGAAAATGTTAAGAAGAACATAAATGTGAAAAGATTTACGAAAATACTACTAAAAGAACAAAGGAAGGACGATATGTAGTGAACTTACCATTTCACGACGAGAATCCGCTCGGCAAGAATGGTGATTCCAGAGAAATATCTGTAAAGAGACTAAGATCATTAGAGAGAAGATTGGGTAAGGATTCTTATCTTAAGGAAAGGTATGATGATGTTCTCAACGAATACTTACGGTTGGGGCATATGAGACCAGTTAGAGACTGCGATAAGTCAGCAGAAGCGGTTTACCTCCCACACCACGCCATTGTGAGAGAAGATAAATCCACCACGCGCGTAAGAATAGTGTTTAATGCATCAGAACCAAACAAACAGGGAGTGTCCTTAAACGACGCACTGATAGTTGGACCAACTCTTCAAGCCGATCTTCGACATATCGTGTTGCAATGGAGAACCTATCCCATTGCCTTGGTCGCTGACATTGTAAAAATGTATCGCCAAGTGCTGGTGACTGAATCTGACGCCAACTTGTATCAACGCATTGTGTGGAGAGAAGATCCTACTGATGAAATCAAGGATTATGAACTTCTTACTGTCACTTTTGGAACTGCAGCCGCTCCATACTTGGCAGTCAGGACGCTACATCAGGTTGCTTTTGATTATGGAGCTCAATACCCTCTTGCTAGGGAACGGGTCTTGAATTGCTTCTACATGGATGATCTGATGACCGGCTGCTCCACAGTACAGGAAGGCTTTGAAGTTTTTAAAGAAACGCGAGAATTATTAGATCAAGGAGGATTCAAACTACAGAAATGGAATAGCAATGACAAGGACTTCTTAAGCAAATATCACTATATACTGACAAAGACAATCAAACAAATGAAAGCAATAAAGTTGAAAATAGAACAGATAGAGAAGAACTAGAAATAAAATTGGACAGTACTATTAAAGTTTTAGGACTTACCTGGAGTAGAAGCGAAGATATGTTTGAACATATCTTCGTACGCAGTGCAACTCACCCCGACGACAGGACCTGAAACAAAAAGAAAAATAGTATCAGAAATTGCAAGACTATTTGACCCGTTAGGTTGGGCAGCACCTAGTGTGATTGTAGCTAAGATATTTATTCAAAAGCTGTGGTTGACAGGTGTAAGCTGGGATGAACCAATATCTCACGAATTAAAAGAAGAGTGGAATACTTATCGTGCTGAGTTAGCTGAGTTTTCCAAGGTACAGATCCCACGATGGCTGGGTACTAAGAACAACGATCACAATGTAGAACTGCACGGATTTAGTGATGCGTCCCGTAGCGCGTAAGCCGCGGCGGTTTATATTAGAATCATTGATAGTACGAATAACGTCACAACTTCTCTTGTTGTAGCAAAAACAAGAGTGGCACCGGTAAAACAAATTAGCATCCCTCGTTTGGAGTTGTGCGGTGCAGTCTTGTTGACACGACTGCTAGCTGAAACGTCAGAGGTGCTGAAAATTCAAAAAGACAAGGTGCATGCTTGGACTGATTCCACAATCGTACTGGCTTGGCTGAATAGTCACCCGAGCCGCTGGAAAACGTTTATAGGCAATAGAGTATCCGAGATTATCAATACTCTAGAATCGCCTCAGTGGTCCCATGTCGCAAGCAAGCAAAACCCCGCAGATTGTGCTTCAAGAGGCGTCTTACCGGCCTCATTGGCTGAAAATGACTTGTGGTTTTCAGGACCGAGTTTTTTGAGAAAACACCAAGTAATCTATAATAGACCAATGGACTTACACACAAACGAAGAAGAGTCTATCCGAACACATTTGGGAGAAGTTTTGGACGATTCCTTGTTCCTAAGATATTCATCGCTTCAGAAGTTGTTGAGAGTCGTTGTCTACTGTAGAAGGTGGTTAAAGAAGACTCGAAAGACACCATACCTACGTAAGGTCGAAATTGATGAAGCTTTGCAATGTTGCATAAGAAAGGCTCAAGTAGAAGAATTTGGAGAAGAGTATAAACAGTTAAAGGAAGGAAAAATAGTAATAAAGAAAGGAAGCAAACTCAGAATATTATGCCCTTATTTAGACGATAAAGACATAATTAGAATAACTGGTCGTTTGAAGAACTCTAATTTGGAAGATCAAACAAAGACTCCCATCGTCTTGCCTCATGACTCACCTTTAACTAAATTGTTAGTGGCTGAAGCTCATGATAAGACGCTTCACGGAGGACAGCAACTAATGCTAAACTATATAAGGACAGCGTATTGGGTAATTGGCGCCAAAAGCTTAGTAAAACAGCACATCCGCAAATGTGTTACGTGTGTCAAGAACAGTGCACCCACGCACAATCCATTTATGGGTTCATTGCCGTCGGTACGATGCACTCCAGCTCGGCCGTTTGTTAACAGCGGCGTAGACTATGCTGGCCCAATTAATATCAGGACCACTAAAGGACGTGGCCATCGTTCGTACAAAGGGTACATCTGCCTATTTATATGCATGTCCACAAGAGCACTTGGAGGTCGTGAGCGACATGACTAGCCAAGCGTTCATAGCTGCATTTAGACGATTTGTCGCTAGACGCGGTATATGTGCCCAGCTGTGGTCTGATAACGGTACTACGTTTGTTGGAGCGTCCAGAGAATTGCGGGAAATGAGTTCCATTCAACCTGACATTGCAGAACACCTTGAGAAAAACGGAACCGAATGGCACTTTATCCCTCCACGAGCGCCAAACTTTGGAGGTCTTTGGGAGGCAGCCGTAAAGGCAACCAAGTTTCACCTTAAACGTGCGATCGGAGAATTGACGCTTACGTATGAAGAGATGAGCACACTTCTTGCTCAGGTTTAAGCCTGCCTCAATTCGAGGCCAATGACTGCTGTTAATGGGGACGACCCTAATGTACCCCTACCGTTAACACCTGCTCATTTTTTAGTAGGCGAACCATTAGTTAACGCCCCTGACATAAACTACAATTCAAGCAATTTGAATTTACTGTCCAGGTGGCAGCTTGTGCAGAAAACTTTGCAAACCTTTTGGAAACGTTGGTCGGAAGAATATTTGGTAATGTTAATGCATCGATATAAATGGTCACGACAAACTCCAGAGCCAAAAATTGGAGACATTGTTTTAATTAAGGAAGATGATCTTCCCCCTGGTCAGTGGCTGCTAGGTCGTGTTATAGAAAAACATCAGGGTTCAGATCAAATAACCCGGGTAGTCACATTGCGCACCAAATCATCTCTGTTGAAACGACCAACTTCAAAATTGTGTATTCTTCCAGTTTATAATTAATTAGATATTAAGATCAGCTGAAGCTTGTTATAAAAATAGTTTCTTTATTTTGTAATTTTGTTATTATAAAATTATAAGTTAATTCATGATAAATAAAGCTCATTTTGCAAGATGCATGTTGGATAATGTTTTCCTAGCTTTAGTTTGGATAATTCCAATGTTTTGTTGCAATACTGTATATTGAAGTGCTCAGTTATTGTACTTAAATACAGACCACCTATGACAATCTATGCAGGAAAATTCAGTTCAGCCACGGTTTGCGGCATATTTTGTTATATAATTAGTTTAAAGGACATTCCTCATATAATGTCCTTGGTGGGCGGTATGTTCGAGCTCAAACGTATGTAACAAACCAAGTAGTGCCATCTATTTGGTTTCCAACCTTAAGTTATTAAGTAACTCGCTAGATGGCGATAGTGTCGATTCGCTACTAAGTTAAAACACGCAAGCGGTGTGTTACACGCAAACAAGATAAGGGTGGCAAATTCAAAATTACAAGAGGACCAGAACAGACGTATCTGTTCTGGTTCTCGTGTAATTTTGAACACAAGACACACAAGAAAACACAAGGTGTTTTATTTACCCTTCGCGTTATCACTAATTTGCACACAATGAAAAGAACGCAAGCCAAGATAATAATATCAGATTAGGTCTTCTTCCCGGAGCGGAAGTAACGGCAATCTTTCATCGGTGCAGCGATCACGTCCCAGACTGGTCAGTCCGGACAGGTCTGATTGCATTCTCATCGTAGCGTAAATACGCTTTTTCAAGATGTGAAAACATCAAAAAACTGGAATTTCATCCAATGAAAAATACCTGGCTTTAATGTATTGCAGAAGGAAATAGTCATCATAGTACATCATCTACAGGCGCACACCGCCTGCTATTTTGATATCCCAATATGTATATTTTGAAACGTTTATTTTACACATTTAGACATATTTGTCTATTTAACTTCGTAGAATCACCCTAAAAACAATAAAAAATAATAAAATATTTTTATTACGTGTGCAAATGTGGCACAGATTAACCGAATGATACAACTAGAAATAGGAAAATACGGGAAGGTTTTAATGGAGCAAGGAGGTTTTCTTCAACTTTTTACTCTCAACTTGTGCATAAAATGGTGGGACCGGGTAGCGATACTACATGTGTTTATATATCAATCTAGAGGACTAGGTGCGAAATATAATACCTCAATGTATTATATTAAGTTTTAATTAAGGAAGATGATCTTCCCCCTGGTCAGTGGCTGCTAGGTCGTGTTATAGAAAAACATCAGGGTTCAGATCAAATAACCCGGGTAGTCACATTGCGCACCAAATCATCTCTGTTGAAACGACCAACTTCAAAATTGTGTATTCTTCCAGTTTATAATTAATTAGATATTAAGATCAGCTGAAGCTTGTTATAAAAATAGTTTCTTTATTTTGTAATTTTGTTATTATAAAATTATAAGTTAATTCATGATAAATAAAGCTCATTTTGCAAGATGCATGTTAGATAATGTTTTCCTAGCTTTAGTTTGGATAATTCCAATGTTTTGTTGCAATACTGTATATTGAAGTGCTCAGTTATTGTACTTAAATACAGACCACCTATGACAATCTATGCAGGAAAATTCAGTTCAGCCACGGTTTGCGGCATATTTTGTTATATAATTAGTTTAAAGGACATTCCTCATATAATGTCCTTGGTGGGCGGTATGTTCGAGCTCAAACGTATGTAACAAACCAAGTAGTGCCATCTATTTGGTTTCCAACCTTAAGTTATTAAGTAACTCGCTAGATGGCGATAGTGTCGATTCGCTACTAAGTTAAAACACGCAAGCGGTGTGTTACACGCAAACAAGATAAGGGTGGCAAATTCAAAATCACAAGAGGACCAGAACAGACGTATCTGTTCTGGTTCTCGTGTAATTTTGAACACAAGACACACAAGAAAACACAAGGTGTTTTATTTACCCTTCGCGTTATCACTAATTTGCACACAATGAAAAGAACGCAAGCCAAGATAATAATATCAGATTAGGTCTTCTTCCCGGAGCGGAAGTAACGGCAATCTTTCATCGGTGCAGCGATCACGTCCCAGACTGGTCAGTCCGGACAGGTCTGATTGCATTCTCATCGTAGCGTAAATACGCTTTTTCAAGATGTGAAAACATCAAAAAACTGGAATTTCATCCAATGAAAAATACCTGGCTTTAATGTATTGCAGAAGGAAATAGTCATCATAGTACATCATCTACAGGCGCACACCGCCTGCTGTTTTGATATCCCAATATGTATATTTTGAAACGTTTATTTTACACATTTAGACATATTTGTCTATTTAACTTCGTAGAATCACCCTAAAAACAATAAAAAATAATAAAATATTTTTATTACGTGTGCAAATGTGGCACAGATTAACCGAATGATACAACTAGAAATAGGAAAATACGGGAAGGTTTTAATGGAGCAAGGAGGTTTTCTTCAACTTTTTACTCTCAACTTGTGCATAAAATGGTGGGACCGGGTAGCGATACTACATGTGTTTATATATCAATCTAGAGGACTAGGTGCGAAATATAATACCTCAATGCCTGCAACTAGTTCGAGTCGGCTGAACACAGCGCCGCCGAAGAGAATTCACAAAACGTGCAGTGAACGTTTTAGTAGAATTCTGAATTAGTGTGTGGTTTTTATCTTAGAAGATAACGCCAGAAAACGCAGACTGTATAGTTTTATGACAACTTGTACGTAAACTTTTAACTTTATCTATTTCTATCTTTACTTATAACAACTCTGTACAGAGAAGATAATTTAAAAAAATGGTCTATGAGACCTCAAACAAGAAAATAACAGTATAAAAAATGGTGTCTGTCAATTTTTTCGCGGATCACGTAAAAAGTACTTGAAAGATTGCAATGCGGTTTTCAATTATGGATATCTTAGGGTTTGACTCAAAAACTGGTGTACTTGGTATTTCAAATCGATGAGTAAAACCGAGCAGTCGATGAAAAACTATTTGTCGGCTTATTTTATATACCCTAGACCACCTTGTTGAGTGACAGACAACGCACAGTCTAAACCGGTGGACTTGGACATTTGAAATTTGGAGAATTCCTTAAGTATCTTAGAGGTGCTAAGGATAGATATTTAAATTTCATATATAGGAGGTGAACAAGGGTGGCAAAGTTACGGGGCGCAGCTAGTTACTAATCATTTCTTACACAACATTTCAGCGTCACCGCTAATTTCCTCTATGTCCAATGGCTGACTCAAATATATATATTATTTAATGTAATTTTTAATAAATATTGTTTTGCGTCGTGTTGTGTATAAAATAAATGCGAGTGCAGCCAATGGCAAGACTAGTTTACCAATGTCCGAGTAACCTCGTTACAGTAGTTAGTAATTCAGAGTTAATATGGGTTTAATACGAGTATTCGTAGTTAGTAGGGGTTTATTTGTCCAATAGGGGTCCGTTTATTAGTTGTACATGGGTTTTTTCCCTAAGGGCTAATCTAAATAGAGTATTGTATGGTATATGTTCCCAGTTTAAATTCCTCTTTTCAGTCAATAATTAAATGGGAATCAAGATTAAACCAAATTTTCTCTATAGAATAGATACCGAAAGCACAGAAATGTCCAATACTTTTGAAATGTCCACGCACACCAAGTGTGCATTTTGAACCTACGGTTAGGTCACGTGTGGACCTCTGAGGGAATGCATAGTATATATAATTTAGTTCAAATAATAGGCTTTCGTTGTTTGAAGTTAGTCTATTTTTTTCTCCAAATTGTATTGTATTTGAATTGTATTGGGTTGCTTCTCTTAATTCGCACGTAATAGAAAACAAATGCTGCTATCTCTTTCTATTCAAACTTAACGTAGCACCTTAAATGTATGGGGCTAGGGCTTCACAGTTGCTCAATGGTGAGTGCTTTGACGAAATAGAGAGTCAAGTTCTTTATGTGAAGAGAACAGGCGAGGTTGCTCCCACTTCCCACCTCTGGGAGAGGTGGTAATTGGGAAGGGTGGGTTGAATGAGATTATGGGAATCCATTTGGAGTAATGGAATTGAGTTAGAGTTGATTGATAGAGTGTATTTGAATTCTTGTTTGTTGATAGTTCTCAGAGGGCGGATTTGGGTATGGATTTTATTAGAATGGTGAACATTTATTCGAATTGTTATGGATATCTATCAGCTAATTAGGGTAATTTGTACAGGGCAGAAAAATATCCGCTACTTGGCGTCATGACTAATGTTTTATATCGAGTAATGAGCCGAGCATTAATGAGTTCGCTGTCCTGATAGCCGCGAGCCAAACTGGGCTCGCGTCGTTTAACTGAGCCTATTGAGTTCCAAGCGCCTTGTACCATAGTAGGCTTGCGTGCGGATTAAGACGAGCCGAGCCTACACGGACGGTGCGGCTCGGTTCGCACTATCAAGCATCGTTTAACTGCAGAGCGTCACGCCTGCCCATAACAATTGCGGAGCCTCCGAGAACTTTAAGCTTTATATAGATTGCTTCAAAATCTTGCTCTATTTTATAAAATATAATATTTATATTAGTTCGCGGACGGCGAACATTATCTGCGATCGATGTCAATACAAATTATTAATTAAAAATCGTTTTCAAATGTTTTCTCCAAAAAAAACTACTGATCCAATTTTAATGAAAATTATATGGGATCGCATTTTAAATAAAATAAAAAACAGTTTAAAAATCCTGGAGATATGAGTGAACTTACCAAAATGCACAAAAATACCCTTTCGTATTGAGAACCTCCTCCTAGTGAAAGACGATTAATAAATTATTTTAATCAAATGTGTCTCACGCGGACTTTAGAAAATACATGCCATGTTTGTTATTTATTCATGTCGGAAAGACAAGGAAAACCTGGGAACTTTCGGCAACACCATTGATAGTCCAGATTTGTAAAATTAGCTCGAGGCGCAGCTAGTAACAACTAATACAATGAACAATTTTATTGACGACACAATATGTTCTAAGTTTTCTGTGTTTGCCAATATTTTCTCAAGACCGTTTATTTTCATGTTCAAGGCTATACAAAGTTTTGCTAAGTAACACAAATGCAATTAAACGAAAATGGGTTTTCCATGTCTCCCAATCCCCCAAACCAACTCGATTCATACACGTGTCAAGAGTGTACCTAATAAAGGACCGATTGACTTGTTTATGTACTCCGGCTATTTACCTCAAGGCACATAATAGAACTGCACGAAGTTTCCTGCGTGACTAAACTGCTAGCTATCAATTCAGTGGAGATTATTTATACCTATAGACAGTAAGTAGGTCATATCCAACAAATGGATATACATGGAAGAGATGATTTGGAACAATTTACAACAAAATACTAATTAAAAAAAAACTCTGCTTTTATTCAAAACACGCTGTTCCCGCGTGAATATTTCTTTGGGATAAAATAACCATATGTGTTATTCCAGTACCTAAAATGTTAATATACCAAAGTAGATTAAAATTCCACGAGCAGTCAACAATATTAATTATTGCACGGCTTCTTCTCATCCGATTGAGATATAAATTATGTCAAAACTTAAGCTATCCAACAGTGCAAACCGCATTTCAATCGGTTCAGTAGTTTTATACGTCTTGCGTGTTTTTTTTTAATTATCGTTTTTTTTTATTAACTTCATTGTATAGACTTTTTATTACTTACTGCTTTATTATAAGTATTCAAGATAGATAGATAGAAGACATCGAGGTTCTGCGCCCTGCCTCCTTCAAATCGAACTGGTGGGTGGCAGCTTCTGCTGCTAAGACAAGGATTGCTCATGAAGCCAAAATGAGAAACCACCCACAACGTCGTTACTGCTGGTGTTTCAGAATAATTGTTCCGATTCTTTTCTTTTCAGCGTACTGGTGAACAAGTAGCCTCAAGTTGCCTCGGCCGATGGCTCACGCTGTCGGACATGTGAGGCTAGCTCTGATTTCAGCAAACCTCCTGGATCAAAAATACAAGCACCATCGTAACAGGTGCAGACTTGCTTGTTGATTTCTTATTCGAACCAATAAGCTACCATTGCTCAAGTATCTTCTGAGCACAGGGAAGATACTGAAGTACCTGTTGATTCATAATGAATCCGAATGTACATGACGGACTACAAGTTATTCATGAATCGTCTTTAACACTTCTCTCTGCGTTACTGCCACTCTTTTTCTGTATCGTGACGGCTGCTAGATTTATCCTGTTGTTTCACTGGATTTCATACATCTTATTTTACCCTAATCTAATACAAGGGATTCTTATGCTAAGGGTTCACCGCGCCCGCGCCGGTCGCAGTCTGTTAGCGTTCGCTGCAAGATTTCTGCGCAGGAAATAAGTACAGCCGTTAAATACACAGAGGGTGCTTCAAAGGAAGTTTCTAATCGATTAGCTTAGGTACTGCGTAAAGGCAAAATAGGGTATGTCAATCGATTGCCTGGCTTCTAGGAATTTAATCACTAGGCAGCGTTTCTCTGTAGCGGACGAAGGTTTTAAAAGAAGCAAATAATAATCTTCCATTTTGCTGACAAATTGTGTTTTTATTGACAAACAAAACTAACAACGCCATTGATAGTGATAGTGTAGTGATTGTAGGTTGGATCCGTATGTACCCGTATGTAGGAGAGGAGATAAAAAATATAAAAAATATAGCAGCCTATACCTGTGGCTTTGACACATATAATCTCCATTTTCATCATCATCATCATCATTTCAGACTTTAGAAGTCCACTGCTGAACAGAGGCCTGCCCCAGAGAGCGCCACGACGAACGGTATTGTGCCGCCTCCATCCCCCGACTCCATAATCTCCATCATAAATTATGTTTAAAAGGCGATCCTAAGGCATTTTCTGTTTTTTTTTTGTATGTAATGAAACGTATTTGTATTGAATTTTAATAATCTAATATTTGAACAAATCTGGATCTCTTATCTAAAAAAAAACCACCCCTGATATTAATTTGCTTTCCAGTCTGGACCTTGTTCACCCTCTCCTGTAGTGTGCCGAGGTACGTAAACTTATCACTCGGAGATATTATAGCCCGCCCTAGCAGCCAAACTCTCCATTGCCGCCAATTGGAGGCCCATCTGCCGTAACGAAGATCACCTCTCACCGAAGCGCACCGCTTATTATTCCTAATGATTACATCTCCTACAGATATTGCAAACTGTACAATGTTTGGTTATACTTTAAGCTCTAATACTCGTAGCAATCCATTCCAATCTATTCCAATCGCAGCATCGAATTTCTCAGGCCTACATCTGATATGCTTCTAGTATTATTTGGCAGACGCCATGCTGGTAGGTACTTTATACTTGTGTTGAGGGTGGTTCATGTAAGAAGCGGGTTTGCTGACACGGCTGAACCGATCTCATTGAAATTATGCTCAGATAGACACTACACAAACTGTCATTTCTCAGGATAAACACTGGTAATTAAGAAACTTCTCCCCAACCCGTTGGGGAGAAGTTTCTTAATTCCCAGTGTACCATAACTGAATTGAAAAGTCCACAAATAACACAATTTCTGTGTAATTTTACTTTTACAACTTACACGAAAATTTAATAACAAAAAACAGCATTTTATTAGTTAAAAACAACAATAAAACTGCATTGAGGTTTTTTGGAACAGAAAATGTACACACAAAGAAACTTTTTTGTTCCCGATTGAATCGGAATATGAGTTAATTTGTAACATGTAAGTATAAGCGACATAGCTCTCAGAATTTGCAAGTTGCAGTGGCAATGGGCAGGCCATATAGTTCGCAGAACCGACAACCGCTGGGGAATAAAGGACCTCGAATGGCGACCACGAACAAGCAAGCGAAGTGTTGGGAGACCCTTCATACGATGGACCGACGACATTATAGCCATTGCAGGGAGTCAGTGGACGAAGGTAGCACAAGATCGCTCGTCATGGCGCTCTTTGGGGGAGGCCTATGTTCAGCAGTGGACTTCTAAGGCTGACATGGTGATGATGATGATGATGAAGCTTACTAATGAATATTGGACTTTATTTAATAGTAAATCTGCCTAAAATATGATAGTAATACTAATCTTCTTCATAAGCTTTCTCGTCACTTTGTCATCGCCAAAGCCAATCCGGACATAAATAAAATTACGTGTGCATTAAACGCGAGGAAAATGGTAGTACTGCAGAAAAATAAATGAAGATAATGCGAGCCATTTTATCACACAGAGATAACTCTGATTACTGACTGCCTGTGTTTGATTCCGTTATTTCGTGTGCATGAAACCCATTTTGAGGCACTTATTAGAAAGTATATCATTTGACATAAAATTGCGCCTTCAAATACGTTGAAATAACAATAATAAGCAAGGTTTTAAAATAAATTGTTAAAGTAAAGCAAAGTAATATTTATTGTTCAATAATAATAATTAAAATATACAGAGAATTCCAATAAAACTTTATTAATAGTGATCACGAAATTTGAATAAAGTACTCGCTTCTATTATCATTTCATAATTATTTTAACTATTTATAAGTACCATTCACCAAATTTTCATGAAATTTACAAAAATATATATATATATGAGGCTTTTTTTAACTCATTTTAGAAGATCTACAAACTTGGGACCTTTTCCATCAGTATCGTTGCCATCGTTGGCAGTATCGATAATACCGGCAATGGTAATGATCGGTTTATTTTGCGGTTCCCCACTCATCTGTAAAATTCCGGGCGGCACTTCGATGCTTAGCTTTTGAGCTCTGTTCTGCGCTCCGTCTGCACCCCACATGCCACTTCACTGCTGTATCGGTAAAGCATTGAAAAGAAAATGAAACGTTTCACTTCAGCGGACGTGGCGATTGTCAAACAGACGTCTATATTATTGACGTAGCTCTAATGAATTTCCTATAGACCGGTGCATTCAAAACACATAGTACATTAGCTTTGCAATAATTAACTTAACTATAGTTCCTTGCACGAATACGCAGAAAAAAAAGGACCACCCAAAATTGAGTGACAACATTTGCTGATCAAATAGCGTCGCTTACGAGGTTGTGCAAACGAAACCTCTACATATAGACAGTAAAGAGTATATGGAAGGAGTTGCAGCAGTTGAAATGTTGATTGAAGATGATGAAAGAGTAATGAACTAAGGACCCATATTTAACCAGAAATTGATTAACAGAAGCACAAATTATAAATTTATATAACCCTTGACTTCCCAACCCTCATTATAGCTAGGAAGCATCTCGATCACATCAGTTTTCAAACATAAAAATCGTTCCATCCGTTTGAGAGCTACAGTCGTCACCCCCATTTCTGCCCTCCCCCCACTTATAGCTAAGAACAATTTCCGAACCCCAGTCGAATTGTTCGACGAAATAACTCATGAGTGATAGTCGTAACATATCTATATATAAGAACCATGTCGTTTACCTCAGCCTTGAAACATGAAAAACCGCAGCTTAACTAGTCCTTTTGTTTGGAAAATACGATTCTCACCTCCTTTTTCTCGACTCAACCCATATAGCTAAGAACCATCTCAATCACATCAGTTTTCAAAAATAAAAACCGCATCAAAATCGTTGGGAGCTACGATCTTCACCCCAATTCTCCCCTCCCCATCCTCCCCTCCCCATCCTCCTTTCAATTCTCCCCCTCCCCCTTCCCCCAATATAGCTCATGTCAGTTACCTCAGCTTTCAAATATAAAAAATCGAAGCTAAATCGGTTAATTTGATCGAAAGCTACGATTTTCATCCCCCTTTTCTCACTTCCCCCTTCCCCCTCTTCCTCCTCATATATCATCATCATAAGAACCATCTCGATGACATCAGCTTTCGAACAGAAAAACCGCATCAAAATCGGTGCATTCGTTTGGGAACTACAATCATCAGCAGCTAAATCAGCCCATTTGTTTGAAAGCTACGCGTTTCACCCCCTTTTTCTCATATCTCCCCTCCCCCCTCCCCCTTCCCCTCTCCATATATCTAAGAACCATCTCGATCACATCAGCTTTCGAACGGAAAAAACCGCATCCAAATCGGGCCATTCGTTTGGGAGCTACGAAAGTGAAAACACACCCTAAACTTATAACACCCGTCTCTTTGTTCGGGGATTTAAAAAAGTACTAACACACCACCTCCCGATGTCATGTGGGTTCTGTGCCTCTACTTTGGTGGTTTTATTTGGTTTGGTTGTCATTTTGATTCGAGCTCTGCTCATACTGTTTATCCTATTGTAAGTGGAGCGACGAGTTGTGAGTTGAGGGACATGTTTATTTATGAGGTGTCACAAATAGTCGAATTGATTTAATGTGGATTGAGTTTGAATTGAATTGTCAGGTGATTTCGAATTTTGGCTTTGACTGCGGATATACACGCTTTATTACTCAAATTAAGAGCCTTTATAGTTAACAATTAATATTGTTTGCCAAAAAAACTTGGAGGGCGCGGGCCGGCTCGACAGCTTGAGATAGTAGTAGGTCATGTCTTGAGATATTTCCGGTAATTTTGCTAGGATACAATGCCCTTCAAACCGGGCCACAAATCTTCTAGCATGTAATTGTATCCTGTCTGGTTGGTCTGATGAGTAACCAGTAGAAAATGGAAGGTTCTGTTCATGATGGAAACTGCCCTTCTGCAGTTAAATTTGCATTAGTGTCAAATATTGCTTTCGCCGAATAACGAGAGAGGTACACAATAAGTTACAGTTTTTCACTTGTAAATTAAAATTAAATATTGATATAATCGCCGAATTTATTTTAATTGGTTTTATCCAATTGGAATTATTTTTTTAATTGGTTTTAACCAACTATATTGCAACAGTAAATCAAACAAAACCTAAATCAGTCATAAGCGACAACAATATGAAAAGCCAGATGAAGATGATTTTACCGAGGTAAAAATCATCCGCCTATTTTTCTGTTGGCACAGACGAGTTTATTTTTTGGTGGCAACATTGTGTTGTAGAAATAGGCAGGTGCTAATTTGTTATTTGTTACAATTAGCACCTGCCTATTTAGGAATGGGCTAAAGCTAGTTACTAACACTATTTTATAATATATTGTGGATTCACTGTCTCCTGTTCTCCTGTTTCCTGTCTCAAATAGGTACTGTGGCCTAAAAGACCAGCAATGAACTCATACTGCCTGTATGTTATTGAGATTTCAGAAAATAGTAACGGAAACACAAACAAAGAACGAAGCGTTACGCTTCTTCATTTATTATCAGAACTGCAAAGGAGTCGAATGCTCAGCCCTCGTCAGTGTTTCTGGTAAAATATAACCCAGGTGTGTTCAATTCAAGAGTGCATAGGTATATATTGGGCAAGCGTGCTACACCTTCGACCACATCGCTTTCCATCAGGTGAGATGGTGGTCAAACGATTGCATTGACAGTAAAAAAAAACTAAACTAAACTCAACTAAACAAAACCGACTTATGATGATTTACTTTAAAAATTGACGTTTTTAATGTTTAAACGATAAGGTTAGGATTTAGCTGGTTTAATAAGTCAGTGCCACGACTCGCGAGAGCTGCAGTCTTAAGGTGCAGATAAACGACGCGTGATAATGTTAGCCGAGCCAAGCCGCACCGTACCGTCCGTGTAGGCTCGGCTCGTCTTAATCCAAACCCGAGCCTACTACACGGCGCGCTGAACACATTAGCACAGAATAAATAATATGACAATAGGCTCAGTAAAACGACGCGTGCTACCGCGAGACGATCCGAGCCAGACCTGGTTAAATGGAGCGCGGTGCGACGCGCCACGAGCCGATCCCGGTTCAGCTCAAAAGATTTATCTCATCATTCTCAGCTGGTCTGTGAGATGAGACTCATGAATTGCACATGCAATAATTCTGTAGCCTTAGATTGCCGACACGTTTATTATTTTATAACTTTTGTTAGCTTAACTTTAACAACAGAATTTAAATATCAAAAGAAAATTCGTTGTGAAATTTTGACTTACTGATATACAATATTTTACCTGTTTACTTGCAGTTGGGTTTTATTATATGAGCCATACATTATGACGAAAAGTAAATAGACGAACCATATAAAAAAAACTACTTTTTAGGTTGGCTTTTATTTCGGGTATAATTTAAAAAGGTGTATCTTGTGTCAGCTAAATGCTATTTTTTTCTACAGGTTCTTTCGAAACGAAAGCTTGTGAGAGCTGAGCTTGTGAGATGAAACGGTGTATCACCGACGGTAAGAAAGGTAAAATTATCAAAGGTTGGATTGGTATTTACCTTTGCTAAACTTCTGTCGATTATTTTCGCGGGCGCATTGAGCATGAAAATAATGAAAACACAATCTCTTAGCGAATGGCTTGATAAAGTATCACGTAATCCCAGCAACATGAGATGAAGCATGTAAAGGATGTATCACCGAGGGTACTTAGTATACTGAATAGCTTCACAAAGGTAAAACTAGCAAAGATTGGAGTATTTACTTTTGCTGCACTTTTGTTGCTAAACGTATATGTCGAGCGTGCCCACGCGCGCACAACACGTGCACGGCTTGACCTGGAGTGTCAAGATATTGTAGAGACTAGATTACAAATCGGAGCTTTTGTCATGGATAAAATTAACATGTCCCCCAAGATATCCCTCAGACAGTCAGTAATAGATCAGAAAGCTTTATGCAACTATTGCAAGAAAAATAATCCAGTTGGCAAATAACAAATTAACATTATATTGCTGTTGATAAAGGACTCGGACCCACTCGGGCAATAAGTTAATGCTTGTAAAAATTAACATTATATAGCTGTTCATACAGAACTCGGACTCACCCGGGCAATAAGTTAATGCTTGTAAAAATTAACATTATATAGCTGTTCATACAGAACTCGGACTCACCCGGGCAATAAGTTAATGCTTGTAAAAATTTACATTATATTGCTGTTGATAAAAGACTCGGACCCACTCGGGCAATAAGTTAATGCTTGTAAAAAATTCTCGTGAAGTCAAAATAAGGTAATAACCTACCTACTTTACATTTATATAGTTTAAATATTTCTTCTTACTATAAATCTGTTCTGTTTGTACTATTAATTAGGTAGGGTCGGTTGTCTCACATTGAACCAGGTAAATTTCAAAGCTTCGTAGCGTACAAGTTTTTCAATCAATGCCTTTAATTTTTTGTGTATAGTTAGTGAATTTATTAAAAAACAATTACACAAACTTATATTTTTTATATTCCTTTTGGTTTCAGTGTAAAACAACAATTGATGAAAAACTAGATTTGGTTTAATGCGTACACCGAGAGGTGCACATTTAACCAGGGTATTTTCCACAATGAACCACCTTATTAGCCATATTTATAAGATTACTTTTTAGTCAAATTCCTTTAGAATATAATAAAAAACTGGATGTGGATATTATATCTTTATTATTTTACTATAAAACAATTGGTTTTACAATGTACTTAGTCTTTATTTGTACCTGAACAACATGTTTTTATGTCATAACAAATATATTAAATCTTTGTACAATCTAAACCTACAGGATATTTTTATATTCAAAAAAGCTTAGAAATATCTCAACATTCGTTCAATTAGACCTTAGCATCAGTCAAATACTTACTTATTATAATGATATCAAAATTAAACTTATAAAAAATAAAAACATAATTATGTAAAATCTTAAAGCAATGAAACAAAATTATACTCAAACACTGCTATCATCGTACAAATAACTGAAACGATAAAAATAATAAGCTTAGATACAGGAATGAAATAAGAAAAAGAAACAATAGCTCTTATAGCGCTAAAAACATTGACTTTTGAAAAGTAATTACCTAATAAAATAAAATAATCAGAATTCACAGCTGAGATTAACGAACCTAACGTAAGTTTATTATGGGAGCAACACGTATTGTAAAGTTAAACGTTGAGTTCAGGTTTTGTGTCCCATTATTTTTTGGCTGCGGCAGAATCATTTTAATATCCTTTAATTGGACATTAGCCAAATCAGGCTCCAAAGGCATCCGAAACTTCATAGTTTCTTTGTTAATTAGCCGCATGAATGAAACTCCGTAGTTGGGAATGTCAACTTCAATAATCTTGCCAACATATTAAACTTTAACATGTTTTGGCGTCAAAAACTACAAGGAAATAGTCATCTTCAACTGGTTTACGGGTCAATTTCTCGAAATTTCCTCTCAAAACAAGTATGTCTTCATCATCTTCAGATCCATCTACGTCACTTATTTCAGTCTCACTAACTTCTGGTACTATTCCAAGTTCTTCCTCAGAACTAGATTCATCTGTGTCAATCTTCTTATTCTTTTTTTTCTTCGGGACCTTTCTTTTCTTGGCTTTTTTCACTGGGGTGTACACAGTAAACCGTGGTTAAATGTGTACTACCCAAAAGTGGCTCAATGTGGGACAGACCATGTTTCGACAACTAATCTCAAAATTTTACCGGGAAAATAATCTCACAGACAAATGAATTATGGCACATTTAAATGCTGGATTGCTATGTAAAACAGTGTAAATAGAAGTAAAGAAGAAGTTCAAACAAAAAAAGTGAAAAATGAAAGAAATATGCAGAATAAACTTACTTTTAGAGTCATTTTTTATGAAAACGCTCCTCACACAACAACCTTGCACGCTATTGCCACGCAAACTAGTGGGCAGAAAGGGAACGCAAATACCTTTCTTTTACTCATATTATCACGATTTGGCAACATCGCATTTTTGAAATAAGACAGTGGTAGCTGCCTGGTTCAATCTGAGACACCCGACCATCCACCATACATGTGTATCCACCTTTTCTGAATCTCACTTTGCCAATGGAACCATTGTCATATTATTTATTCTGTACCATCTTTAAGATTGAAGACCCCTAGTGCTAAAAATCGCGCAATTTATTTTTTTAATCTTGATTAGTTATTTTTTAAGCTAGCTACATTAACATTAAACCTTATAGTTGGAAAACTTTTCAGAATAAAGTAAAAATATGATGAGCCTGTTTTTTATATATCTATAAAATGATAAGAACGTCCAATAATTATGCGTACTATAAGTAATGGACCAATTCATTAATTCCTCTCTAAAATTAGATGTCTTCGTTGCACTCACCAGCAACTTTAGATATAAAGGAAAGACATGCAGCTGATGTGGAAGATTTCGTAAAAGGTGCACCGAAAAAGCGAGAAGAGCAACTAAACCAGACGAGAGCTGACAAAGGGCAGGTCATTCCACCCAATCTAAAGCTAGCGGTGGGCCATCAGACCACGTATTAAACGCTTTCCTGGAGTTGTAAGCGATTACAAGAGTGACCAGAGAAGTCAATATGACCGTCTGCAAAACATTCTGCAGGCCTTCAAGTTTGGAAACGAAAAACTGTTTCAGGTGAGACTTGAGGAATCAGATGCGGCAATATACGACAATGACACACTCGCTTACTTTACTTTAGTCGATTTGGGCATAGCAAATAAAAGAAAATAAACTTTCTTTTAAGTTTTATATGATTTAAAGTAGTTTTAAAAATACCTTTGATTTTGGTCAAAACAAAAGACATTAGTTCAAAAATTAAAACTACGGTCGGGTAAAAAATAGCCTCTTGCAATGTAGACTCTTGCGATGTAGACGAATCAATTGATAACTAGCATGTCAAAATCGGACACGCATAACCCTTCATTTGCATCGGCGTAGTAGGATAAAAACAATAGCCAATGACACTCTATAATAAAGACGAATCCATTGACACCTCGCTTGCCAAAATCGGACCAAGTTTTTAGTTTGAACACATTCCCTTACTTTGCCTTACCGTAGTCGGGTAAAAACCCCAATGATACTGTAAATGAAGACGAATCGATTGACACCTCGCTTGTCAAAATCAAGTTTTCAGTTTGAATACATAACATACACTTTGCCTTACAGTAGTCGGGTACAAAAAATAGCCTATGGCACTCTTTACTTGAAGACGAATCGACCGAACTTATAGGGGCGACGCTACTTAAAATAGGTTACTGAACAAGAATATATCATATTTTAAAATCGTTTCTGTCTGTTTGTGTGTATGTTTGTTCACGCATTATTTAAAAGCTTCTTGACCAATTGCGATGAGGTTTTCACTGTTGGTTTGACTTAAAAACTGGGGTACATGGTATCTTAATCCGTTGATTAGATGCCGCGTAATCGATAAAAAGCTATTTGACCGCTGTAAGAATTTTAAACAAATGTGGTATGTTGTACTTTATCGGTACTTTTGGTCCCGGAATAACACATATGGACTACTTTTAAATGAAATGCCCACGCGGGCAAAGTCGCGGATATAGCTAGTTCTGTAATAAAATTTCCAAATCAGTTTGGCAACCTAGTTAGGCCGCGAGGAAACACCCTTCGCTATTACGATTCTTCTCGTCCGTATGGCATTTGGATGCTTGCACTTGTTACCTAATGAGCTTTTGTTTCACAAAACATAACAGTTTTACGGTTATAATTGCTTGATTGTTTCGTCATCACTAACATTAACTATTGAAACATGTTTCGGACGCTTGAAGGAAAGTAGCTAAGCCTGCTTAATTTTTACCAATCAAATATATAAAATGTAGGTTTAGTTTAGTAATCAATAAACTTTGATACCTCGCTTGTCAAAATCGGACCAAGTTTTTAGTTTGAACACATAACTCTTCTCTTGCTTCGCCGTAGTCGGGTAAAAAGAGGAAGCATATGACACGTTATAAATGAAGACGAATCGATTGACACCTCGTTCGTCAAAAACAGACCAAGTTTTAGTTTGAAAACATAACCCTTCCTTTACTTGACCGTAGGCGGGTAAAATATAGCCTATGACACTATATACCTGACGACGAATCGATTGACACCTCGCTTGTCAAAATCGGATCAATAGGGGCGACGCTATAGGGGAACATACATAACACATACGGAACGCTATGATCCAAATCCGTGAACGTCCGTGATCCAAATTTTTCTATTAGAAACATACATAGACTGTTAAACTCATTACCCTTCCCTTACTTCGCAGTAGTCGGGTTAAAATGAAATCGAAATTTACCGTATCCATTTGAACCATAAATACGAGATTATCTGGAGCGGAGCGAAAACCATTACTTTTCATTTATCTGTTAAGTTGCATGATTTACCGGCAATGTTGTTCGGTTTCATATTTTTTTACTTAGAATCACAATGAAATTAAGGAAATGTGCGAATGCTTGAATTATAATAAGGAAAACGTCGTTTACATTGTTCAGATCGGAGGCGATATGTATGGTTTCTGAATGAGAGCACTAGCCAGAGTGGAGTGATAAAAAACAAACGGATATTTTTATTTATGTAACTGAAACTGATCACAAATCTAAATATGTATTATGGCATTTTAATATAGTCTCGAGTCTGCCGCGTGGGACGTGCTCACCGTAGCTATGACTGGAGGGAAAGACATGGTTGAGGCTATCAATCATCCGATCGAAAGGCGTGGCAACCGCGAAAGGTGGCGCCACCCTGGAATCGCTTCCCGTACCATCTCAAAATCTGAGAAATTGGCCTCAGGAATTTTGCTTGCTATTCTAGGATCGCAGATCACGACGGCCTTAAATTCATCTATTATTTGTTTTTTTTTTTAATTTTTTATTTTGTTTATTAACAGGTTGATACAATAAACTTAGGCTAATTATATATATTTTTTAAGGTGAAAGCAACAATCCAATAAGAGGAAAACACAGCATGAACCTTACACTATACACTATAGCCTTACACTATATACTATGGCCTTACACTATATACTATAGCCTTACACTATACGCAGTATAGCTAGATGGGCTGAAAATGGAAGATCTTGTGAAGTACCCTTACTTTTGATCCTAGCACTTCGAAGAATTTGATTTGCCAGATTATCAACTACTATGTTTTTTTCAGATTTTTTTTCAAAGCGTTTTTGAAGATGCACTGATGTTGAATTGTGAACAAAAAATCACGATAACAAATCGCCAGCGCTTCTCTACTCAATGAGTTAATTAAATTCCTAACAACGATACAAAGTATTTAAATTCCTTAGGTGTTACTAAATAATCTATCTCTCTTTCTTTTTCATGTTTTCTATGATTGGTGGGAGTTTGTCTCGACAAGGAGCATTACCTGATTTTCTCCATAGATCATGTGGCAAAACAGCTTAGGTTTAAGCATGTTACTTAATATGCAGTCATACGCATCCGTAACATGTCTCCTTGCATACGATTGCAACGCATCTGGATTAAGTGTAACTTCCATCTCTCTAATCGACGTCGAACTTTGTCCTGATTACATAACAGAGCGTACTGGAGACGACGTGGAGGTTCAGGTAATACTGGAAAAAGAAAATTTATCCTATCTTCTCTACATCCATCAGTGCTTAATAGAGACTTAACTATCGTGTTACTTACTGTGGTATGCACAGCGATGCCTCTGAAGTCAAGAATGGGTGGGGTAACTATTTTGTGGCAATTATCTCCTCAAGAGTAGTCAGTAAATCAATTCATCAGACTAGAGTAGTTAACAATAAAGGATCGCAAATCAATGGGTTTTCTTAAACTGATCTAGTGTTTACACTATAGCCTCGGCTGGGTGTGCTGACAATGGCGCTATGGAATGGATGCGCTGATAATGGTCCACAAAGCTTCACGAGGCACAGTATCGAAGTCTTTTTCAAGATCTATAAAGTAGAAGAAAAATGTCTGATATTGGAGAAAATCGACTCACCTGTATCGGGACGAAGCCCAAACTGGGTTTCAGGTAATAATATTTAATCCAATATGTTTGTAAGGCAGCTAAGAAGATTTCTTGCAAAAACGTTTCCGTTTTGGTAAATTTGGTATATCAAGGAGATATTTGATATATATTGAACTAAAAAATATGGGCTGCTTTGGATCAAGTCACCTACCCGATGCTTTAAAGAAATTTATTTTTGCGCATTTACTGGCATTGATAAAAAAACAGCCATTAACCTCGATATTCCAGTTCAATCTTATAAGTAAAAGTGTCAAAACATGCCTATCTGTGGCCGGAAAAAAAAAACTCTAGAGGTGAGTTTATTTACACATGTACACATCTTATCTCTCAACATGATAATATTCATACAAGAATATACTACCAGGAATACAATATAAATATATTAGGAATCAGGGACAGCGAAGGACGCGCTTGTGCTCTGCGCTCTTCCCGCGGGATCCCTGCATTACCGGGTTACATATTCTTATTATTTATTCAACCATGGGAACTGCATGAAACATTTGGTTACATCACGAAAGTCATTCTAGGAAACAATGAAAATATACATTTATAAAGTGTATAACTATTAAACTTACTTAAAACTCTAGTATTCTATTATGACCATAATAACATGAATTATATTTACACTGACAAAACACCATAAAAAATGTTGTCTACACTAATATTATAAAGAAAAAATGATAGATTGTTTGTATGTTTGTTTCTTTGTAATGGATAAACTTAAAAATTACCTTTTTTAAAAATTCATTCACCAATAGAACACTCCATTTTCGGAGAGTATAAGTCGCGTCCTGAAAAAATAACGCTGGATGAAAGTGGAGGGGATGTGTTTGCTCATGGTATACCCATGCGCAAACACACTCCCTCCACTTTCTCGCGCACACAAAAAAAACTAGGCAAAAAAACACAAAAGTACTAGGCCTACTGTTTTAAATAATTATTAATTAGCCTTTCGCTCGCAGCTTCGTTCTTATACCCGCCCGCCCCGCGCCGCACCTCATACCACCAAATAGACTGATAAATAGCCTAATGCGCAGCCTAACCGCCAGCGTTCTTTTTACATGACGCGACCTGTATTTTATTTTTCAAAAATAGAGGTTCCTGCGAAAATGGCAATAATGTAACCAAAGGTATCAAAAATTTGCCTGTTTAAAATATTGATTATTCGCTCTAAGGAACGGAATGACATGTTGCCGTAGAAACGATATACTAAAAAGTCTGTCTAAAAGCACCACAAGGGTTGTTGCCAAAGATTTTGAACTACGCATACTAGCGTTTTGTTTTTAAATCTTGCGGCTGGTATAGAAATGCTAAAAGTAAGAAAAATGCCGCGGTGTGAGCGCCAACCGCGCGAAGCCGGGGCGAGTCAGTAGTACCACAATACAAAGCAACAGAAAACAAACCATGATCATAAAAATATATGCCTTTACTGGCCATCCAGTAATATATGCATTACAAATTGTTTGAGCTAAAAACTATCATAATTATAACTTCGCTCCGACAAGTTGTAGAAGTCCTCAAGTATCGAACAATTTCCATCTAAGATCAAAGTTCATACTCAATCGCTATTCAAGTCGTGATCCTTCAAACCTGACTGCACAATATCAGCCTTTAACTCAAAATTAATTGCTGACGCTGCTCCCAACTTTGCCAGTGGCCAGTTAAACTAATGCTTTGCCAGTTGCCAGTTATATAACGCTGTCAGTTCGGCATTGTTTCGTCTTCGGCGCGATGTTTCATTTCGGTATCTAACTGTTACAGAATTCAATTTTGGCAGTTCAAATCAAATACAACTTTGATGTGTGGTTTTAGAAGTACTTGAATTAAGACTTAGCTTATTTTTGACTAGAGTATGAAGCGAGTAATAACTAAGCAAATATAATAAACGTAAAAAAAGGAAGGGGACTGTTGTTAATATAAAAACTCAGACACCACGTGAAACGTGAACGTTCACGTGAGTTGAGTGTCTTTTCACTATATACCTTGAAGCTTCACCACGTGCAATCAATAGTGAACCTTAAGTTATCCAAAAGAAATATGTAAGTTGTGTAATGTCTTTAAAATAATAGTTTTTATAACAAATACACGTTTTCAGTTATTTACTCTCATGCTTTAATACTCACACTAGCATTAGGACCATTTAGCTGCGTACGGCACGTCTGGGCTCTCTACACGTACAGGTGGTGTGGGAATAGTGCAACCGATTTTAAAAGTTTTGTATTTTGAGAATGATTGTTTTTCTAAAATTTAGATACGAAAAAAAATGTTTAGGTTTATTTTTCCGTATTTCTCTTACTAAACTCTAGTTCAAGAAGAAAGGTTTCAGAATATTAAAATTTGGGAAACCATATACATTTGTTGAAATAAACGAATGTTTATTTGAATTTTTGACATGATTTTTAATCTACCGATTTCACATTTAACAAAGTACGAACTCTTCCCATCCCTACCACCACTAATCTTTCTCTCCTTTTTCAGCTGGTGTCGTGGTTGTTTATTTATTGGGTTGTAACTATGGGTTATGTGTCCGTCGGGTGGTAGCCGGGCGAACCAGGGGTGGCAGATTCACGACGAGGGTCGCCGCCAGCAGCGTCGCAGCAGATGGTAGAAGTTCGGTTTGCCACCGACGGACGACACGATTTGCTATAGGGAAGAGTAGCCTGGATAGTGTGCCAATTGGAGAGCAATTTGGGCCTTAATAATAATAATAATAATAATAATAATAATATATTCGGGACATTTCCACACCAATTACCTAGCCCCAAACTAGGATACCCTGTGCTATGGGCACTAGATAACGGATAAACATACATATATAACAATATTACATCCATGACTCGGAAACAAACATTTCTGCTCATCACACAAATGATTGCACCTTGCAGGATTCGAACCTGCGACCGACAGAATTCGTACCTAGAATCTCTAGCCACGAGACCAACCGGTCGTCAAACCTTAACCAGGCCGTACTGCTCGTTGGGCCTCAGAGGCGCACCCCCGATGGAACGGGGCCTACCTGCGCCTACAGCCAAGGAGAGTGAGGAGATATCGTAGAAAGAAAACGGTATTATAAAGAGCACTTACAGGTAATTTAATCAATATTTCTATAACAATGTACAACATGTCAGCCTTTAGAAGTCCACTGCTGAACATAGGCCTCCCCCAAAGAGTGCCATGACGAGCGATCTTGTGCCACCTCCATCCACCGACTTCCTGCGATGGCTACAATGTCATCGGTCCATCGTGTGGGACTCCACACTTCGCTTGCTTGTTCGTGGTCGCCATTCGAGAATCTTTATTCCCCAGCGGTTGTCGGTTCTGCGAACTATATGGCTTGCCCATTACCATTTCAACTTGCAAACTCTGAGAGCTATGTCGGTAACCTTCGTTCTTCTACGGATTTCCTCATTTCTGATTCTATCACGTAGTGAAACACCTAGCATACCACTCTCCATTGCACGCTGCGCAACTCTGAGCTTTTGTATGAGACCAATAGTTAGCGACCACGTCTTAGTGCCGTATGTCATCACTGGCAACACGCACAGATTATAAACTTTCGTCTTGAGGCTCTGCGGTATCTGCGACGAGAAGATATGGCGTAATTTCCCGAACGCTGCCCATCCGAGTTGGATTCGTCGGTTGACCTCTTTGTCGAAGTTGGATCTACCCAATTGGATCGTCTGACCCAAGTAGACATAGTGATCAACAGCTTCGATAATATCGTTCCCAACATAAACTGGCATGGGTACGACATGGGCATTTGACATGATGTTCGTCTTGCACATGTTCATTTTAAGACCCACCTGTTGGGAAACAATATTGAGGTCACTGAGCATTGTGCTTAGGTCTTCCAGGGTTTTAGCCATGATGACTATATCATCAGCAAATCGAAGGTGAGTGATGTATTCGCCATTGATGTTTACACCAAATCCGTTCCAGTTCAGAAGCTTGAATATATCTTCCAGTGCAGAGGTGAACAGTTTCGGAGAAATAACGTCTCCCTGTCTCCCCTTTTTGCAGCTGGATAGAATTCGTGCTCTGATCCTGAAGACGAACTGTCATGGTGGCCTTGCTGTACAAACACTTTAACACTTCGATGTACCGGTAATCAATCTGGCACCGCTGTAATGACTGTAGCACTGCCCAGGTCTCGACTGAATCAAAGGCTTTCTCGTAGTCCACAAACGCTAGACATAGTAGCCGATTATACTCTTCGGTCTTCTGTATAATCTGCCGGAGCGTATGGATGTGGTCTATGGTGCTAAAGCCTTTCCGGAATACAGCTTGTTCGGGAGGCTGAAAGTCGTCAAACCTACGAGCGAGACGGTTTGTAACTACTCTCGAAAACAACTTGTAGACGTGGCTCAGCAGCGAAATGGGCCTATAATTCTTCAAGAGGGTTTTATCACCTTTCTTAAAGAATGAACCCACTACGCTCTTGTGCCACGCCTATGGCGTAGTACCCTCGAGGATGACGGAGTTAAACAGCTTCTGAAGGACATTAAGTACCGGTGTTCCACCCGCTTTCAGTAGCTGTGTCGTTATTCCGTACTCCCATAGTGCCTTGTTGCTCTTAAGCTGTTTGAGAGCCATTCTTTTCTCGTATAGGCTGACGTCCGGGATATCTTCGGTATAATATCGGGTCAAACGGGCTCTTACATCCTCCTAGCAGGACTACGCGATGAGGTTTATAATTGTCCATAGAACTTCTCGAGTTCACTCAAAATCTCTGGCTTCGACGAAACGATGCTCCCACTGTTTGTTTTCAGCTTCGTCAACAGGCTTTGCCCAATAGACAGATCTCTTGCGAACACTATGGAGCCCTTGTTCCGCTCTATTGCGTTCTTAATACAAGTAGTATTATAGGAACGCAAATCGTGTCGCATTGATTTGAAGATCTGTTTATTAAGCAAGTTGTAACTCGACATGTGCACTGAAGACTGCAGCCTCATCTCGCCTCGTTCTGCCATAAGTTTGACTGTATGCTCAGAGAGTTTCTGTGTTCTTTTTTTGCGGGGAGTCTTAAAGAACTCCGATCCGACCACGTGGACAATTTCCACCAGCCCGTTATTTAGTTCGTCCACTGTATCGCATTCGGTAAAGATTTGGAAGCGATTTTGGAGCTCCAACTGAAAGCTCTCGGGGTTTTGGATTTGGGCAGGACTTGGGCGAAGAGTAGATCTCATTAAACGAGACCTCTCTAGCTTTACGTTGATATTCAATGAGCCTCTTACCATGCGGTGATCACTGCCGGTCTTAACCCTGTTGATCACAGAGACATCATTGAATATATGCTTGTTGGTCATCAAAATGAAATCTATCTCGTGCTTATGACCGCCGGGGTGCAGCCACGTCCATTTCATGAACGGGCGCTTCTTGAAAAAGGAGTTCATCATAAAGAGTCCCTCCTTCTCCATGAAGTCAGCCAATCACTGACCCCTTTGGTTCCGCTGACCAAATCCAAACAGCCCCACTCTCAGTTCATCGCCATTCCTCATGCTCATGGCATGTATGGCTAAAGAAATGTCGTCATACATAGCCTCCACTTCATCGTCCGGGAGTTTCTAGTGCGGGGCGTACACCTGTATGACCTTCAACAAATACCGTTCGGTAATTCTAAGTATAAGGTATGCTCGAAACGCTTTCGAACTTCACAATGTTGTTGACGAGGGACTTGTGGACGAGAATCCCGACACCATGTTGGGACTGGGGTTTGCCATAGTCACCACGCTTGGCAAGCGGATTGGTGACCGCAGTGTAGCAAATATGTGCTCGGAGGACGCTGCTGCCCATCTTCCGGTGTGTAATCCCTTAGTCGCTTCTTACGACATCATCGTGGGGTCTTATTCTAAGCCGAGACCGCCACGGCATCCGCACGGTGTTTTTATATACAAGGCTTAAAAACTAACACGAGGGTACGATGGTTAAGTCAAAAAGTCTATGAAGAAGAGGGGGCACGAAAAGGGGGCTTAGGGTTACGCGCGCGATTTGTGGATCGTCTATTTTACGCGCACTGGGAATAATTGTTTATAGGTACCTCAACGCCGGCCGGCACTAGACGGGAAGATTTTGGCAGCGCGAGCGCTTGCCCACGTGCTTGATGGTCCTCAGGTCCTTTTCGTGGCAGTCTTTTCTCATCAAAATGGCCGCCCACGCGGCTGCTCTGCTACTCGTCCCTTTGGGACGGGCCACACGCCTGCCCCAAAGACGTGGCTTGTCTGTTCTCACTCGCTCCACGGGCGCGAAATCCTTATATATCAACCGCCGCGGGGGTAAGGCGCGGGGTGAGGCGCGTGCCCTTGTCCGTCTTCCCCCCTCGCCCCTTCTTCCGCTCCAAATATAACCTAGTTCGTATTACTATAAGTTTTACAACTAAATAGGGTTTCGCTTATATTGCTAGACTACTAATAAATACTAATGCATCTACATAAAATTCTTATATATAGAAAGATGACAAAAGAGCTTTTATGAACAGCCGGACGATCCGATACGAAAATAAGAGGTCTAAATATTTTTGAAACAATTGAGAAGGCAGAATGACTTGCTCGCTCCTCCTGTTGAATTTCACCGTTTTGTTATTGATTTAATTAACATTAATCCATAAGTTTGTTTTCATGGGACACGTGGAGAGCACACCTAACGTGGTATCAAACGACTCGATGCATTGCCTTGCTATGCTAAAGATCTCAGGCGTTATGTTTTCATATTATGGGTTCATCCAAAAATACCAGTTTTGTCCATATATTGGGGTCTCTTTGACCACTGCTGGGGTTGGCTTCCGGTCTTTCTTAGATGAAACCACAAGTTATTGACATCTATCACGAAGTAAGGGGAAGCGAAGGGTCATAAAAATGGAGTTTCATGACACTGGTTGCGAATTATTCTGGAGTTTTTCGCTTGTTTGACACGAGTACTCGATGATTAATAAGAAACTTTTGAATTTCGACTTCGTCGGAGTTGTAAGTTTTTAGGTTCGTAGTTGGGCCGTTTGGTTGATAGTTTTTGGAAGTTTGTTAGCTCTTCAGTTGGACAAAATATGATGGTGGTAATTGAAACAGATAGTAGCGATTATTTTGTTGAACTACGAAGAGAGGAGAGTGTGTAATGTTTTAACATTATTAGTTCGTGAATTCGAAGTGACGGAAATTCTTAAGTAGGTATATGTCTGACCATGAAGATTCGGATGGATTAATCCATTGTATCCCCATTTTCACAAATGTACACAATACGTGCAAAAAACATCAAATGAAGTAGAATAATATTATATTGTTTTTACTGGTCTAACATTAGCCATACTGACGGTAAAATAAACATTTAAATATCACGTTGAATTAAATAACTGAAAGTACCTTAGAACAATAAATACATTTAAACAATCATCATATTAAATTTTATGCCCATTTCGTCATCCCCATTTAGTCTAAAATACGCGTTCCTTTTTAATTTAACTTACAGAAAAAAACCGTTTCACGCACGGACGCGCATTGTCGAATTTACTAAAGGGACGTCAAAAGTCATTTTACCTGGACTCGTCACGTTACATATTCATGTAGTTATCAAAATGAGGGTGATTTATGAAATCTAGAACGGAAGTGCGTGGAATGGAACGGAGATGTATGTAGTTATGCAGAGCAAGCCTTATTTTGGAAGAGTAGTTTATTTATTTATTTAGTATTATCGTATATCATCTACATACAGTAACTTAGAAAGCTCTTCACTGTATATCTTCTACAAAAATATTACATTTGTAGAGTAATACCGTGCGTTCTTAATATCTCTCTTGGAAAATAACCTTGAATGACGGCCGGTTGGTCTAGTGGCTAGTAACCCTAGGAACGAAATCAAACGGTCGCGGGTTCGAATCCTGCAAGGTGCAATCATTTGTGTGACGCGCAGAAATGTTTGTGTCTGAGTCATGGATGTTGATATTCGTATTTATGTATGTTTATCCGTTATCTAGTGCCCATATTACAGGGTATCCTAGTTTAGGGCTAGGTAATTGGTGTGGAATTGTCCCGAATATATTTATTTATTTATTTTAACTATTGATTAAATTGAATGGGGAATAAAGGTGATAAAGTATTTTTTAGTAAATAACCTGAAGAAATAACCTAAATAATAGAAGATGATTGTTGTGTTGTAGAAAGATTTCATAAAACAATAGGCTAAATTGATGAGAGTTTACTTCCTCAGTTACTTTGATATCACCTAACATTAAGTGCAAATTGTGTCTATAATTGACTATTAACTTTAGGCATTATCATCGATTTATCGCTGACTAAAATTAAATAAAAGAAATCTAAAAAAAAAGCTACCGATTCACTGACCGGTTCTTCTCGAGCAGTTGTATTCCAAATCTGGGGTAGTCATTTCCTGTTCAATAAAGTAAATATATCCTTTTGAATTTAAAACAAGTAACTGTTTCTTAGGAATTTACCACTTGGCCTACACGGTCTTTCCAAATATCAACCAAATAAAACAAGAGATACAAACAAATAATATAACCTTCACACTCACAATAAATCTACAGCTTAATGATCCCCTATTTAATTATATCTCATATTAATGTGACAGTAAGCTGACCTCGGTACTTATGACACCATTGAACAGTTGGCAGCAAGTTGCGGCGATTTATCGAGGTCCTTGAACTCTGCTAGGTCAACTTTGTGTTTAATTGTTCTTTTGTGGTTTACATCACTTTTTAGGGGTGTGCTTCTAGTTGAAAAAACCAGCCAAGTGCGTATTGGACACGCATAGACTTAGGGTTCCGTAGCCAGGACCCTAGGCTACCCAACTATTAAACATGCATTGCATTTGGTCCAGATTTAGTCGTTAAGCGTATGAGGTAGTGCTGGCCTCTGGTTTCAGAGTTTATCAGGCCGCTCGAGGGCCTCTGACATGGCTTAACAACTGATATTAATCTATAACAGTAGTTTCTACGTATTATGCCAAAAATGTTGGTCTAACTTGGCAGCTACCTATATCTAATTAATTCTAGATCGCCGGTATATTTTTGTTAGTTAAGGACTAGTACTAATTTGATTACTGTTCTTTATGATTTTGAGGAGAGAGACGGGCGGGGGCGGGGGCCATGCAATTGAAGCCAAATGGTCACTTTGCCAAAGATTTGGCTAAATGTCATCTTGTACATTTGCCGTAAACTAGGCACGAGTGTTTGACAACATCTCCCCTAATAAATAAATGAAGATACGAGTACGGTGTAAATTTGCACGTGAGGTTCAATTCGCTCTTGATTTCATCATACAATACCTAGTTTATGAAATAACCACTAACCTAGTTTCATCCTTTTGCCTTTTTTCATGTTTTTTTCAACCTAGTTTATGGTTTTTGATAACAAGATATTTTGTAAGGTGACCAAATTACAGCCAAAGAAAAGCTTTAGAGTAACAGTTTGGGCACCATTGCTCAAGCTATGGAACATTCACATAGTATATATTTTATAAAAAACGTAATTTGTTACTCCTCTAAAGCCCTCAATTCAGCTTAACCCTATTCAGAATCTTACAACATTTTTAAAAGCCTGTAATGTAATCTTCTTTACCAGATTCAAACCAAACTTAACACCAAATTTAATCACACAAAATATTCAACCCCCAAATATGTAACTGAATTAAAAGATTTACTTCAATCACACCGCTGATCCTTTATAAACGAGTTCTTCACGCCAGGGCCGCAGTAAGGATCAACGGTGGGGAGAAAATATTTAATATATTTCAGTCAGAAAGTAATATTGATAAGATCCTCTACATCCAACGGTTGTCGGGAAGAAATACTTTTAAGCGATAAGACCCCCTATTGTACTCGGTTTATATTAAGAATTGTTTTCATTCTTGTGTATTTTCTTTGCAATGCAATAAAGTGTTTATCTATTACAAGACAGAAATCGCTTTATGCGATCAGACCGCCTATTGTGCTTGGTTTATATTAAGAAAAATTTGATTTCATTCTTGTGTATTTTATTTTGTGTGCAATTAAGTGTATATCTATCTATCTATCGATTACAGCATAGTCTAACATTATAGTAATTTTATTGTTGGGATGTGCTCAAAGTTTGAATACGTATAAATAAACATAATTTGGGGCTTATTGCACTATATTTTTCTTCCTTAAATGTTGACAAATCTGTCGATAGAATCACGATTATAGTGACGGAGTAACTGCGACAACTCTAACACTTTCTAAACACATTTCCTTGATTCACTGCATTTTGTATATTGTTATATTTAACTTTATTGGAAATATTTTCCCGTACAAGAAATACCTACTTCTAACAAAATTATTATAAGTATATATAATATAGGACTACACAGAATATTGTATATTATATCCCATTAGTATTATTTTTATATACGTTTCAAATTTTATGAAATTAGTCTATATAATATATATCACAGATATGATTTAGTTCCTTGGGCTCTGAGAATGGCCCGGTTGGTTGAAACATCTTATTGACAGGATTCACCACTCTTGGAGTGTGGCGAATTCTGTCAATAAGGCCCTGTACTTGCAGCCCATTAGTAAATTTTTTGTGTGAAGTACTCCCAAAACTACTTCCTTGATTATGACCCTGCCTCCGCTTCACCCAAAATTTCTAATTAAATTTCCTTTACGCGTATTAAAACAGAACGCTCTCAGTCAAACCACAATTTATTCCCGGACGATAGGACAGACAAATTAATCTGGGTGGTCATCAACAAGGCCGCTATGTTTTACGCTTGCAGTGGGCCAAGCCTTCTGCTCCCTTGAGATTAGATGGAGGCACTATTGATGTGCTTAGAGCTTACTAATTTAGCTTTTGAATCTAATTTGAAAAAGACACAAGTATGTTTTAATGTTGTTGTAGTAAAAACATTTTATAAGTATATCCTCCTTCACACGAATAGCCAACTAGGCATCTCATCAAGAGCTTATCATAAATACAATATCAAATAAATAATTATATAAACTTCGCGCAAATATCATATTCAATAAAGGATGTAGTATCACTGGAGTCGATAACAGTATTAATCGTAATTAGAAGAAATTATTTAATAAAACCCAAGTGCGTAGCATTTGGGTTATATTTTTTATTATATTTGTTTATTATTTATTATATTTGGGGTAATTATTTATCAAGAATGTCAGTTCAAAAAGTGGTTAGCAGTTGGTGATAAAGGGCTAAAAGTTTGTCTCAGTGGCAGCTTTACGAGAGTTATGTTCAGCGGTTAATTGGCACAGGATGATATGGCAACAACTTAACTATGGCGACTGGATCTCACAACAAGCTATTCCTGATCATCACCTGCGGATATAGACTAATTTCCTGTGAGAAAACCTGAGAATTAATAATAAATGTCTACATTAGTAGACACGGTGACATGTTGCTTTTGTCATGTTCTTGAATGGCTCTCATCATCCTACTATCCTTAAATCTTTCTTAAGATTCACCTGATATCCAATCCTGTACTCACGTATACAATATAATATGTAGATCTCTTGTCCCACCCCAGATAATGTCTTTTTCTTAGCCACCGGCGCGGCGCGAGGAACCGCCAAATGTTTGTTTAATCATATATTTTACGTGATAATAATTACTATTTATCGTTTTGCTCCTTAAAATGATACTTTAAGGGAAATGTGACAAACAACTATGTGGGTCTTGAGTCCTGATGAAGGTAAATCGAATGGAATAAACTATTTGAATCTCACATGTCTAGCGTTCATTTTATAAATGTAACAACAATTGATCTAGCAAAATACAAGGTTCAAAAGCATAGATCTTGCAGTGAACAATACAGGACAGGAGGATTTGCTTGGATTGAAATTTCTCGCTATCGTATCGTAGCATATCTTGGATATCTGCCAAAGTAGTTCTTTCCTGGATATTGCCGAAGACCGCTAGAAGCCTGCTGCTACGACTCGGTTCTTTTAAAAAATATGAATTGCAAGTCCAGACCACAAAAACAATGTTCATTAACTTTCGAGTTTGAACCACATGGTAAGGGACCAAATTAAGTTGTTGTCTCCGAAGCAATTTGTCCGCGTGGTGACGAAGCGAACTTCTGACAAGTGTTTATTTCCAGTGGACTGGATAAGACGATTGGATAAGATTTTTCAGCTAAGATCTTGTAATCCTATTTATTAAGAGCAGCTTTCTTTGAGCTTTCTCAACATTTTCTCAATTAGTTTTCTGAATGATTTATTTCTCTGCGTTTAATGAGACATTTTCCTCTTACGGATTTTTAAACAAATATTCTTGAGATGTTAGTTTTTACGAGACAAATAGGTCGTTCCCCTTATGGTAATCAAAATGCACAATGAAAACAATTCCAGTGGTGCCACCACTTGGATTGTGAGGAACAATCACAGCAATGGTTTTACTAATACTATTGCATAGTTATATATTTAAACGGGACTTAATCGCGCTGAAAACTTAATTTTTATTTACCTCGACGTTTCGAACCGCCAGATTTATAAATCTGCAGTCGCTGAGCATTTGCTCGAATCGGGCCCTAATCACTGGATTGAACTCTACGACCCGAAGATCCTCTCCACGGAACGTCACTACTACTCCAGGGTTGTACGTGAAGCGGTTGAAATTAAAAAGTATCCCAATTTCAACTGAGAGGATGGTTTCAAGTTGGCGGCATCCTGGAATCCCGTGATAAGCAAGTGTACGCGTCGCGGTTAATGTAAGAAGAAATCTGCAGATGTCGTTAGTGTTGTGTGTCGTGACAATGAGGGTTTTTGATATTTTTTCTCATACCAGACGTAGGCGTAGGGTCTAAAAAACTGTCAAATTGTTCTGAATTATATGGCATAGTGGCACTTTTTACCGATTATTATTCATCGTACGAGTATGTGCACTGTTTTACATTATAAATATGGATTACGAATAAAGATAATTAGCTTAACTAAAGATTAAAAATTAAATAAAAAATAAGTATATTTGGGACAATTCCACACTAATTACCTAGCCCCAAACTAGGATACCCTGTAATATGGGCACTAGATAACGGATAAACATACATAAATACGAATATCAACATCAATTAGAGGAATAAATCTTATAAGATTAATTACTAATCCAATTTAACAACCAAATCATGAATTATTATTCAAATATAATTTAATTTTATATTAATTTCTTGTAAAAAAAAAAATATACGTAATAAACCATACCCAAGCTCAAACGAAGATATGTATTTTTTTGCAACTAAAGATTGAGCTCAATATACGGTTCAGCTACTTGATTTTATCCGCAATCTATATTTATAATGTAAAATAGTGCAAATACGATAAATTTTAGGTAAAAAGTTTCACTGGCGTAAAATTCAATACAATTTGACAGATGCTTAGATCCTACACCTACGCAGCGACATCTGGTGTCAGAAAAATATCGAAAACCTTCATTCTGTTTTTTTTTTTAAACCAAATGCGGGTAGTTGGAGACAACGCTCGCCTTTCTCGACGCTGACACACGCTATTTTTAGTCTTCTCGTGACCACGATCAATGCAACTTGATCGAAACGTCGAGGTAAATAAAAAATAAGTTTTCAGCGTGATTAAGTCCCGTTTAAATATATACCTAACTATGTGTTCGAATCGCGAAAGTTTAAAAGTTACAATTGCTAACTAATACTATTAAGTAACAACGTAAGTTCAACCACAGAATAAATAATAGTACAAGTACAGAAGGCTAACTGAGTAAAGTCATTTAAATAAATAGCGACTCTCGCTACAACGCTATAAAGTGCAATTTAACTCGCACGGCGCTGCGAGCTTTCAATTATATTTACTTAGAAGGCGCTCGCCCACCGCGTGCAGGCTAGAATGCACCGTATCACAACGCGCGAGAACTTCCATTGCTCTAACCGTTTCAGAATTGCTCTGTCCCTTTTTCGCTCGGTAGGGTTGTAGTAAGATATGACTAGGTACTTGTACTACTAATTATTCTGTGATATGTTATGACTTAGATATTGTAACAGAATAAATAATAATAATAATAATATAATAATAATAATATATTCGGGACATTTCCACACCAATAAGTAATAATGTGTTATTACTTATTATTATAAATTAAAATAGTTCTATTACATACAATGACATTCTTATCAGAATAGACCTACTACCTCATTTTTACTACCTACCTATCCCGTTTTCAGAACGCCGATAAGTTTAGTGAGATACCTACCTACGTGTCGTTGGTTGATTATGATTATATCCTATAGGTATTGCACTTTGATGAATAAAGGTGCCTGTCTGAATTCCATGCTTTTTAATGAGTGAAAAATAAATTGCTACCTACGTAATAAAAGGTATTAAAAGTAGGTAGGTATTATACGAGACATATATTATATAAATTCCTAATTAGTTGTAGGCTACTTACTAAGTCAGCATAGTAATTCATTTTCCGATAAACAATACCTACTATAATCAATTATAAAATTACGTTGATCGATTTAATAAACGACTTTATTTCTGCGCGGAATAACCTTAAATATGCGTAGCTTCGGTATGGAACACAAATGAAATAACATAAAACTATAGGAACCTACGTAATAAAAAAATATCAATATCGAACTACGTAACTAGGACCTATTATAGGTATTACAATTTATTACCTTTCAATATCCTTTGGAAACGTAAAGAATGACAATTCGTCATTTCTATCACTATTCAAACAGCCGAATGCTATGCAGTACTTTCTAGCTTTCTTCTTGGTACTCATAATTAAAACACGAATAAAGTTTGTCAATAACTTTACGTAAGTAGGTGCTCTATCGCTAAGTACAAGGCGCGCGACTCATCGAGCGCACGCTTGACACTCGACTGAACGGACCCGAATATTGGATCCTCGAATTTATTTTTACTTGTTGCGGAGTGCGACCGCCCTGGTTCAACTCAGTCTTACTGTTTCGTTGCGCAAAGTAAACAAGCTGATCAATTCCGCTTTCTATCAGCAGTATATACATATATCTATCAGTACTAAAGTAAATTGAGGTGTATCTCACGATCCGCAGTAATGCGTACGCTGAGTAATGAGATTAGACCTCGGCATAAGTATTTAGTGGGGATGGATTAGTTGTCTGCAAGTCATAAGCGCTTGACAAATACACAACATAGTGATTGGAAGTACGAAATGGGAAGGCCGACGATTCAGCAGTACGTGTAACAGATTAAGGATTTCATAACACATTATAGAAAAAAAAACACATTCCTTTGTTGGCCTTTACAGGTACCAACGAAGAATGTCGTTCGGAGACCACAAACATTGCTTATAGCGGAACGTTCGTCTGAGGACATGTATGTAGAAATTACTTTTCGGCGACACGCAGCAGTTCGAAAATCTTTTTGCCATTATGGACCTCAAAAGTTCAAGCTCTCGCCAGTTTCGAACATACTTAGCATGCTGGCAGTTCCAATTCCTGGTTAGTATGGACCGATTTCAATTATTTTCATTAATATGGTTGCAACCTCTCTGAGCTAATTATAGACTTCAAACAGTACGTGTCTGGAAATTGTAAAACCATGGCCTTCGTGGTTCCTGAAACTATAGACAAAGGGAATCCTCTAAAAGACCTAAAGTGATAAATAGTACTCATATTTATGAGATCGTAGTATGTTACTTATTATAATTTTGATCAAAATTTAATAACTCCAGACCAGACATTGTTTATAATCTTCTTATAATGTTCAAAGCTTCATATGGATATTTCTTGATGCCACAGATCTCCTCGATTCAGGTTTTCAAATGCTGCTCATCATCAGACACTCCTATATGCGAGTATAAAGTATGCCTTCCAAACTGAACAGATGAGCACAAACTCTAAGTTTCTAGCTAGAGTTTAATATTTTGGAATCAGCTGCATTAATTTCTTTCAAACAAAAAAAATCATCTCGCTTAGTCACCACATACATCTGGTTATGAACCTCGTAAAGATGAAGTGGCTAAATCAGCTGCTTGCCAGTGTGGGGCAAAATAATATGAGTAAATCCTCATTTACATCCCTGATCCATCCCAAACGCACTGCGACTGCGGTGTCCCAACTCAAAACATGCAGCATTTGTTCGAATGCCCCGCGTGCCCGTACACTTGCACAAAGAAGGACCTAATGGAGGCCACAGATAGCGCAATTGAAGTGGAAACTTTCTGATCCAATACTATATACAATTCCCAATTCAAACCTCACGCTAGAAGAAGAAGATCTCGCTTACTTCAGAAAAAACGCATTGTAATCCGTTCATCCGTTTGGGAGCTACATATTACTTATTATAATGGACATTACACAATCAATTAAAAGCTTCACACTTATGAAAGTCCGACGAAACAAAACGCGTGTGGTTCCAAACCTCCAGATTTTCCTGCGACGATCCGTGATGAAATTCATTCAGTACCTTTATTTGTACATTATCTTCCTACGACTTAATACGAAACGTGCTCTTACTCTTCGTTTGGTATTAGGGATCCTTACTGCATGTTATATAGGATGACATGTGTACATGTCACTCAGAGACAAACAGATCAAAACAGCGAAAATGTATGCACATTCGAAAAGACGACAATCACCTACTTTGAATTTGTATACAGCTCTGTTCTGCTGGACCGATTTTGAGTGAGTTTTCGGTACATTGTAAGGTAAGTTTTAACTTAAAATTACAGGAACTTTTTTTAGGTTTTTTTATGGGTGTGTTTGTGCGTATGTTTTCGTGTGTGGTTGCTGAGCACTTAAATTATAGAATTGTCAAAATTATTATACCTCAGATGACAAGGAAAAATCTACGTCACGGCTTTTTGCATTCCACTTGGACAAAGTCGGGAACAAAAGCTAGCAAAAATAAATATATATTATTTAGTTGTTTACCCAATCCCCGCTATCGCTTATCACTCGTGTAATGAAAGTTCTAACAATAGAAACAGAATTAGCAATGGGCCTTGTATTTTCGTCAAGGATTACTCAATGGATATTTCTTTGAAATAAAATGTTTCTTGGGTAAGGTTGGCAGAAACGAAAAGCATTGAGCAAAAAGTCGACGTGGTTAGCTGTGACGTTCCATCTGTAAATAATATTTATAATTATTATACCCTGATTACTGATGTGTTGTTTTAGTTGCAACATCGTTTGATACAAAGTCTAGCCGCCCATGGGTGCGCCGACATACGGAACGATTTAATAAAACTCAGCTCGGGAGTCACCCGACACCATCATAATCTGGAAACACATAAACGTATATACACCGTGGATGACGACAAATGAGGTAAAAAGGAGAGGAGTGCTGTTAGAATAAAAACCGTGACACCACGTTGGGGTCATTTCACTACATGCCTTCACCGCGTATCTATTAAGTACTAGCTGTGCCCGCGGCTTCGCTCGCGTGGTCATTTCTCTAGGTTAAAAGTACTCTATGTGCTATTCCAAGACCTAAAATAAACATTTGATAAAAAATCCTTCAACCGTTAAAAAGTTTTTATCGATTGCTCGGCATCTAATCATTGGATTACGATACCAATTACCCCAGGTCTTGGTCAAACCCTAAGCTATCCAAAACTGAAAACTGCATCGCAATCGGTCTAATAATGTTTACGTGATGCGCGAACAAACATACAGACAAACAAACAGACAGACACGAATTTAAAAAATGTTTTATTCTTGTTCAGTAGCTCAGTCCAATTTTTTAAAATTATCTTCTTTTTACAGACTTTTACGTTATTATTGCCTAAAGCTGTGCCCGCAGCGTTGCTCGCGTGGTAGTTTTTCTGGGATATAATGATCCTTTGAGTTATTCCAGTACCAAAAGTACCAATATAGGTACCTACCTACCTACCTGTGTTAACAACCTTCAGTGGCGATCCGACATGGTCGTGATAGGTTAGAAGACGAAGACGCGAGTGAAGCGTAGCGAGCATATAAAGCCCCATTATAGCTAAGAACTATCTTGTTTACCTCAGCTTTGAAACAAAAACCCGCAGAAATAAATTGCTTAAATTGGTCCTCCGCCCTCTCCCATATAGCAAAGAAACATGATGAACCATCTCGATCACATCCGTTTTAAAACATAAAAAACTGCATCAAATTTGGTCCATTCATTTGGGACCTACGAACATCACCATATTCCCCCCCCCCCCCCCCCCTCCGTCCAGTAGTTTCAGCGTAATATGTGTTCTTTTAAATAACTTTCAACCCCTATCCTACGGGAACTCATGATTTTTTCGGGATAAAAAGTATTCTAGATGCTAATCCATAACATAAGCTATGATTGTGCCAAGTTGCATCAAAATCCGTTCGGTAGTTTCAGCGTGATGCGTGTTCAAAGAGACAGACAGACAGACAGACAAAAATAAAAAAAAAACCTTTTTGCACTCTATATCGATTTTGAAGTTTAACCCAATTATAATTTTCAAAAAATATTTTATGTACAGATTTAGCCCAGTTACAGTTTTATTATAGTACTAGCTGTGCCCGCGGCTTTGCCCGCGTGGTCATTTCATTTAAAAGTAGCCCACACGTTTTATTCCAGGACCAAAAGCCAAACCACCACCAGACCAGTTGTAGGTTTGGTCCAGAAGACCAGGAGGACCAGGACCAAACCTACAAAGTACAATATTATACTACATTTCTTCAAAATTCGTTCAGCCGTCAAATAGTTTTTATTGATTGCTCGATTGCTCGGCATCTAATCATCGGAATAAGGCACTTTTTATAACGTATAACATACTTGCACTTCTATGACACTTCATATAAGTGCACGTATTGCAATGAAATGAACGCATATAATAAAATATGAAATAAACGCATGTAATACAATGTGAAATAAACGCTAGAATAAACGCACCGCGTTCCACTGCAAGACAGTGCGTGCAAGGCCTAAGATACCAAGTACCCCAGTTTTCAAATCAGTCGCAAGGGCTCGAGAGCAGGGGCTGGATTCTGTATGACCACTCACGCCAATTCCACGCCACCTGCGTGGATTTAGGGAAGGTGGGTATTTACGCAACCAGGTTTTTAAACCAGGTTTTGGCTTGTAAGTACGCCGCCTTGGTGCGGACCCGCAATACTTGCAAGACTTTCAAAGTATTTTAATCACCAACTCGCTCTTTCGCCACGTCCGCACCTACATACTCGGTGGCGGGTTCGGCTGAGTTCGGCCGCACTGGGCCAGCCGGGTCACAACAACCTAGGTGGCTGATAGGTCGCTCAAAAAACTTGCAAAGCTTCGAAGTTTTTTCAAGCAAACGCAATTTTGCTCGTTATTTACATAAGCGCACGGGTCAATTTACTATGCAAGTATTTTTTACTTTCAATTCCACGCTTCCAAGTACTTTTTTCGCAAACATGATTGTGCTCCTTATTGATATGGACACGAAGATCAATTTCCTATGCAAGTATTTTCTACTTTCAAGGCTTCGGTTTACAAAGCACTTGAAAGTATTTTGAACCCTGGTTTTTCTAATGAAAGATTCATGAAATGAATGAGTTAAATTTATTTTTTTAATTAATAAATTACTATTTTACTATAAATAATTCGCTTAATTTCACTGCGCGTTTTACAACTGAAGTCGACTTATTCTATCAAAAAACACAAAAAACATCTAAATACGTTTTAAGAGCCTTTAGGGACCATAAAGTAAAAAAAAGAATAAAACGTGTTGTTCGAGTTCATTCAACGTTCAAACCACTTCGTAACAAACCGCTTGCGTGTATTAAGGGTAGACAACGCCATCTAGTTTAAATGAAGTAACTTGTTATCATGAACGTCTTGTTATTGAGTAGAGAAAATTATCTCCGAAGGTAAGGTGGCACAGATTAGAAAGTAATTAAGGTGGTGAGGTAAATTGGATGAGGCATCAAGGCATTCAAGGGTCGGTCATTATTATGAGGTCCATACGAACAAATTTTAATGCAACGAAACATTGTGTTCTTAGTACAAATTATTTTTTATGATGTTTCACAGAACGACGTACTTACTTGCACTTTAACTGGCTCTTAATAATTACCTACCCCACCTACCTACTTTTTGAGCTTTTTCAACACGATATGAGGATTAATTTGAAAAAATAAAAGTTTTCTATACATTATCTGTGAAGAGCAACACATGTACCTACCTTTGTATGTACACATTTCAATACCGATAACTAACCATTTTTCCAGTAAGACATTATGAAGAAACCTCCGATATGACTATATAATTATGTAGGTACGCAGGTAGTACATTATAATATATCAATGGAAGAAACAATCGATTTTGAAGTTCATCTCAATTAAAATTTTCAAAAAATATTTAATTTACAGATTTAGCCCAGTTACAGTTTTATTATAGTATAGATAGATATCAAGGAAAATGTAAAAAATAACGCATAAATAATGTAAAAATCTTTTAATTATGGAGCAAAACATTTCTACAGCGCGTGATTTCGATCCACGTACGTCTGGATTACGCACCCATGCATCTGTCCAACTGGGCCAGTGAGCCTCGTAACAGAAGGACGAAATTCGGTACCAGTCTAGTCGTAAACGGATGTATGATCACTTTAAAATTTACACAACTTAGGACTCATAGGCTGCAGGAACCTTTTAATTTTTCGGGATAAAAAGTATTCATCATTTTAACACATTATATAAACTTTGACTGTGCCAAGTTACATCAAAATCAAGTTACAAAAAAAAAACCTTTTTGCACTCCATATCGATTTTGAAGTTTATCTCAATCAAAATTTTCAAAAAATATTTAATCTACAGATTTTGCCCAGTTACAGTTTTATTATAGTACTAGCTGTGCCCGCGGCTTTGCCCGCGTGTTCATTTCATTTAAAAGTAGCCCACACGTTTTATTCCAGGACCAAAAGCCAAACCACCACCAGACCAGTTGTAGGTTTGGTCCAGGTCCAGAGGACCAGGAGGACCAGGACCAAACCTAGTCTAGTCTAGTCGTAAACGGATGTATGATCACTTTAAAATTTACACAACTTAGGACTCATAGGCTGCAGGAACCTTTTAATTTTTCGGGATAAAAAGTATTCATCATTTTAACACATTATATAAACTTTGACTGTGCCAAGTTACATCAAAATCCGTCCAGTAGTTTTAGCTTGATACGTGTTATTTTCAATAACTTTCTACCCCTATCCTGCGGGAACCGTTGATTTTTCCGGGATAAAAAGTATCCTAAATGTTAATCCAGTACATCAGCTATGATTCTGCCAAGTTGCATCAAAATCAGTCTGGTAGTTTCAGCGTGATGCGTGTTCAAAGAGACAGACAGACAGACAGACAAAAAAAAAACCTTTTTGCACTCCATATCGATTTTGAAGTTTATCTCAATCAAAATTTTCAAAAAATATTTAATCTACAGATTTAGCCCAGTTACAGTTTTATTATAGTACTAGCTGTGCCCGCGACTTTGCCCGCGTGTTCATTTCATTTAAAAGTAGCCCACACGTTTTATTCCAGGACCAAAAGCCAAACCACCACCAGACCAGTTGTAGGTTTGGTCCAGGTCCAGAGGACCAGGAGGACCAGGACCAAACCTACAAAGTAAAATATTATACTACATTTCTTCGAAATTCGTTCAGCCGTCAAATAGTTTTTTATCGATTGCTCGGCACCTAATCATCGGAATAAGGCACTGCCTTGCCTTTTTATAACGCATATTCTGTGAAGTACGGCACTCCGTACTTCACAGAATATGCGTTATAACACACTTGCACTTCTATGACACTTCATAGAAGTGCACGTATTGCAATGAAATAAACGCATATAATAAAATATGAAATAAACGCATATAATACAATGTGAAATAAACGCTAGAATAAACGCACCGCGTTCCACTGCAAGGCAGTTCGTGCAAGGCCTAAGATACCAAGTACCCCAGTTTTTAAATCACCGCAAGGGCTTGAGAGCAGGGCCTGGATTTTGGAAAAAACTTCGAAGCCTTGCAAGTTTTTTGAGCGATTTATCGGCCACCTAGCTTCTTGTGACCCGGCTGGCCAAGTGCGGCCGAACTCAGCCGAAGCCACGCCGAACCCGCCACCGAGTATGTGAGTGCAAGTTGGTGAGTAAAATACTTTGAAAGTCTTGCAAGTATTGCGGGTCCGCACCAGGGCGGCGTACTTACAAGCCAAAACCTGGTTTAAAAACCTAGTCGCGTAAATACCCACCTTCCCTAATTCTACGCAGGTGGCGAGGAATTGGCGTCTTAAAATTAGAGAATTAGGCCCCTGGAGGTCGTGCTAGTGCTAGTGTGAGCCGAATCCCAAAAACTAATAAATTTGAATTTACCGAGACCCTTGGTTGCAGGAATGAAATGATTGCGTGTTTTAAGGTCAATCAGCGCCATCTAGTTAAATTTGAGAGTTTTGAGATTTGGAAGAACTTTGATGCCTTTGGTTTATTCGCTTGAGTTGTTGATGCCATTGTGCTATCTATACTCGTACCAAACACGTTCTATACCATCTCGATTACCTCAGCTTGCAAACATAAAAAACCGCACCTAAGTCGGACCATTCGTTTGGATAGATCCCATTATATATATTGTTTTCAAACAAAACTTGATGGTTTACTTCAGGAAATTACATAAGCCTTAAAAAAACAAAGAAAATGTAAAAAAGGCACATAATATGTAAATGCTTATAAATATTGAGGCAAAACATTCATAGCAGCGCGTGGATTCGATCCATGTGCCTCTGGGTTACAAGCCAGACACCGCTTCTACTGTGCCAGTCTGACTTGTGGCATAGGAGCCAAATTCACGGTACCGTTTTATAAACGGATGTGCAATTATTATTCCTTTCAAATTAACATAACTTTAGACTCATATCCCGCAGAAATCCCGTATTTATTCGTGATTAAAAGTATCATTCATTTTAACACATACTATAAACTTTGACTGTGCCAAGTTACTTCAAAATCCGTACGGTAGTTTCAGCGTGATATGTGTTTTTTTTAAATAACTTTCAACCCCTATCCTGCGGGAACCATTGTTTTTTTCGGGATAAAAAGTATTCTAAATGTTAATCCATAACATAAGCTATGATTGTGCCAAGTTGCATCAAAATCCGTCGAGTATTTTCTGCGTGATGCGTGTTCAAAGAGACAGACAGACAGACAGACAGACAGACAGACAGACAAAAAATACAAAATAATTCTTTTTGCACTCCATATCGATTTTGAAGTTCATGTCAATTAAAATTTTCAAAAAATATTTAATGTACAGATTTAGCCCAGTTACAGTTTTATTATAGTGTAGATAGATTAATAAGAGAACAGTCAAAAGTGAACCTAAAAGCTATCAAAATAAATTTGAAAAAAACATGTTCTGTAGTAGTCGCCTCAGTGGCGTAGGCCTCCTCTAAATCCGTCCACACGTCCTTTTCACGCGCTTTCCTCATCCAATCAGGTCCACATCGCTGTGTAAAGATGTCTCTCCATCTCATTTTTGGCCTTCCTTGCTTTCTCTTTCCATCCAAAGGAATCCACTCTGTTACCTTCTTTGCCCAATTTGCATTCTCCAGCCTAGTCCTGCCCAGTTGCATTTTTGCAACCTTATTCTTTCCTTAGCATCTTTTAGTTTCGTTCTTTCCTTTATAATTCGATTGCTTACTTTGTCTGAAATTTTTAAACCAAGGATGCTTCTCTCCATATTCCTTTGATAGATTACAAGTTTTTCCTCATCTTCCTTTCTTAAGAACCATGTCTGGCAGCCATATGTTAGGCATGGTAGTATAGCAATTTCATATACCTTTTTCTTTATATGTACCTTAATTCCTTTGTTCTTCATTATTTATTTTAGTCCCCAATATTTTTTCCATGCTAGAGCAATTCTTATCTGAATGTCTTTCTCAGTGCAGCTTTCGAAAGATACTAATTGCCCTAGGGAGACATAGTCCTTTACATATTCTATCATTTTATTTTCTACAATTACGTCATCAGTCTCTCCATTCGTTATAATCTTTGTCTTTGATGCGTTTAGTGATAGTCCGACGTTCTCACTTTCGATTGCTAATTTGCTGATCATTGTCTCCAGATCTAGCGCGCTTTCAGCGAACACTACAATATCATACGCGAAACGGAGGTGACTCAAGAACTCTCCATCGACTTTAACTCCCTTTCTTTCCCATTTCAATTCCCTGAAAATCGACTCAAGAACGGCTGAATTTTTTTTGGAGACATTGGGTCACCCTGTCTCACTCCTTTTCAAACTGGAAACTCCATCCCTTCTCTGTCTAGCCGTACCTTAGCACCACATTTGGAGTAAATGCTTCTTATCAGTTTAATGTATTTCGCATTGATACCCTGACGTACAGGTTTATGGCGTTGTCCATATTGAATCGTGGTTCAGAGAATCGAAGGCCTTTGTATATTCAATGAAACACATATACAATATATTTCCATATTCATTCGCTTTTTGTATCATTTGGGTCACAACCTGGACATGATCCATTGTTGAATGTTTTTTCCGAAAACCGGCCTGCTCGCGTAATTGGTTTTCATCTAAAGTATTCGCGACTCTTTTTAATACTATCTTTGAAAATACTTTATACAAGTTTATCATAAGGCTGATTGGTCTATAATTTCCAAGGTCACAACGATCTCCTTTCTTGTGTAATAGTATTATCGTGGATTTTGACCATTGTTCTGGAGTTATTCCATCTTCTAATATGTTATTAAACATTAATTGTAGAGGTTTCTGCAAGGAATCACAGAGTGATTTCAATACTTCATTTGCGATATTGTCATCTCCGGGGGACAAGTGCATATATACAAAGTTAAAATAAAAAAGTAGGTTCAAAATGAAAGTTACAGTCAATTCAGAAGTACTACTATTGAGTAGGAACCTTCTATAAGTCTGTGAGTTTGATTATGTCATTGTATGTAATTTACATGGTGCCTTAGAACCCGGACAAGATAGTCTGTATCCCGGGTACTAACTTCTTCCTGCGACTAAGTTGTGTAATAAAAAATAACATGCAATAGTAATAAATTAAAAAGAAAAAACATTAGAAGTAGGTAGAACTATAAAAAAGGAAATAAACTACCAATATAAGCGCGTTGCACCTAATTTATACAGTTCAAGCCGAGGAGCTATTGGCTAATCTTCCCACTTTTAATGAGATCTATGACTACAACGTATCGTATATCTAAGCTTAGCTACTGTAGGCACAGAATAAATAATAGTACAAGTACTGTAGGCAAACTAAGTTACACAAGAACCAGCAGGCGTGTTGGACAATCGCGCACTGGGCCGAGTGCGCAATACTGCAACTTGCGGAAGAACGGGCAGGGAACGCATTCGTACTACACAAATGCTTCACAATAGTGTAGCTGTGTATATTTGTGTACATAGGTACGTTTATAAAACTGTAACTGAGCCATGTCTGTAAGAAAAAAATACTGGAATAGGCCACCGCTAATATTTTTATAGTCCGCTATAATTATAGCGGACGTTAATTTACAGGGGTCCATATTGGGTCGCATATAATTTTCATATTTCATAATGGCATATTATTTTTTCATGTCGTACTTGCACATCATTAGGTACGCATAACAATCATCATCATCATCATCAGCCCGTGCTCGTCCACTGCTGGACATAGTCTCTCCGAATGATCGCCACAGAGCCCGATCTTCGGCTCCTCTCATCCAGTTTCTGCCAGCCGCCTTTCGCAGGTCATCACTCCACCTGGCCGGTGGGCGTCCTACACTACGTTTATTAAGACGCGGTCTCCACTCGAAGACACGTCTACACCTTCGGTTGTCCGTCCTTCGAGAAATGTGATCAGCCCATTGCCATTTCAGCTTCAGCTAATCCTTTGAGCTATTTCGGTGACTTTGGTTCTCTGGCGGATTACCTCGTTTCTTATTTTATCCTTCAGAGAAACCCCGAGCATAACTCTCTCCATAGCTCGCTGAGCGACTTTAAATTTGTGGACAAGTTCCACTGTTAGTGTACATGTCTCGGCTCCGATGTCATAACTGGTAGGACGCACGCATTAAAGACTTTCGTCTTCAGGCACTGTGGAATGGACGACGAGAAGACCTGACAAAGTTTTCCGAATGCCGCCCAGCCCAACTGAATTCTTCTGTTGGCTTCCCAACCACCCGAATATGCGTATAATGCGTATTGTTTTTATGGATATATTACTACTAGATTTAATGACTGTGACTTCTACATTCATGGTCACTAAAGTTTTGCAAAAAAATGAGTAAGAAATAATTGTATTATGACGATGAAACCAATAGGTACAAAAACAACTGTGGCATATATGATTATGCGAAGAATCTATATGTCGAACATGTTCGGCCAAATAAATTTAGCCGATCAGAAATTGTGCACAACCGTTTAAAGTTACTGAACCGGATTTCATGGTTTTTTATCAGAAGCCCTCAAAATCTGTCACCAAAGGCCAGCACTACCTCTTGAAAAGCAAACAAGCGATGTTGTTTTTAGCGATTGGTAGCAATGTCAGCTAAATAGTTACCAACAAAATATTATGCTCTACTCGTAGTAACTTACTTTATGAAGTCCGCGCGGAAGTTGATTCAAAATTGAAACTCAAATGACCCATTTAATATCATATATTTCTATAAAAAAACTAATTCTTCCATTATCAACAATTAGATTCCCTAATTGTCCCCTAATTGAATCGCTCCAAACGTACAATCAGCGAATTCAAGAAAGCTATTAAAAAACTGTTAACCGACTCTTTTGATTCGCAATGCTAACCGAACTCAATCCATTCACTAATTGACTCTGTTCTCGGCACATCTCATTTGACTCATTCACTCACTCATTTTAACTCGTTCCATGGCTCATTGTACGAAGTATTGTTCTGAAAAAACTTGCATAACAGTCATGTCAGTGATTGGCATGTTTTTGAATTAATCAAAGCAACTTTGCGTGCACAAGACTCTAGCTTCAACTGACACATCGTTACCGAGAAGCTTTCTGGCTTTTCTTTGAATTGTTTTCAAGGCCTTGAGCAGATACTTGGCAGAACCATTCCACAAAATGGGAACATCACTCCATACACGAGCGGACTTGTGCGTGCTACAGAATTGCAATGCCACACTTATTTTTTTGGTCACAATCATCTCTCCTGTAATAATAAGATGAAGAGCCTTTCAAGCTAGGATTCTGCTTCGTTATCCTTATCATAAAAAAGCTATCTTTATTATGTTTTAATACTGATCGACTTCGTGTCCTTTACTGAGGGTTGGCTCATTAAATAAAAGCTCTGTTGCGTTCTAACCAGTTTTATGCCTTCCGGCCGCGTCTCTCAGGCTCATACATTTGTAAGCCGCGGCTTACGTGTACAACTCGCGTGCATGTTTCTATAAGCGGGAAGAACGGAGTACATTAGGCTGGCTGATTAGATCATCTGTTTCGCGTTGGATAACTGGAGCTTTTTTGAGTGGAAATTCTTTTTGTTCTAATTTTCATCTTCCCAATGTCTTTCATTCAGGCGTTTGCTAACTACAGCTTAAAATTATATTTTTTAGTGACTGCCGCTCACATTTATTTTTAGGATTCTTAACTAAAATAATCGAAATGGAACCCTATGGAAACGCTGTCTTTCTGGCTTGTAGTACTTATATAAGTTCCTCGTTTTTGAAACAGATTGTTTTTTTAAATGTTTTCTTGTTCTGAGCTCTAAACTCAATTTTGCGTTAAATTGTTTAAACATCACTAGTAAAGTGTAACATCACTAGACCATTATACGATGTCTATGTCACGGGGTTCTGAAAAAAAAACATATTTATTTTCTTTTGATAATTTAGTGGTTTCATTTATTATATATAAATAGTTTCTCAAACATTTACAACAGTTTAAGGTTTCAACTATCATCATCGGATTTTTTTTACTGAACAGACAACAAACAGACAGACAAAGCTAAATAAGTAAACACGTATTAATAACAACAATTACCTAAGTCATCAATCATAATAGTAATTTTGCTGAAAAGCTAGACCGTTAACAGGACAGCTTATTAAACCAGCTGTAAATCTAACAACAGGAAACACACATTGGTGCCACAGTATAGCTACATCGCACAAGACTAAGGCATTCCAACCAACAGATAAGCACTTAATTGACTTCGAAAAACTGAACACCCGACAAAGGAGATCGAAATGAGATTTTCATTAGCGTCGGTTTATTGGCTGAGTATTATTTGAATTTAGAATGGACCATAATGGGGTGGGTAGGGGGGAAGGAAAATAGGGGATTCTTTGATGTGACGTTTTGTTATCCTTTTTGCTCGCGTTATATACAGGTGATTTTTTTAAGTAGGCGTGGTTGGCTAAATCAAAACCTAAATTATTGGCACCAATTTACTTTACGTTCTAATTTAAATTGTTTACCTTTTTTTCTTTTACTGTGGCCTTTAACCGCGAAGACATAATAAAAATTTGAAATTAGAACATAATATTGTAAAGATGACCGCGCTGTGGGTCTGTGTTGAGAAAAATATTGAGCATCATTTCGGACAAGGTACAGGTAATGCAGGTATGAATTAAAACAGTACTTTAAAATATGAATAAGTTTATTACAATACAACATTTTCCTTAAGTTTGCCGTACGTTAATTCTTCCCAGAATTCAATCATTATTAGCGACACTATCGAATGGTGTAATAATACAGTGTGTACTTTTTTTTCTAAAATCAACGTGTTCGATTCCTGCCTAGGAATATTGATTTTTCAAAAATCCAAAGATGCAGTTTTAGTTTTCATCAAAATCGGGCCCGAGACTCCTTTGAGTACTTACTTTTCGCTATTCCTCATAGTTCTAAAATCTGTACGTAGACAACTCGATGTAGCTGATAGTGGTCTCTTGCAGATTGGTATATTGTCAAAATATAAATATAACACAATCCTAACATATTTATTTTAATTAATTAATTCCTGGTTTTCAGGAATCGTCCTTTTCTAAATGGTTTTTGATGAAACGTGCCGGATTTTTGGCTTATGTCGATATAACCCACATGCTAAATATGCGTACGATCTAAAACTATTTCATTACTCTGAACACATAAATGGGAATGCTGTAATCAAAACTCGGTATTAAATTGTGACTTCAAACCCAACAGACATACATATTTCGGGCATAAGTAAGGCCGAACTTACAATCGTAAGTTTTACTCGCGAAAAGAACTTGCGTAATTAACTTACGATAAATATGCAATGTTTACATATACAAATATATCGTTAGTTACTTAAGTAAGGTTAATTACGTGTGTAAAACTTACAAGTGTAAGTTCGGCCTAACATTTATGTTTTGATTGATACTAATGATTTCTGACATCTCAACATTGGCGAAGGAAATGTCTAATAGACAGGATTTGTCATGTCACAACGTCCATGACGCATAGCAACGAAACAAACAATTAATTAAAAATGCCCGACCTCATAGTGATGTGACCCAAACAACAATTTATCACATCGAAAGACTATTACTTTGTATCGATTTTATAAAAAAAAATTACTACCTGTGATACCTTTATGACGTCAAAGCGCATTTATGAAAATGGATGTCCAGATTTTAGTGTAGTGATTTTAGTTTAGTGTATTGTAGTGTGATTTATTTGTTTATCGCATCTTTAAAATCATATGTATAACTGTAAGTGACCTATTATTAATGATAATACTACGTCTTCTTACTGTGACCCACATACACCGTGTACTTCACACGCCGCATCATCATCATCATCATCATCAAATTACATCATTTGCCGACAAAAGTCTACAGCTGAAGATTAGCCTCCCCCATACCCGCCACAAGCGGTTGCTCGTAATTATCATTGGGGGTTTTCCTATAGTATAAAATGTTATAAAACTTTGTAATATACGCACCTACAACTTTGTAATAGAGGTATATACATACCTGCTTATGTGGCTACGCCCACTCGTATCTACTTACTATCATTTTATCCAAATTATAATATTGTTTACCATCAGACATTCAACATTTATTAACTGTACCTATTTACATGAATTATATATCAGCAGTACCTACATATAAAAGTATAATGTCAGTTCGTGTATTTTAAAAAGCACGTACTTAATTATACAGGACTAGCAATTTACTGCAAATACCTGAAGTAGGCATTCAGTCCGTGATACTGAATATAATAGTAAACGTAGGTAAGTCGTAAAATACAATAAAAGTATGAGTCCTTGTCTCTACAAAATTTACCTATAATGGTTCAGAGACATGTACATACATCATAAGGTTGAAACTCGACAATGCTGTTGAAATCAATAACAAACAAAATTTATTTCCTCAATAACAAAATCGATTTATTCGTTAGAAAACTTGATTTTTTATTTCAAGTTTTCTAACGGGGATATGCAAATTTAGCAAAATGGTCACTTTGGAAACCGAATATTTCGTAAACAATACCAAATAGTAAAAAATGTGCCAATCAAACTGCTTTATAATTAAAGACCTATCCAACGAGAGCCCACGAGATAGGCAACAACAAAAAAATACTTCTTTATAATTAAAGACCTATTCAACGAGACACCACGAGATAGGCAACAACAAAAAAATACTTCTTTATAATTAAAGACCTATTCAACGAGACACCACGAGATAGGCAACAACAAAAAAAACTTCTTTATAATTAAAGACCTATTCAACGAGAACCCACGAGATAGGCAACAACAAAAAAAACTTCTTTATAATTAAAGACCTATCCAACGAGAGCCCACGAGATAGGCAACAACAAAAAAATACTTCTTTATAATTAAAGACCTATTCAGCGAGACCCCACGAGATAGGCAACAACAAAAAAAAACTTCTTTATAATTAAAGACCTATTCAACGAGAGCCCACGAGATAGGCAACAACAAAAAAAAGTTCTTTATAATTAAAGACCTATTCAACGGGAGCCCACGAGATAGGCAACAACAAAAAAAAACTTCTTTATAATTAAAGACCTATTCAACGAGAGCCCACGAGATAGGCAACAACAAAAAAAACTTCTTTATAATTAAAGACCTATTCAACGAGAGCCCACGAGATAGGCAACAACAAAAAAAACTTCTTTATAATTAAAGACCTATCCAACGAGAACCCACGAGATAGGCAACAACAACAAAAAACTTCTTTATAATTAAATACCTGTCCAACAAGAGCCCACGATATACTTCTTTATCATTCATGAAACTAAAAGTTTATTTTTCAATTGCTGTAGTGTGTCAATAGTTTCTGAATAAAACTGCTGTTATATACAGACGGACAGACAGACATGTTGAAACTACAAAGTTTCCTTGTTTGACTACGTAACGCTTGAGATTTGAGATGGAGGTCAAATGAAAATGAGTTTTATTTTTGTATTTTATATCGAAATTGAGGACTATCAATACTAAAAAAAGTTATTAAAGTTTACCATTGTGGATAAACCTCCGCCCTTACATATATACATACGGGTTATCAAGAATAATCTTCTAATGTTTATTTACCAGATGCTTTTATTTTTACTTCGTTCATTATAGATATGTATTTCCGCAAAATAACGCCTGAATCTATCAACTACTCTATATTTAGATGATAACTATGTTTTTATTTTAAAATATTCCTTAACGCGCTTAAAAAAACAAATAAAAAACATCGTATGTGACCTTGTTTCGAAATCAAAGTTTGAAGAGACAATAAAATAATAGGAAATGATTTTGAAATTAATCGTTACGATGGTAACGTAACGATTAGTTTATAATTATAAAATATATCATAATAGTGATCTAAAACCTCGTGTTAGGGCCACTAACTAACGACTAGCTAGAACATAAGAACAAACCATAAAAAGTAGGTACTTGTGTGGTCTTTTTTTTTCAACGGCCCATTACCATGAAAATCAATCAAAAGCAGTTTTTGAAAACCAGATACGTTGGCACAAAACATTCCAGTTTCTTGCCAACTCGCTGGGAATAGTCCCATGTTAGGCGCCATATATTTATTTGCACGTCAGTACACATGCACACCGGAAAAAGGAGAAATGCGAACGGATATCGATTCTGTGCTCCGTCTTTTCGATATATCGAATGGTCGTGTCATCGACACTATCGATTTTCCAAATATCTATTTTATGCGATGCAAATGTTTTTCCAACATTCTATGCGCGTGGCATTTTTTTTCGTAGCGATTCTAAAATGGGAGAGTTAGCACGGATTTGAATAATGTATATATAAACAATTTTCGATTGCTAGATCGTTGTTTAAATTAGGTGGACCGTGGAACGACTTAATATTTCCTTGGGTAATGCTTTGATCAGAAGGAATAGCAGTGACCTGTAAGTAGTAACCTAATTAAACATAGCATTGCTTATAGGAAGAAAGAACCAAGTCTCATTACTTGCACTCATATTATAAATTAGTATACAAGTATGTTTATACTTTGAATTTCCGTTTTGAATTTCACGCGCACCTATCGCTCCGTCATCCGCCAATCATTTGGTTGTATTGTATGTAAAAAAACGGAAATTCAATCCGGTGGCTGTTGACCTGAGTTCAAGTCAATAGCACCGGTCATGTGTACAGCTATGTACGCTGTGTGTGTGCTGTGTGTCCAAGTGACGTCCTGAGTCAGCTGACCACGAGACGTCACTTGAGTGTGGGGTGGAGCACAAACGCACACCTCCCTCACACACCTCTTTCGGCCGCCATTGAAGCACACCGATATAGCCATCCATTACATACAAATTTGAGAATACGGATTCAACCACTCAAAACTAATATTTTATTTAGCTAGGACTTAACAACGATGAATGTATGGAACACAAAAAAATGTTTTAGGATTAGTCAGCAACAACCCATTTATGTCTATTATGATTGTGTTGCCGTGTGGAGCCAGCATAATAATAGGACCAGCCCCTTCTCATCCCGCGGGTGCTGTGAGAACCAGCTAAGGGTATTCAGGAAACGTGCAGCAGCACTTTCGTGTGTGTTTTCACGAAATGCCACGATTACCATGACGCCTGCCAAGCTTGCTGATTTTGGCAATACCGCCAAACCTCCTTGATAGTAACAGCTAGCAACCCTCGGAGCGTGGACCTATCGTTGTGACGTGAGAGGCCGATGTTTAGATGTGGACAACTACCGACTGAAGATGCGATGTGATTGTGTGAACCTTTAAAGAATATGATTTATAATCCCACTATGAGCATTTTCGGTACTAATGAGTAAATGCACTGCTGATAACATGAATCTTGTATGAAACAGATGAATAAGATTAGGGATTCTTTAACTTGGCTTCCACCCACTCATGTATGACATCATTAAAGCCTATGCACATCAGTGAATAGAAGTAGGCATTTTTTTTTTAAATTTTAGTTGTTAGTATAATTCAGTATTAGTTCATTCTAGCTAGAGAATATTTGTCAGTAGGTCACATTCACCTTGTCTAGACAGCTAACCGAATGAATTATGATACGTAGATAAATTATATTGTTTTCGCTGGTGACTTGAAATACGGGTAATTTTAAATAAATGTAAGCTTTTCTATATCTCTTGTTTCAGCTCATTGATCTGATTTTCCAAAGGCTTATCAAAAAAAAGAAAAAGTGTTAAAAGGCTGTGTTAAGATCTGAAAAAAAATAGAATTTAAAGTAAAAACAACTCAAAAGGGCCGAATCCGTTAAGGCCTAGGTTACAGGCAAAACGTGCCTGTCGCGGAAGACAACCGACGCAAGTTAGCCAGCGAAGTTATGTGTCCATATGTGTAGTCATCATTTTCAGCTTAAATTTATATGAAATAAATTTAATACTGGTGTCGACTCAACGTCGAGATTATCCAAAAGTTAAGACGTTTTCCTGTAGCTACAACGGTTCAGGTAATTTCGTACAAAATGTATGGTTTTTTTTGGCGATTTCTAATTTTTTATAGTAATCTAACCTCAGTTGTTCTTGTGGAAACTTTAATCATAAGAATAAGGACAGATTAGCATAAGAAAAAAGGTTTTCTTGTAAATTGCGAATTTTCTTAATAGTTTTTTTCTAATAATTTTCTGAACCAAAATTTTGAATTACGCACGGGGTTCGAACCCGCGTCATTCCGTGCCTCTGCGCGGCACATGCTTTTACCAAGTTCGGCTACCGTGACAGGTACTACATGATTCAAATTTTTTGCTTAGTTTATAAACCCCGTCTTTGGGGACAGTACGTAAGTATGCGAATTCGAACTCCGTCCGTGATTCAAATTTTTCATGAAAATTTGACTGGAATTCATTCAGGAATTGGCTATGCCAGTTCGGCTTTCGTTCGACAAATACAGCCTAAATATCGTGTCTGCCTCACATTAGGTACCTACTACGAAGCTAAACTGTAAATAGGACCGAAGATTAAAGACGTACCAGACTTAACAGATACATTGAGTTCGGCTCGCTATGACGAAAAATAACATTAACTTTAATATTATTAAGGAACGTGTCTGTATCTGCGTCTGTGTGTATGTTTGCAAAATATTTTCTGTTCTTTTTCCAATTGCCGTTCAGTATGAACAAGTAAATAGAAAATAGGAAACACCAACCCGCTGGATTACGGTAGAGATCGTTATACCAATTTTCAAATGATGTCTTTTTGTTTCTTCTTATTTTTGTTGTTGTCAATAAAGCGTTATCTATCCATTTACCTTTCAACTCCTATCCACATTGAAGAGAAGTGTTTGGCCCGTACTATGTACTATGTATAGTAGCCCGTATAAATAAAAAGAGAGGTACGAATATCCCATATTTACTTGAACTTATCAACCCATGAAATTCTTCATTTTTGAGCCAAACAGCCTATCCTATATCAGCCCTGGGCGTCAAAAAAACACGCTTCATCACTGGTTTTACAAAGTTCACATTCATGGCTCCACGTCATTACTATAAACGTCTACATCTAGTTTACAGTCACAGGCGCGAAGATTTAATAGGCGATACGTGCGGCTGTACTACGCCGAACATAGAAATAGGCTATGAACTTAGAAATTGATCATCATCCCGCTGTAATGACAGCGGGTGATTTCGTCGGTAATAATGTACAAGAAGCGTGTAGTTGAGTACCAGGACATTACACCACGATATCTTTGCTTTCTGTTTGAACGTGCGTGTCTAACACGAGTACGAGATGGTCAGACGGTTGATGATAATAATACATAAATAAATAGGTATATTCGAATTGACTTGAATATATTTATTACACCAATTGCCTAGCCCCAAACTAAGATACCCTGTACTATGTGGGTCCTAGAAAATGGAAAACATACATGAATATCACGGATATATACATCCTTGACTCGGAAATAAATATTTGTGCTAATCACACAAATGTTTTCACCTTGCGGGAACCCGCGACCGCGGTTAGCAACCCTGACTGCGAAGCCACTCTGCCAGTCGTCTGGATGATATGGATGATCTCCCTTCGATAACGCATTGAACTCCGTTTAATGAGTCACCGGATTCTTTAATGTTATCGATTATGATTGGATCAACATGTGATGCAATCGATTCTGTACCGTAATACAAAACAAATCGAATCCTCAAGTCGATTATTCTAAGTAGCTCAAAAATAAACATTCGATTCGAGAACTATATCGAATATTATAATCAATTCGGTCCGTTATCGAAAGGTTCTGAATCGCTGCCCTGGAAAATGTTTAAGTAAGACAAACAAAAATCATGATCTTGAGTTTCAAGAGACACAATAAACAATATAAATTGTCCGTCCATCTGTCTGTATATTTGTCTGTCTGCCTGTCTATCAGTCAAGACCCTTTATCTCTGGAACGCGTGGAAGTATCAAGTTGAAATTAATATCAAATACTCAAGTCTGCAATCCCTTGGAGCTGTGAAAAAGTCAACGCAATCAAAAGAAGCAGCCGTTTATGCCGCGTATATATTTTGACACTCGCAAGGGAATCAAAATGTAGGTACTTCCCGTTGACTTAGAAATATGAAAATTGGTAAGAAGCAATGTTTTTTTTTTGTTTATTGCACAAGTAAAGGAGAAAATCCGAAAACTTTAAATTTGTAGTTACACTACAAACCTTTTATATATTAATTTTCTGTAGGTAATCTTTTCGCGACCTATGTCGATGTATGGAGACAACAGTTTTCTTACGGCTTAAGTTTGTACGGAGCCCTCGATGCGCGAGTTTGACTCACACATGGTCGATTTTAAAAAAATAGTTGTATGTCTGTAAAACCATAAAATCCAGAGAAGGTGACTTCCACCAACCCGCAATATTTAAGCCGAGGTAAGACGTCTTTCTGCTATTGCAATATGATATTTATCATTTCGGTTATCTCAGCTATGGGAACGTAATATGATGATGATAAAATTAAAAATTCTGTAGGTACTAAGGCTATATTTTTTAGACACCCTAATGAGAGAACAATGTGATACACAACCGAAACAAATTTTAGTGAAACTTTGTTTGCATGTTCTCCGCTTCGCGAAACGCTAATGGTTCTGCCGACAGAATAAATTGTGCCGGAATATTATATTACTACATGCATATTTTAAAAATATTTTTATACAAGATTTTTGTGTTCTTTGCATGCATTCTTATTTCCGAACGCAGCCGTTTTAACACAGATACCTTTTATGTTTTTAAAACAAGGTGAACTCAAAAATATCACACTTTAAACCTCACTTTGAATCTATAAGATGCTATAAGCGCCTGACCGCACATTCTTTCTAACAAGTTTTTAAATAACTTTGACTTTAACAGCCTAAGTAAAAAGTATTTTAATGATCATTGAAAAAACTGTTATAATATCGGTGCAGATCTAAGGTGGTGAACCATAGTGAACCTACCGACGCGTAACCAATTTAACACAATAAAATAAGATCAATATAAGGTTTCATTTCATTGCTAATAGTGTTTCATTGGCGACGCCGAACGACGTTTTGTTGCGCTGCGCTGCTTGGAGGCTTTGGAGGCGACGATGCTGAGGTTGGGGAGCCAGGAGTCAACGTCTTCTGAAGTGTATGCCATTGCAACCTATCGATTGAAACCAAATGAAAGTGGGGCAAGAAAAGTTGTGTAAATCCAAAAAATAAATAAAAATATTTCAATGAATAACTGATTGAAAGTAGGTTTACAAGTTAAATAATGCCCTTGCAAGTCACATTGCAATAAAATTGTTTGTGCTCTGTGGCTTGGAAGCCCGGGTCTGCGTTTTTCCGTTTCCGTGTTCGTTCATTCAGTTGAGTCGTTCAGTCAGCCAGTTACTTTTAATACGGGCGCGGCTTCCACCAGAAAAAAACTTTAGCAGGTGCTTGAAGCAGTCTTTACTGCAGACGCCGCAGGGCTCCGCCGCTGGCACCGGATTTGCCGCACCCGAGGGCTCTACCGCAGTCGCTCAACCGGAATATTTTGATAACAATTTCTTCATTCGCACAAGCGCTTTCTGTGCAAATATTTTATTTATTTGTGATGTTTTGAAGTTTGTAATCATGAGCAACGTGAAATAAAGAATACGAAACTTATCAAACAAGTTTCAAAGACTTGGCTTATTTCCCGAGACAGGACTTTCCACCTCATTTCTTCTGTAACTCCTTGGAGAAGTTTAGATACCTAAATAGAATATTTTATTCTATTTTAGGGATCTAAACTTCTCCAAGGAGTTACAGATGAAATCGAAGTCCCAAAAACTTCTTGCCTTATTTTAAGGCAAGAAGTTTTTGGGACTTCGAATCTTGAGTCGTAATCCGATTATTTCGATAACTATAAGAAAAATAAATCCCTCAGACAGAATCGTGATTGCTAATATTATAAACGACGAATGATGATCAAAATAATTTCAATCTCACGGAAAAACTGGTATACTGCGTATGGAACAGCAGTACAGAAAACAAGTATATATACAAAAACAACCTCAATGATCTATACTGATAAAACTGATATGTACTGATGCCGACAAAACATAAGGTTAATTTATATATGCATCAATATACTTATGTCAATTATAATGAAGCGTCCCGATATTTCTCGACATTCCGATTATTTTCCGAAGCCTCTTTCCTTCCGAGACATCTAACCTTCTTAGAAATGGAACAGCACTACCATGAAATAGATACAAGAAGAATGAAGTAGCACTAGAAAGCAAGATCCGTGTCTTTTGCTACTGGGACGAAGATTCGCGAGAAAAATGGAACAAAATTAAATTCTCGTGAGAACTCGAGACTTTATCTCGGTTATGAAATCATATTTTATGAGTTGAGTTATGGATGCTCTATATAATGCAGTGTGTAGTTGTATCGTAGTTTAACTACTGTAGTAAAGTTACTGCTGTAATGGTATGATAAAGATTCTTGTCTACAAGGAATGTTACTTAGGAGCAGAATATACATTTTTGTATCAAACAAAACCTGCCATTTCACGGCAGGTGTGTCTGTTCACCGCCAAGCGGAGTCCATCCCGATCGGTTGGCCGATGATGACCAGTTGGCCAAGTGATTAGTGACCCTGATTGCAACTATCGCGGGTTCGAATCCCGCAAGGTGCAATCATGTTTTGTGTGATGAGCAGAAATGTTTGTTTCCAAGTCATGGATATCATAGTTATATATATGTATGTTTATCCGTTGTCTAGTACCCATAGTACAGGGTACCCTAGTTGGTAAATTGTACAGAATATTAACCATACCGATACGCTAGATTATGTTATTGCAAGTAAGTCAGATTGTCAAGTCTTCTTATTTTGTACAACAAAAACATGTAGTATGTACCAGTTTCGTCTAGTGATATTTGAAGGGCAGGCAATCCCCCCTCCCCCACACTTCGCCCCACTCTCTCACCCCCTCCCCCCACAATAAAGAATAAAGTATCTTTATCCAATACATGCTTCCAAGGTGAATCTTATCCTCTTAAGTTTTTCTGTCTTTGACAAAATCTGTCTATACAGCGCGAGCTGCTGGAAGTTCTCAGAGCTATAAAGTTTTAAAAACAATAAATCAGATGTTACGAGAGGAACTTTTTAGTTATCAATTCGCTGATTGTTACGTTCTGTACCTAACCATAATTCGTTCATTAGTGTGGTTAGATACAGACATTTTGCAGTGGAGGTTGTAATTTATTATTAGGAAAGGAAAACGTAAGTTAGTCAAAAATCTCTTCTGCATAAAGTAGCTTGAAATCTATCCATTACCGCGCATTTTTATAAGAAAAGAATAACTATAATTTATGAGCTTACGATTGTTATTTGCGACTAAGATTGTAGCACTGAGGCGCAGGGGGCGGGGCGGAAACAAACGAATTCCAGGCGCGGGCGCAAAAAATATTTAATATTACGTGAGCAGCGCGGCCGCCAGAGGCAGTCAAGAAAACGCAGTCAAAGCGGGAGGCCGCGCGCGCGTATCGGCCCCGCAGTTTGTAAACACGTAGTTTAGCGACGCCTCATCAATTGGGAATCGGGGTCGCGTTTGGGCAGTCCTTGGAGGAGTGTTTTAGTGGAACTTCAAGCAGAGATTTTGAGATGGCAATGCTATGTCACCCTGACGGCTTGCCAGTTTACGTGCCTACTTTGTGCTAGCTTCGAGAGACCTAACCAGACGTACAGTACAGCCTATGTCCTGCCTACAACATCCTGTGAATCCTTTCTTACCTTAAATATAAATAAAACGGCTAAAAACTCACGAAAAAGAAGATCGGAAATACTCCGACCAGTTTCAGACTATTTTGAAGTCCTTCATCTGGGAGTGTTATGCTGACAAGCCGCGACAAGCGCTACGAACGTCAGCACGCAACTGACGACGCGTGCGTGGCGCGGGCGGCCCAGTGGCGGTTCTTACCTTGTTGTGCTTTCTTATTGTTATTACTGTGCCGGTATTAGAGGTGAAGTGTATATATTATAATAGGTGCAGTGATCACGTATACCTTAATACTAGACGGCGCCTAGTCCATCGACTTAGTCTATATTATTATGTTCCTTTTAGATAACGGTACGAGATTTCCTGATCTTAGAATAAATTGGTGGAGGGTTTTAGAGAAATAAGATTTAGAGATAATAAGGCGAAATCGTTTATTTGAGGATCATTCGTTTGTTAGGTTTCGGAACGACTTTCTTGTGTCTAATAGAAGCAGAAGTCCCCTTCCTCTTGCTGGCCAGGCGATTGATCACTAAATACAAGAGCCTTAGAAATAAGTATAATTTACCCTTATCCTCATAGATTCAACAATAATAAAATAACGGACTTTTGTATTATATTATATACTAATTGAGCAATAGCTTATTCATTTACATACTGTACGAATTATTACCAAGTGAGTGATTCTGTATGGGGATAGATGCGATTTTAAAAACTCACAACCTTTACTATATACGTGATCTTTTCTATGCATTGCTGACTTGTAAATAATATCTGCTGCTATCAAAAAGACTTCACAAAGAGGAGATACTCTTACGCACACTATACAAAGAGTCAGTGGAGTATTGTTCTGTTCGGCCAACAGATCATTGCTTGCTGACTCAACATTCAAACATAAATATCAAATACAGGTAAATTATGGCTCGATTAGTAATCGGTGACAGCGGAGATTGACTCCGATCGTTTCCTCCTAACTGTCATATTCCTACCTTTCAAACCTATTTCTTTATGTAAGATTAAAGATGAATTACGCCTTAAGGGTGAATTTAATACTATTTCAGTCTAGCAGAACTGTTATATTTATATAATCAACCACGAACTAATTTATAGGTTTCTTGGTTGAAATATATGGAAAGGATGTTAATTTTCACCTTGTTGTTTGGCACCCAGCACTGATAGAATATCTTATGTTCCGAAAAAAGATAAAGGCTATAAGCTGAACAAAGGGACCCTTATCGTGTAAATTCTGGCTCTGTCAGGCACTAGTGATGGATGGACATGTTTACTGTTGATCGATTACGAAAACTTTAATTAAGGTACAACCTTGAGTTAATAGCAATTATTATGGAAATGTACTTACAAAAATGTACTAATTTCATAATTAATTTACTGAGGATTATTCCTGAATACTAAATAAAACTAAACTAACATAGTCAGTAAAAAGACAAGTTACGCATAGATCGATTATGTTTAACTAAGTCAACCTGAACTAACTAACTCCAGTTATGTTAGATTGAATGGTTTGCTTTGCTATACACATAAAATATACCTACGCTACTCCATCCTTATACCGCTCCGGTTAGTAGGCGATGAAAATTCTACTACCCTATGAGTAGTTTTATATAACCAAACTCTAAAATAAAAAGAGAATAAACATGTTATGCCTTAAAAGTCTCCGATCGTATTGTCGGAGAATAACAGGCAGAACAAACAAACACTTCCTAAAAACAAAGCAATAAGTATACAATAAGTCTTCTGATTTCCTGTTTTATATTTTATGATATGCTGGATGGAGAGATGCGAACAACATTATTTCAGTAATTATTTGAATATTATAATAACACATTATATTTTATCAAGGAACACGCTCTTGTTGACACTATGTTAATAACCAAATCTCAGATACCTAAGTTAACATATTTAATTATAATATCTGTATTTGTACTTTCATATTAATTTTCATTCCTTCCTAGTATAGTCACGAACTCTTAATGTTCCGGGTTACTTATATTCACAACGTAGTATAGACGATCAATTGGCCATGCGATGTATTTCTTTAGAGGGCGAAGAAATTAGCTACAGTTCTTAAAGCGATAATGTGTTGATGATTCGCCAGAGTTAACGGAGTGATATATTTCCTGGCGAGTAGAGAGTTTTTATTTTTATTCGCGGGAAGTGAGGAGCGAGGGGTACCCTTCTCTCTAGTTTTTTAAATCGCAATTTTTTAAAGGCAGGAATATTTGAAAGGGTTTTTTTCGGTAGTCAGTGTCGTGAAATGGAACGGTTTCGCCATTTTGATTGTTACATATGACATTTAATTACTAGGTCATACTGTTTTCCTTGGCCAAAGCGAACACTTGGCATTACGTGAATGTGAACGGTTTCGCCATTTTGATTGTTACATATGACATTTAATTACTAGGTCATTCTGTTTTCCTTGGCCAAAGCGAACACTTGACATTACGTGAATGTGCTTTCTTCGTGTTTTTGTGGCTTTGTTTGAAAATGTTGGCCTCAAAGACTAGTTAGGTTAGAATAGTGACCACGCAGCGGCTAGTGAAGCGCCAGAAACGGCTTAACGTCTACTTGGTTACCTTGTAAAGGCGAGCGTAGGTGACTACGTTTTGATACGCAAGGGCAAAATGTCTGCACATCCCGCAGCGCCGGAGCACCCGCGATTCGAAATTATGCCTTCAAATGATCTAATTTGAGGTTACTTTTTAATTAATTTAAAACTGATATATGTCATAAACTAAGCGTCTTCGCGGGGAAGAGGGATTCCAGGTGGTAGCCCTCCTCTTCCCTCCCCCCACTCCTTCCCCCTCATAACTCCTGCGACTCAATTCTATATATTTTCCCATCTTGGGTTCACCAGCACTTATAAATATATTTTCTGGTAGCTCTTTACTATACCTACTAATAAGACAGATTTGAAGAAGTGAAAAATAACATGACATTCGGTAGTCAATAGTTATTTATTCATAAAAAATATTTACATGTCAACAAGAAAAATATAAATTATTAAAATATGTGTGTATAACACGTATACAATAATGTCAAATTAAAATATAAAAAATAATCTTGACAAAATAATGAATACAAAAATAACAATAAGAATATACAAAAATGTCAAAACAATTGAAAGTACAGTTGTTATATTTTATATTTCATGTAGTGGAGATGGAGATCAAATAGATTGGCTTTTTCACAATGACTACAGCGAAAACGAGAAGCCTATAAGCTAAAAAAACCGTAGTGATCTGAATTAACAGTTATACGTTAGAAGCTAAGAGTATAATTGCATTAAATTAGGAAGCAAGCAGCAGGCAGGCCGAGCAGGCTGCAGGGCTGGCCACTTACTTGCAAGGTCAAGAGATAACAAAGCTGGGATGCTTTTCTGCTGTGTTTGATCATTGATGTAAGCAATTCTGAGTTTCTTTAACATATTAGAACATATTTAGACAATGCAATGTCCTGAAAATAGATTTATCACTTTCTAGCTCCACCAAAGTAGGAACAACAATTGAATTTAAGTTAATAAAAACTATAGAGCAAACTCGAAGAAACGACGTTTGTCGCGATTCACTGCGCGCGCTATTGATTTCAGAGAAAATGTGTGTTCAGCTGCCCTCCAGCGGAAATTATATTGTTTGTTAGTTCTTCCATAAAATAAAGTACTTTAACAATCGTCAGACAATGAATTATACTAAAAGTAAGATTGTAGAAATACTCAAGAGTAAGGCACGCACATTATATGGGTGTTTTTACAGTAATGATTTAAAGTTAAAAGTAGGAGTAGAACCAGGGGACGTGCAATAAAAAGAACGATACGAACTACGGTACAAGATGAAATTGAACAACTAAAAACTGTCTATGCACAAGCATAACCTAAGAAATATTAAAATACGCTATTGCCCAAAGCTTCACTTAAACTTTACGCACTTTCGATTTACACGCTTTTGCTTTTCTTTTGTTCTTTTAAATCCACTTTTAAATGAGTAGTGCCTAGTAGTTAGTACCCCTCCTAGCTTGACCGTACCACCGAGGAACGATCTATTGAACGATTCAAAATTATCTTAATACTGTTAAGGTATGAGAGTTACGAAAATTTCTACGGTTATTTCGATTTCGACAAACGCTTCGACTGCTACGATACACAGGTAGTATAAGAGTACTGTAGGCAATATAATTTTAATGTACCATATAACGATATGCCTACACAGAGCGATCTTTTCGTGCAGAATAATGCATAAAGGTAAGACCCTGAGCTATGCTCATCAACTGGGACGTGTCCCATTGAAATATGGGACATACGGCCTGGGAATAAGGGACGTTTTATCTCAATTTTGTAAAGACAGATGGTTTACAAATGTGTGGCGTTTATGATTTGAGTGATAATTCTGTGGTAAATTACTCTTTATTATTGTTTTTAATTTTCGTTTGTGTTCATAGGCTTAATTGTGTCTCGGGTATCTTCAATAAGTTAATATACTGTTCCCGAGGGATAGAAAAATAAGGTGTCAAAGTGGCAGGTATCAAAGTGGCAGGTGTTAAAGTGCGTCACTGCGTCTGTCATCTCAACTGCCGTCTCATTTCGCGGACCATCGAGCCTACTCCGTCAGATCCGACGCTTTTCTCTCGAGCTACCGGCGATGGTGACACTCGGGGTACATGGACTTAGGTTTGGCAAGGTTAGGAAGCAACGTACAGATAGTATGGTCATACATCTACTATTATCATTTTAGCAGTGCGCAATGGGATATAGGATGGGGGGCGGGTGGGGGGTGGGGTTACAGGTTCAAAACTAGTAATTTTACTAGCCACAGTGCCCTAAATTGCTAAACTCAAACTTATCTTTTTATTGTAAATACTCGTAGATATAGACATACTTTATTATAGAAAAAAAAACATCGATTTTTTATAACAAGCCGGCCCAACTCATCATAGTGCTGGTTGCTTACAACCAGCGTCTTCCGCTGGGAGCGGCAAGTGGCATCACGCACGGAAATACAATGACTCTACTACTATTGTTAAATAGGTCAAGTATAGCACTTTTACAAGTCAGACTCATGTCTCCTGACCAAGGAGAAAAAACATATATTCTATAGACCAATAATAAATTAGCTGAAGCATACTTTGAGTTTGAAAAGGAAATTTCTCTGTCTATTGTCGACTCAGAGATGAAAAATAAATACTTTTAAGCTGCAACCACACAATAAATAACAGTTTGCATTTGAGACATACCGTGTTCTGATACTGTTTTTATATTGGACCTAAAAATTCTAGAATTTACAGTTTCCTTAAACACCTACTTAAAGCTACGAGTTATTTTTTTTGCTTTCTAGGAATGCAGGTAGGAATGTCAAGTATTTTTGTTCACGGTGGGTGAAACATCTATACTTTGTGGGAAAGACATACATGGAAATTAAAATTACAATACATACAATATCTTCAACAAACAGAGAGTAGGAAATGCACTGGCGATACTCCTGGGGAGGTCTTCTAGACGTCAATTAAATAGGCCGTGGGGTAGGGACCACTTAAGAGAGGACGATAATGGTGAGGGGACCATGCACTTCCATCAGGGGGCCAAAAACGTATTTCTTAGTCGCTTATTAACTAAATAAGTATAGGTAACTAACTATATTAGCCTTTTTTATTATTTAGAAATGATCAGCAAGGGTTAGCTTGACAATCTAATTGCGTATTCTCGATGCTGTGATTAACATAAACCCTATTTTTTAAATTAAATTGAAATATTTCTAATCATGTCACAAAGTTCATATTTTTATTATGTATTTTTTCTAAATCTACCTATTTTTTACATAAGGAAAGCACGATTACACCAAGTTTTCTCGACAAAAAATGTTTGAAACATTGCGCTCTTTTTCGATATTAAAGCGAAATATCTTAAAAACTATCTGAATATACCCGGAATTTACTGTGTAATTTATTAGTTATTAGGTTGATCTAGATTTTTCAGTAATATTATTTATTTCAAAACATTTTTATCATTCACTATTATTTAATTTTGTGTTGAATTGTGTATGACTATTGAGTACTGGTAATGGATAAAAAAATGCTGTCAAGTCAGGCAGGAGTCGCTAAGAAAAATATTTGTTGAGTAGTAAAGCAGGACAAAGTCGATCAATTGCCAGTGGAAACGGGTGTAATAATTAAATGTGAGTGCAATTCTACCGAGTGAGAACAAGTTAAAAAAAAAAGAAGAAAATGAAGTTGAACTAACTCAAACCTGAAACCAACAATAAGGTTACATGATATATAGCTAAATTACACCAAATTAAGGCCTAAATCCTACAATCCAGTATGTCGTTCAAAATCATTAAATTACTCATTAAAATCTACGCATGAGCTTCATCACCTCTCCCGCTCAACCTGCGCCATGACGAGCAGGAAAAACATTTGAGAGCCTACATTGCAGCGCCTTAACAATGCAACGCTTTTCAATATCATTTGGTATTCCGGCTGCATACCCGAAATAGCTGCAGTCGGACAATTGATGCAACGAAGGTCTCGCGGGATACGAAATTTCAATCATTCAGTTTGGTAGGTAGAACTTACAGTATCGGCGCTTGTTGTTGCAATGAATCATTTGTGATTCCGTCTACAAGATTTTCTTATTGAGGGCTATTCAGGCGGACACTACCGCCAAGGAGTGTCAATGTTTTATGGTTGTTCCTTAGGGTCCTCAAAAATAGGCCAGTTTTTCGACGATTATTGTCTCAATGGTATAACCAGTGCAATAGGTTATGCAGAGTTGTACTCCTACAATCTACATTGTTGCTGAATATTAAAATAGCTTTTTGGCTAGGTGTACAATTGCAGCAATTATATAGCCTGTTTTTGAGAGGCTTTAGATGGGCAGTTTTGATTGAAACACTGTGGTGACGGACTTAACCAGCTAGACTGCGCGAAGTCTGGCGTCCCAAAGTACGTCAGGCGTTTTTAAAATCATAAAATATATTTTTATTGTGTCTTCAAGGCTCCTATCTTGTGCCCCATATTATTTGTATTAATAAATAGACATTGTATATTTTTTACGATGCGATTGTCTGGCACTACTATTAAATGCGCATATGGTAACATTTCGAACTCGTCATTACCGGAATAACTGCCGTTTCGGACAGCTGCCGGGCGGCCTCCAGGGATACGGATAATCGATGCTAGGTTTATTGGCAAACCTGGAGCGGCTGTGTTGTAGTCATTTTAAGCATTGTGTTGCAATTAAATTTATCTTTTTGTTTTACAAATAGCAAAAGACATTAGTAGCGATTCGGACATCCCCTAAACTAAACTTAATTTCTTCAAATGTAATTTAAACTTTATTGGCTTCGTTACAAGGTATTTTTCCCCTGGCATCTATTCCTCAATCACTAAACTATCACTAAAGTCTGTCGGCGTACAATCAACTGTGTTTCCACGCGGCGAGAGTCCCGATTTGTCCAAACGCTGTCTCAGAACGTGTCCGAATTTATACAAAAGCTGTTAGACAGCGTGTTAAAAACCTGTTTTAATTACGTTATTTTAAGCAGTGCAGCTTAAATTGACGTAAGTTTAGAATAGATGCCAGGGGCAAAAAGACCTTGTTACGAAGTTGACAAGGTTTAAATTGAAGAAATTTTGTCTAGTTTAGTTTAAGGTTTAAAATTACCAAATTGCTGCCAATGGCAGCTATAACACAATTATAGCAAACTAACTGTGCCCATGGCTTTTCATTTAAAAAAATGCCCTCGTGGTCATTTCATTTAAAGTAGTCCATTTCATACGTGTTTTCTAGGACTAAAAGTACCTATAAAGTACAATATTCTACATTTCTTCAAAATTCGTTCAGCTGTCAAATAGTTTTTACCGATTGCTTGGCATCTAATCATCGGATAAGGTACCAAGTACCTCAGCTTTTACATCAAATCCTAAGCTATCCAACAGTGAACCACCCAACCAGCGAACTCAAAAAAAACTGTTCATTAGGCTATATTAAGTACCCTAGATCAATATTTTTATTATCTTCATTGTACAGTTTTTTTGGTACTTACTGCGTTATTATAGGTATAGATAATTGCTATACTCAAGGATTAAGTAAACCTGACCAGACCAAACAGAGATCCAGAGTAGTACGATTGTGATACACGATAGCCTGATAAGTATCATGGGTATCAAGAACGGTAGTGGTATTGCCCTATCACAAACCCTACAGCCCCATTCTAACAGGCTCTTTATTTTACGAAGACTTCACCAAGGTGAACCAACTGAAATGCTCCAAAAGTGTAGAACGATACCCAATCGAAAGAAGTCCGGACTTCAGCGAATTTCATCACAGAAAATAAAGCATGCGAAGAGCAAAATGTAGTAACTTTAGTAAAATTCTACTTTAGTAACAAGAGATAATACTAATAAACAGATATGCTCGGGGTAAAATTGCGTGACCGAAAGAAAAATGAGTGGATCCGGCGAGAAAAGAGAGTAAGGGTCGTGATTCAAGTAATCGCGGAGCGAAAGTGGTTTTGAGCCGGTCATATCGCTCGCATGGTCAAGGACAGTTGTACTAGATGGGTCCTCGAATGGAGACCGTGGACGAACACCAGACCACGCTGCCGCCCTCCGAAACATTAGAAGGACGATACATCGGAAAACGTAGGACATGACAGAATGGCCAAGGCAAAGGATCGTGTGTCATGGAAGAATTGAGAGAGGCTTTTGTCCAGAAATGGACAACTGCATTAATTCTGCTACTGCCACTAACTGCAGCATTAAATTCTAATAAAGGATCCAATCAATGCACACATCACTTTTATGTGTAGTGTCTCAAGCATTGTTATTGTGTTAGAAATGGCTAATTACATTTCAGGTACCAGCAACGCAGCAACAAGCAAGCAGCATCGAACCTCAATCTGGCAAGCTTTGACATGCAAGAAAAAATTCAACATGCGAAGAGAAATATATCATGTAAGATGTAACTTTAGTAAAAATTTACTTTAGTTACAATTGTTAATACCTAGAAACAAAGAGCAAAGACTCAAACCGGCTGAAGAAGAATAAAAATAAAACGAACAAATAAACCTATACTATAACTAGAGCTATATTTCATACTTTAGTTAGGCAGGGTGTGGCGGACAGGGTTGGCAATATTTAAAACATTCAGAAAAAGCCTGCCTGTTTTATTTCATATAGTTAAAGTTTACATTATAATTTATGATCTATACTTATAATAAAGCAGTAAGTAACAAAAAGTCTTGCCAAATTTAATTATTCTAGATCAATGGAAAGTACAGGTAAAGGTTTTGATTCCCTTGCGAGTGTCAACATATGCGGCATAAACGACCGTGTCTTTTCTCTTTGAAGTTTTATTTCACAGCTCCAAGGGATTACAGACCTGAGTATTTGATATTAATTTCAACTTGATAGCTCCACGCTATCCTGAGAAAAACGGTCTTGGCAGACAGACGGACGAAGTGATCCTTTAAGCGTTCCTTTTTTCCTTTTGAGGTACGGAACCCAAAATAATACACAAATAACAAAAATCTGAAACTGTATTGCTGATCTAATTTCTTAAAAAGAGGTACCTATATACCTACGCTATAAGTTGTGATTATAATTAATCACAAATTAACAGATCCAATTGAACCCCCCTGGATGAATTAAACTTAAAATGGAGTCTGTTATCCAATTAACTTAATATAACTTCCCGCCTGCAATATACCTTAAGTTTACTGACCATAACGAATATCATAACAATATTCAAATCCCGGCTTCTTGGGTTCCCCTCGGATTCCTGATAATTTCCTTGGATTGGAATCCCTGGCTGTTTCTAGTTGCCAAAAGTTGTTCCGATTCTATTTCCAATGTTGTTCCGTCAAGTTTGTAATAAGTGGTGAAGCGATGATTGTACCCAGCTTGCCAAACATAAAACTCCTAGTGGAAGATAGATCAAAATAGTCTGAAACCTAGTAGGAGTATATACGATTATCTTACCCGCGGGATATAGCAGTTTTAAATATGTTGATTGGAATATACGAGACGGGGCACTGAGACAATAGACAGAAAAGCCTTTTTTATAATCACATCATTTAAATCAAGTTAAAACACAATGAACCAACCCCAAACATCTCAAAAAGGGGCACATACATTGTTCTCTATTAAAGACGACAAAATCTTAGCTACCAAAATATATCCAGGTGAAAAGAAACTGTGCGGAATTCCCACAGTGTTGACAGGTCATCCAAACTTTTAGTACAAGAAGTCCATATGTATGACATAATTTGAAAAAAAAAAACATCAATATAAACAACAAATATAATTATGGATATCTTCTTGTATGTTAATGCAAAATTTACTCAATTGCAAAGAGACGACGGGACTTATTCAAAATGTATGTAATTATTGTTTAAAGCAATGCGAAACAAAGAAACAATTACTTACAACTACGAGTATCATTGGCATTTCTAGATGTGGTAGAATTTGCATTAGTGTTTGTGGGTAAGCCTGGTTGCACAGGTGTTACTTTAGGAGAGCAGGTACATATTATAAAATTTATTGCTGTTCTTTAATATATTCGGGACAATTCACACCAATTATCTAGCCCCAAACTATTAAAACTCTGTATTAGGTTACTAGATAACGGATAAATATCCATGATTCAGAAACAAACATTATACAAATGATTGCACCTAGCGGGATTTGAACCCGTGACCCTGGTTGACTTCAATGTCAGGGTCACTAACCATTCGGCCAACCGTTCGTCAGACCCGAGTCTGTTCATTAGACCTCAGTGAAGATTGCATAGAGGATGCTACAATGAGATGCCTGTCAACTATCCAGGGAACGTTATAGCCCCTAAACTCATATCCTCAAGAAAACAACAACTTCTGTTAAATGCTCAGTATTGTTACAAACTACACTTAGAATATCAGATACATGGTTTTCATCTAAACAATTTGTCAATATGACCGTGATATTTACTGCTTTCAACACAGATGGGTTCAAATGCAGGTGATTTGGCCACTCATACGTCAATCGCGTTTGTTAGCACTTTAGTCGATTTAATGGTATGTTGTTATTTTGTTGTGTCGTTGTCATTATTATTTATTGTTTGAAAGTACTAGTTGTCGCAAAGTTTTCGTGATGCCACAAATAGGTACCGGCACAAAATCAGTGCTAAGGCTTGCTGCCTTATCGTTTTCTGAACCAGGACCAGGGCCCCGATTCTGTAAGCTATTAAACAGCGATAACGCAAGTCGATCGCTAAAATTTTTTTGAGAAATTTTCTTATTTACCACTTAAAACTGCTGGAAGCGAAAATTTTGCTAAAATTTTCGCTTTTTGTTTTTTTTTTGTTTTTTTTTCCATTTTTTTTTTAATATTTTCAAAAAAAAACACTTCTAGCACTTTTAAGTGGTAAATAAAAAAAAATCTCAATAAATTTCAAGCGATCGACTTGCGTTATCAGAATCGGGGCCCTGTTTGTGGCAACACAGTTCATTATGTTTCGTTTGTTTATTATTATGTTTTTCTATGTTGTTTAGTGTTGTGCTTTATCATGAATAAATGTATTTTCTTTCTTTCTTTTTTTATACTCAAGGTATTTTACTCTCTTGATGATCTGAACAAGTTAAGAAATCAACTGATGATCGTCTCAAAGAAAGGCAATATCTCAAAATCTGCAGCATTGAAGAGAAAGAAACATACTCTGTTCTGCTATCAATGTCTTGTGGAAATAGATTATCATGTCACATATTGTGGGAAGCATAGTCATGTATCGGAAGTTAAAAACGTATGGGGAATTGACCCCTCCATATTGTAAGACGATTAAACAGAATGTTTTGAATGTTCTGGTTTTTCCTTATTGTTCTTTATCTTGATAATTGTTTCCTTGGTCTTTGCAGTAGTATGTACCAAAAAGTTTTCTGAACAAAATTATTTCAAGATCGTCAAATTAAAACATCATCAGCCTGACTAAACAAGGAGGAGTTTGGCTATGATCGCCTTGCTTTAAAAATAAACAATGTAACTATTATATTATATTATATTATATTATATTATATTATATTATATTATATTATATTATATTATATTATATTATATTATATTATATTATATTATATTATATTATATTATATTATATTATATTATATTATATTATATTATATTATATTATATTATATTATATTATATTATATTATATTATATTATATTATATTATATTATATTATATTATTTGTGTTTTTGAGGTTTTCCTCTACTCGAGTTGTTACTCGGTGTACTGAGCTCCCGCCCCGAGACCCTCAGGGAAAGGGTGGCTCAGTTCCCCCTACAATAAATACTGTGTTCCCTAACACTTTGCTGAGTATGGTGACTGTATGAATTGCTGCCTGTTTTTGAATTATGTTCGTGTTAATATGTGAGTCCAGCTTATTGCAATACCGGTGAAGGCTCTTAGCTACAACACCGGTGGCTCCTACTACTATGGGGATAACTTCCGTAGGTGTATTCCAAAGTCGGGTTATTTCGGTTTTCAACGCGTGATATTTACTTAATTTTTCAATTTCTTTTGCCCCTATGTTGTAGTTAGAAGGTACGGTTATGTCTATAAGGTATGTTTTGTTGTCTGCTTTATTATGTCTGGTCTATTGTGAACTATTGTAACGTCTGTTTGGACTGGTATTTCCCACATTAACTTCGCACTCTCATTCTCTCTAACCTGCGGTTGTGTTAGGTGTTCTTGCCACCACAGATTAGAAACGGAATTTGTGCTTTTTAGCTAGTGTCCAGTGTATGTATTGGACTATATTGTTGTATCGTTTGGTGTAGTAAGTGCCAGCCAGTTTTTCGCATCCTGAGACAATGTGTTGTGTGGTCTCGTCTTTAACCAAACATAGCCTACACTTACCGTCTATAGGTCTTTTCAAAATGTCCCTTTCATGTTGTCTAGTCAGTACTGTTTGATCTTGGATTGCAAATATGGATGATTCTAATGAGGGTGATACCGGTTGTTTTTTTAGCCATCGGAAAGATTGAGCCCTATCTATATTTTCTTTTTCAATTACTGCTTTATAAAACTGTCCGTGTAACGGTTTCACTTTAATGTTTTCAAGTCTGGTCTTTACTACTGCATTTTTCAATTCCTTATCTGTATATTTTTCATGATGTCCTAGTCCTATTTCCGTCAAGTTTGTTTGTGTTTCTCTGAATATTGAGTATTTATCTTTGTTTATATCGTGCTCTACTATTGCTCTGAGTATATGATCTTTTTCTGTTTCTAAATATGCCCTGTATTTAATTATTTGTGTTTTATGTAGTGTTTCTAAATTTGATAGGCCTCTTCCTCCTTCATCTATCGGTAGATATAGTCTTTCTACGTCTGCTTTTTGTTGGTGCACTTTGTTCATCGCTAAAAGTTTTCTAGTCCTAACATCTATTTTCTTTAAATCCGCTGTTTTGTAATTAATTATCCCGAAAGTGTACAGTAAGACCGGTACCGCATAAATATTAATAGCCCTAAGAAGATTTCGTGCGTTTAGGTGGGATGCTGTTAGACGTTTCACGCGACGGAAGTATTCTTTTTGTATCTGTTGCCTAACCTCAGCGTGATCTATTATACCTGCCTCATTGATACCTAAATATTTATACTTTTCATGTACCGCTCAGTAGAACATGCCGTTCGCCGTAGTGCTCTTTTCTCCTACCTGCTACTAGATGTAATACGTTGCATTTGTTTAGTCCGAATTCCATATCTATATCCCTTGTAAATATTTCTGTGCTGTCTAACAAGACTTTGAGGTTAGTTTTGGTGTTTGCATAGACTTTGAGGTCGTCCATATATAATAGATGGTTTATTGTGCTATTGTCTTTGAGTGTGTATCCTTTAAATTGATATTTGTTTAGGATTTGTGAGACTGGATTGATTCCTAAGCAAAACAAAAGCGGAGAGAGGGAGTCACCTTGGAATATTCCTCGGCGTATATAAATGCGATCGGTAGTTACAGACGAGTTTGCACCGTGAGCTGTCATGATCACGTTCCACATGGGCATGACTATCTCTAGAAAGCCTCGGATGACAGGTGGACATTTGTAAAGATCTAGTACCCTGAGTAGCCACTCATGTGAAATGCTATCAAAGGCTTTCCGATAGTCGATCCACGCCACACTGAGGTTCTTTTGGCACTTGTGTGCGTCTTCTAGTATGACCTTGTTGATCATGAGGTGGTCTTTGCAGCCACGGGCGCGTCGTCTGCAACCCCTTTGCTCCGGAGCTATTATATCATTTTTGTCACAGTGGATGTAGAGTTCGTTGGCTATTACGGAGGTTAGGATATTATATTATATTATATTATATTATATTATATTATATTATATTATATTATATTATATTATATTATATTATATTATATTATATTATATTATATTATATTATATTATATTATATTATATTATATTATATTATATTATATTATATTATATTATATTATATTATATTATATTATATTATATTATATTATATTATATTATATTATATTATATTATATTATATTATATTATATTATATTATATTATATTATATTATATTATATTATATTATATTATATTACAAGGCTTATTTAACCGGATAATTTGAATTTCCTCATAATTTTAAAGCTTGGTAATTAAAAGCATCGATACGAGTTTAGCCACTAATGCTAGTGCCTAACTTTTATGAACACATTTCGGGTAATTTTAGCGGACAAATTGTTTTAGGCTTGGAACCCGTTTGGTATAGGTATTTGTAGAGTTTTAATTATATAATATCAACGAGGTAGAATTAAATGTGATCGGTTATTTTTATTAGGATTGAATAATGTTTTTATCACAGGATTAAGCAATGTCAGCAACGTAATAAGTTCACACAGAACGTTTCGTGACGCTGTGTTTTTGATTCATATAAGTTATTTATTAGCTGATTATAAATAAAAATTTGCATTGAAAATGAGCTAACCCATATTCATTACATATATGACAGACCAAAAATATTAAAAATACGGAAGGACAAATACATATGACATAACTACGAGTATAAAAACCCCAGTTATGTCCTACGGAGATGAAACGTGGAAAGCTCGACACTCACGGTAAAACTGGTCCACAAGTTTAAAGTCACTCAGCGATCTATGAAAAGAGATGCTTGGAGTTTCATTACGACAAAATCCGCCATGAGGTAATCAGACAGAGAACCGAAGAAACCGATATAGCTCAAAGAATTAGCAAACTGAAGTGGCAATAGGCTTGTCTCATCTCTCGAGGAATCGACCCAGTTGGGGTTCTAAGTTCTAAGAGTGGATTTGAGACCGCAGTAAGGCAAATGTAGTGTTGGTCGCCCACCGGCCATGTGGAGTGGCAACTTGCAAAAAACTGCTAGCAGGGACTGAATGAGAAGATCGGGCTCTGAAGAAGAGGCCTACGTCGAGCATTGTACGAATATACGCTGATGATGATTATGCATGCTCTACGCCTAAGTCACAGAATAAACAACAGTCTATCTTCAACAATCTTAAAAAATAAAAGATCTCAGATAAATGCTCGAAGTTTGTTCAAAGTTATTGTTACGTAATTAAATATTCATGTCCATGTTTACTTATGGTAAGCAGAAATTAATTAATTTATTCTCTCCTGATCTCGACATTTCAAGATGTTATTTCGGAAATTTTAAACTAACGGTAAGAACATTATACATTACACGTCTCCTGTATAGTTTTCTTTATTCGGTAAGCCAAATGCATTCAGGTCATGGTGTTCTTAATATTTTACACAAGGAAAGAACCATAAAAAAACATTATGTAAAAGCAGGGCCAGAAAATGATAACAGACAAGAAAACAATCTGGCAACGCCGTCGGAAACTGTAAAAATAAACCTTGTCATATTACACAAGCGTACAGGATTACATTACCATATCATAATACTAGAACTCCCAGCGTATAAAGAACAATACAATGCAGTACATTGGTACTGTACAGTACACCCAAGGTCCAACAGTTACACGCACTGACATAAAATGCGACGATATAATTATAATTTGAATATTGATTTAATTTTTCTTGTATTGGTAAATATGATTTTGGAATTAAACCTTATAAGTTGGAGGTGTGTTCTTTTTTTTTTTTTTTTTTTAATTTAAAATGTAGGAAGCAATAAATTGTGGTACCTCATTTTTCCTAGAACTTAAAATCACTTTAAATGCCTTGATTGTTTGTTTTTCCGCACCCGACGTTAATGTTACTTTTATAATCTATACGGATTAAGAAATTATCATTATTCAACAAAAAAATAACGTGTGATATAAATTAACTACACAAGCAAACGTACTGTCAGATTAGATTACAGTGTAAAAACTGCCTTTATTACTACCATAATGGCAACCTTTTCCAAAATTATGGGTAACGTTTTTAATAGACCTCCCCGTATGTTGTTAAACGATTATGCTTGGGCAATGCTTTAAATAACGTTTATGGTTCCTTCTACGGTTACCTGTGGTCGCGTTTAAATCTTTTTGGGTTTAGTAAAGCTGGCTTAGTAACCCTAATCCATTATACCGAAGGAAGAAAAATCTAGAATCTGTCGCATTTTCATGTTTACTAACATGCCTGTATCATCGCAGCTTGAACGCTATAGCTGATTGTTTTATTATAATGTACTTAGTAATTCTACACTTTTTGTAAAAATTGGTTGATCTGAATCCGATAAAGAAGATCTTGTTAAACAAACTCAATGTCTTTATACACAAAAGCTATGCGCTAATCTTTTCTTTAAACAACTAATATTAAGAATTTTTTGTATTTTGGTAGGTTAAGGTTGTAATGGGCAACTCTGGAGGGCTCGAACCTCGAGTGCTCGTTGTACATTAATCGGTGCCCCCGGTGTTCTGAGTACGCTTCCGGGGGCAAGGAATTCTATCCTAGCTGTAGTCGGAGATCTGGACTTGAGGAGTATCGGGTTTCTAATTGAGACAGTTATATATCTTGAATATTAAAACAGTTTATTACATAACACTTATAGTCTAAATACAACGTAGTCGATTTAAGTAACCTATGACTTGCAGGGGAGGAGGAAGAAAAGGGAAGAGAAATGAGCCTATCGCCTAGCTTGGCTATTTCTATGCGTTTGTGTTTTTACTGAGAGGGATTACTGCATAGCTAAAGGTTTGTGTTTTGACAGGTCCACCTATGAGCGTACTCAGCAATGCCCGAGCCGCTTAAATGTGTCCCCTCCTAAGTCCCTCAAACTCTTCCGGGAGATTTTCCTGTCTGGGGGTTTTTGGCCAGTTCCTTGATCGAGGGAAGGTCCACTGTGTGCGTACTCGGCAATCCGCGAGCCGCACAGGGTGTTGTTCCCTGAACCTAAACTCTCCGAGAGTTTCCTAACCTGAGCAGGGGGCCTTTCGGGATCGCCTGCAGGAGAGTGTCTGTGCTTTTCGGAGCCCCGAACCTCACTGGACGTTATCTCCTCTAGAGAAGTTTTCCTATCTGCTCTGAAGACTTCGCCCGTGCTACTCGGTGATCCCCGAGCCGCACAGGGCTATTCCTTCAGAGTGGACTGACTGGTCAGGAGTCAAAATGATGTGGTAGAACAGAGGCCCCCGATTGTGGGTGCGTTGGGCTTTATATACCGATCGCCGCGAGGTGGAAGACGGCGCGTGTCTTAGTGACTATTGCATCTTCTGTGATACATTTCCACGCGCCTGATGCGTACTCGCTGCGTCGGTCTGCGTCGTAGTCACTGTCTCTTATTCTGTGACCCCGTTGTCATGCGCCGACCGTGTGATCGGTGGACGCTGTACCTATATTAGGTCCTTCACAAGGAAGATTTAAAATTACTTAGGAAATTCCCTCGAAGTTGGCTGGTTACCCTCAAATTGGGCCTTTATCTCTGGGCCTTCGATCTGATAACATATTGAAGACAGTGCCCCATCTTACACTGTTTTCGATTATTGAAGAGGTCTTATTATGGCGTGATGTGCTATATAATAACCGTCAGTAAGTTCGGAATCAGCTACTTGACTAAGGTAACCATTGTTGAGGTACTCTTGAATCACCTGGTTATAGTTCTCCCTTAAGACAGGTGATTGACGAAGCTTCCTTTCCAATGACAAAAGTCGACGGTGGGCGGCTGCATGAGAATTGCCAAGTTCAGCCGGATCTTTACAAAATGGCAAAGATATTATATAACGACCCACATCGTCGCGCGTCACGGAAGACGTAAAACCGTTGTCACATTCCGTCTCTTTAGGTGATAACAAACGAGTTTGGGGTACGTCCCTCTAATTCCCAAAACTTCTGCAATAGGTCATTTAAAGCTAAGGCAGTATAGGTAGCGGTAGGTATGACGTCATTACGTACGTAATCTCCCATCAAAACATACCCAAACTTAGTCAAAAACACGGGAGGCGCACGCGTTGCGTCCGTGGCACTGGTGGCTCAGGTGCTGCAGGCGGAGGGAGCCCCAGCCCAGATGTACATACACGCACGCACCATTTTCACTGTTTTCGCTGGCGTGCACAAACAGTGTAAGATCCTCACACCACTTGGCGACAGTGTGCGGAGAAACGGCTCACTTTGTTGAGGCTATATTTAACACAGTCCCTGTTAAAAATCTTTCTTTCGCTAAAACGGAAGCCTTCTAAATGCTTAAAAAATGCTTGTCTCTTCAATCAGGCCCTGTTCAGCAACAGCGGACTTGTTCGTGTCCAAATTCCGTATGCTTCTGATATGTTCTGTCAGCCTCGACGCAATTTTTCGCCGTGTCTCCCCAATATAATACCGTCCACAGTCACTTAAAATGTGGTTACCCAACGTTATATTCTCAGAGGCTTTGCTGGTTTTCTTCTTCGCACAAATCATTTCTGACATTCACTACTCTCTGGTCTGTTTCCACGGAATTGGGTTTTTTGGGTGCCTGGGCTTCGTTTAATTCTAAAAGCTGCTGTTAGTAAGAACTCGTTCAATTCTCAATGCTGGCTATGCATGTTTTTTTTGTTGGGGCTCATCTCTATTTTTGCCTTATATGAGCCTTCTATAAGTGTGTTAGGTTAAACGAGTGTGTCCTCTTGCCTTCCTCTTTAGTGATGCTGTCTGCTGAGCGCTAGACATATTCTTTATCTGTTTTTTAAACAGATCCTTTATTTTAAGAATTTGAGAAACTTGATTATTTTAATATTATTTTTGGAGGATTATGTTTGGATTGTATGTATGTTTGTTTGTACGTTTCTTAGGCGCGTCCTACAGCCTAAACGGCTTGACGGATTTTGATAAATGAGGTATCATTAGATTTGTCTCGATAACGAGAGGGCTATAGAATTTAAGAAGTGTCAAGAACTAATATCGTGGCGTACAGCTGCCATATTGTATTACCGATGAAACAAAAATTTACCAAAACCTATCGAGTGAAGTATCCAAATTAAGGTCTTTAAGAGACCATTTAAATTTTAGATTATTCAAGTTAATGTAAATAATGTTGCAATTGAACTATTATAGTAGATTTAAATATGTAAGTAAACAAGAAACATTACAATTTATATAAATACTAGCTGATAACATATTGAAGACAGTGCCCCATCTTACACTGTTTTCGATTATTGAAGAGGTCTTATTAAGGCGTGATGTGCTATATAATAACCGTCAGTAAGTTCGGAATCAGCTACTTGACTAAGGTAACCATTGTTGAGGTACTCTTGAATCACCTGGTTATAGTTCTCCCTTAAGACAGGTGATTGACGAAGCTTCCTTTCCAATGACAAAAGTCGACGGTGGGCGGCTGCATGAGAATTGCCAAGTTCAGCCGGATCTTTACAAAATGGCAAAGATATTATATAACGACCCACATCGTCGCGCGTCACGGAAGACGTAAAAATGTTCTCAAATTCCGTCTCTTTAGGTGATAACAAACGAGTTTGGGGTACGTTTTCTAATTCCCAAAACTTCTGCAATAGGTCATTTAAAGCTAACGCAGTATAGGTAGCGGTAGGTATGACGTCATTACGTACGTAATCTCCCATCAAAACATACCCAAACTTAGTCAAAAACACGGGAGGCGCACGCGAACCAGAATCGACCCTATTCCCTAATAAATATATGGGAAGAGCTGAGCACCCAACACAACATCAATATTTCCGGGAATATTCCAGTTTAAATCGGCAAGTGGCAAGCCCTGTAGATGCTGTAAGTCATTATCCCATTCTATGAAGTGCGATGGCAATTGGTCGGTAATGCATTCTACCACTAACGCATGTATAGTATATTTATGTTCCGGATATACGCGGGATTCAATATCGAAATATACGTAACCGATGATCGGTCGAGATGTCGAACCAATACCTTTGACAAAAGAATTACTCAAAGGTATTATTGGCAAATTGAGCATCCGACAGCAATCAGTCGTAATTAAATTATTTTGTGAACCATTGTCAATCAGGCACCTAACTACCTTCTTCTGTCCCGTACTACCTTTCGGACGCGCATATACTTGTGCGGTCGACAATAAGACCGCGGTGCTAGACTTTACTTCGGCAGCAAGTAGCACGGAGGCATCATGTGGCGACGGCGATATTTCACTTGGAATATTATGCAACTCGGCACGTACGCCAATATCTTCCTTATTTCTATGAATAGAAGAGCGAGGTATCGGATTCGTCTGAGCGACGGCTAACTGCAGCGCAGGCGAGATGGCAGACGCGCGGGAGTCACGGGACGGCGGCGGAGGCAAGATCGACGGCACGCTGTCAATTATTTCAGCGGTATGTATATGTGTATTAGAATTTACATTTTTATCATTAAAATGTAAAAGATTATTATGACGTTTTTTGCAAAACTCGCAAAAAGAAGACGAATGACAGTCTTTTAGACTATGCGAAACTGGTTTGTCGGGGAGTAAAAGTAAACAACCGTTCAGCTTCGTGGCTAGTTTATTACTGACTGAGGTACCCCCAGTCATCTCATTGTATGTGTCGTTTATACATCGTAGGTACATATATCCAATCATCATCCCTCCAACATTAATTGGAGAATTTGTAACAATTTCAAAAGTATAAACTGTTAATATTACATACCTACTTAATAATATTTCTTATAATTAACAGGGTTTCTGAATCTCTTGGAACGTTCAACTAGAGGATTGTTTACAGCACTCGGATTATTATCCTCAATTGGATCGGTACACTGTTCCACCGGTTGGTGATCATCATCCATCACCGCGCAAGCCTCCGCCCACTCCTCATTTTCCGCTTCCCTCTGTACCATTACATTATCGGTTAAGTTTGCTACCGAACCTTGTTCACCCTCAGTCGCGACCTGCACCTCCCTCTCCTCCACAGCAGTTGGAATCGATTGAGATGCCGGTGGCGTTATCGCGGTGGACTGCTCACTGAGTTGCGCTTGGGTGGAGAGCGGAGCCTGCGGTGGTGCAGGAGCGGCTGGCGCCGACAGCGCCGAGTTGCATATCGGTGAACTGTCGATGCTGGAAGCCCCTCCGGATGTATTATCTATAACATCATTATTGCACGCACTAGTATACTTCCTTATCTGATCTAGGTGTCTGTTACCGCTAGTTCCATAATTCTTAAAATAAATTTGAAACATCTTGTGCCTATTATCCTTTTAACAATACCTATACTCCAAATACTTTTCCTTGCAATAAACCACTTAGCCCATACAGTTTCACCTACTTGAAAACATCTGCTACGTTTCAATGCTGTTTGTTCGGTGCGCTTAGCTATATGTTCATTTTGAGGTAGAATTAAATCCAGTCTGCATCTTAAATTACGGCCTAACATTAGCATAGCCGGCGTGACACCTGTCGCACAATGAACAGTATTCCTAAATTCAAACAAAAAACCCCGTAATTTTTCATGAATATCTTTCTGACATAATATACCTTCTGCCAACATACACTTTATCATTTTTTTACAAGTTTTAACAGAATTTTCCGCTTGCCCGTTACTGGCCGGGTGATAAATAGGTGAATTTATGTATTCAATGGCGTTTACCCGACAAAAGGTACGAAATTCAGCCGAGCTTATTTTGACGTCATTATCAGATACAACAACATGAGGCACCCCGAACCTAGCAAACATATCTTTAAGTTTTAGAATAAGCTCATTGGTAGAAGTGCCACGGTCCATATGAACACATTCCAGCCATTTGGAAAAAGCATCGAGCAACCGCTCGATATCGCCGTCGATCCCCGGCCACCACATTCTACTACGAGCTTTACTTTTAGTTTTTACTATTCCAAAATGTGCCGAATGCAAATCTTTTAACATTCTGTCTCTGTAGACAGTCAGAATAACGATCCTATGGCCGCGAAACAAACAACCATCGATTACTTCTAAATCTGTTTTGCATTGGAAATATGGCATTATAGCTTTACACTCAATTTTCCTAGGCCAACCATTATTCATGTATTTTATCACCATTTTCAACACTCTATCGGCGGCAATCGCCCGCTTAATATCACCGAACAAAACCGGTTCTACGCTAGCTTCTAAGAACAAAAAGTACTTGTAACTCCCGTCTTCTTGCTTATCATCGTCACTAACCGCTACTGATAAAGGCGAGCGAGAAAAATAGTCAGCGATTTGATTGCTTTTACCGTCTAAATACTGTACCGTATAGTTGTATGCTGATAACATTATTGCATATCTTTGTAGACGCAAGGCGGCCTTCACAGATATACCATTGCTTTTGCCAAAAATAGATAACAATGGTCTGTGGTCAGTTTTCAAGATAAAAGGTTCCTCACGACCGTATAAATATTGGTGAAAATGTTTTACCCCAAAAATAATAGCCGTCGCCTCTTTTTGAATTTGGCTATAGTTTTTTTCACTGGCCGTCAAAGATCGTGAGGCAAACGCAATCGGACGCTCGCAACCGCTCACGTTTCGGTGCGCGAGCACGGCGCCGAGCCCGCACGGGCCCGCGTCCACAGTTAGTACAAGCGGTGCTTCTGGGTCAAAATGCGCCAGCACACGCTCGCTGGCCAGCTCGCGTTTCACACTCATAAATGCCGCCTGTTGTCTCTGGCCCCACTGCCATTCTGCCCCCGCGCGTAGCAGATCGTGCAGTGGACTCAGTATTGCTGATGCACTCGGAATAAAGTTTCTATAGTAATTTACGACACCTAGGAATCGTTTCACTCCTAACACGTTGGTGGGCGCAGGTGCATCGAGGATTGCTTCAACCTTACTGGGACACGTCTTTAGGCCGTTCTTATCTATGTCGTAACCTAAATAGGTCACACTACTTTGAAAAAACGCACATTTATCTTTTTATAGGCGCAATCCTGCATTTTGCAACCTACATAAAACCTCTCTTAATCTTGCCAAATGAATAGATTTTGTGGGCCCTGTTATACAGACATCGTCAAGCCATATACTAACCCCCTCTATGCCTGATAACAAAGTTTCCATTGCCTTTTGGAATATAGCTGGTGCGTTTGCTAATCCATAAACTAAACGGGTGTAGGAAAACAAACCTTTGTGTGTATTTATAGTAGTCAACTTTTGAGATGATTTTGACAATCTAAATTGATTGTATGCATTACTAAGATCTATTTTTGTGTATGCTTCCCCTCCCCCTATTTTGGAAAACACCTCTTCTATTCGAGGTAAAGGATATTTGTCCACCTTTAATTCTTTATTAAGGGTACATGAAAAATCGCCTGCAATTTTTAAATTACCGTTTTCTTTTAAGACCGGCACTATAGGTGTAGCATATTCTGAATAATTGACTGGCATAAGAATACCTAAACTAACTAATCTATCTAATTCTTTGCTGACTTTGTCTTGCAGAGCGAAAGGCACTGATCTTGGCTTAAAAAATTTTGGTGTGGCGTTGTCTTTAAGTTGCAGTTCGACCTCAAACTTATTAAAACATCCTAATTCGTCCTTCCAAACATCCGGATACTGTTTCAATAGCCGTTGCACTTCTTCAATGTTTTTATTCGTACTGATTATGTTGTTATTTGATGTTCCAAAATATATACTAAATTTTGTCATGAAATCACGACCGAGTAGAGGTGGTCCGCCGTTTTTAATAATATAAATTTTTATCTCATCACTTTGGTTAGAGTATGCCACTTTGGCTATAAAATACCCTAGTGCCGTGATTTTATGACCATTGTACAAACACATTTTTAAATCACTTTTATGCAACATCAAATTTGAAAAATGGAGTAGATACAACTTTTCTGACATAACCGTGGTCCCCGATCCAGTATCTAACTCCATACATAAATCTATTTCATTCACATTGACAGTAATTTTAATAGGATTATAATCGACATACCTCATGTTATAAAGTTCACACTCCTTGCAATCGTTTTCATTAGTCGTATCCGCCTCCACCGTGTCGATACTATGAAGATTTACATTCTTAGCCATACATAACTTTTTCAAATGGCCTTTTTGCCCGCAAATAAGACACATGTAGTTCTTAAACCTACACTGAGCCGCATGGTGGTTTTTTAAACCGCACACTGTGAAACGCGATTGCTCGCTGCCGTCGGATCTGCGGTAGCCGCTGGCGGCGATGCCTGCGCCTGCGTCCGCACAGCTCCCGCCCGTGCGGCTCCCGCCCGCGCCGTTGGTGGCGTAGCTCGCATCGCGGCGCCCACTGTCATGCACATGGAATACCTGTTCTTCCTTTACAAAAACCTCGGCGCGCGCTTGCCGCGCACACGCTGCCTTCTGGGCAACCTCCAGTGCCTGCGCGAAGGTGAGGCTCTTTGAGTCGCATTCAAATAGTCGATCACGCTCCGGTCCTATTCTGAAGCCAAGCACGAAGCGGTCACGCAAAAACGTGTCCAGCGCCGAGCCAAAATCGCAGTACACAGCTAGCCCTCGCAGCCGTGCAGCCCACTCCTCGATGCTTTCACCGACGGATTTTATAGCTTCATAGAACTTCGCCCTATCGGCGAATGTTGACCTTTTTGGTGTGAAATGATTGTTGAGTAAATTCACTAGTTCACTATATTTGATTTCCTCGAGCTTATTCGGATGCACTAGATTCCGAACTAGGCGGTAGGATTCGTCCGATAAATGCGTTAACAACACTGCACTTTGGTTAACTTCCAAAATGTTATTTAACTTGATAAACTGTGTCAACCTGCCATGAAAAACGTCCCATTCGTTAATTTTATGATCAAACACAGTTAAATTTCCAATAAAATTAGCATTTTTTTTTTAAATATACGCGGGTAGATCCCAGCCTCGTCGTCAGATGGTTTGTCGGGGAGTAAAAGTAAACAACCGTTCAGCTTCGTGGCTAGTTTATTACTGACTGAGGTACCCCCAGTCATCTCATTGTATGTGTCGTTTATACATCGTAGGTACATATAGTTCAGAAACACTTAGGCAATTAACACAACCACGTTTCGATTTAATAAAATCAAAACGCGCCTTTGCATTCAAGTTTTTAAATTTCGCGCAATTATCTAGCAGAATATGGCTATTATCATTACAGCACGCACAGCGCGATCACGGAGCAAGCGCAGGCGCAAGCATAGCAGAGGCACCAGCCTGCGTAGGTACATTATCACTCGTTACGAATGCATTGTAGGTATGAGCGCGCGGGTTGCGTGACGTAGAAGCGGGCGGCTTACTCGAGCTGCTTCGCGAGGTTGAACACGTAGGGGCAGCGGAGTTCGAGCGTTCTAAGATCTTAACTTGATCCTGCATAAAGCTTATTAGGTCTTTACTCGTAGGTATTTCCGTGCCTCGAACAGTCATTTCAAAGGTTTGAACAGTTTGACAATCTATCTTTCGAATGGCACAGTGTAACAGAATAAAATCTGTTAGATCACCTATACCTAACTGTTTCAGAGCTGCGATTGACGCCGAATATCTCTCTACGAACGAATCCAAGCTATTAGCATTCTGAGAAAAACTCTTTAAATCAAGTATATTGTTCAAGTAGTGTATACCTAAAGCACGCTTATCTTGATATTTTTTCACCAAACTATTCCATATGATATTGTAGGTATCACCTGTCGGTACGATACCAGCGAGAACTTTCAACGTATTGCGTGTCAGTTTACCTACTAAGTATTGCACACACTGATTGTTGTTATGTATGTTTGATTTAAACGACTCGTAAAAAACCGGCCAATTCTCCGTTTTCCCGTCAAAACTCGGCAATGAAATTGGTGGCAAGTTAATATGCGTAGTAACATCCTTTGATGTATTGACGTTATCTCGCGATAGTAAAATCGAGTCATTATTTATTTTATTTCTAGTCCGTTTCACTCTAGTAAACAAATCCTCGAACGAGTCTAAACTAGCATAGTCGGGGGTAGAACTTGGTTTCAAAGCTAAATTAATTTGATTAATTTGATCTATAATCGACTCAAACTTATCGCGGATGTCATCAATCGTTTCTGACTAGGTCATGAAGTTCTCATTCGATCTCGAATCGAACGAAGTTATATTTTTCGAGGAGTTATACAAACGATTAATACGTTGGTATAACATTTCTCTCTTATGTTCAAATAAGACCAGCGAAGTTTCTAGACTTGCTTCTGCCATTGTATATTATGTGTTATGAAGTACCTACTGAACAAGAATTTTACCAAAACGTAAAATTATGAGAATTATGTACTTTCGTTGATATTTTTTAAAGTGGGTAGGAAGTTAAAATTATTTATGTTTGGGATTTCACGAACAATTTACGTATAAAATCAACAAACTAAATAGCTGGTTAGGTTAATAATTATACCTATCCTTGGCTCGATAAGGACCATCAGATGGTATGGCGTGTAAATAGCCTATACCGTGTGTACTCGCGTACCGTTATGGCTGAAAAATCTATTTGAAAATTCCTATTGGAAAACACTCGTATCTCCACTATATGCACTAAATTAATACGCCCACTCACCACTTCATTAATCCAGGCTCACCTGCAGCTCCTCGAGGTATGAATTACAGCAGATGTACGTCTCCGAAGACCGGCGGGTGGGTGCTCCAACAATATTCGAACATAAAAAGAGCACTTCCAAGCGTGAAGGCACTGTACACTTATAGTTCTCCAAATCGTCAGACACTGCAGTGTTAATAGTAGTAGTTTTCACAAGACCTTCAAGTCTTTTCAATTAAATATGATTATGTTTCCGAGGGAAGTCATTTATCACAACGGAGATTGAGAAGCATCCATTGCGACTCAACTGTCGACCAATCACTCGCCAGCTTCGAATGCATAAACATGCATGCGAAATGACTGCTAACGCCATCTCTCAGAGTTTTGGATGAAACCAAAGATATAACATCCATGAGAGCGGGCGCCTGCACTATACGAGTGTTTTCCATATGGTTATTAATTTATAATATACGTAAATAATCAATGAAAAATATTCTAACAAATTTTTAGGCATTGACGCTTCACCAAACTGCCTGATGCCCACTTAGAATCGGATATCGCTGTTGAGGCTAGATCCCTGGATGTTTCTGCGGCCGTCGCTTCCTTACAGAAGGGCTTCGCTGGTGGTTTGGATGCCCTCACGCCGCAGCATTTAAAAAACATTTTGTGTGGCGGGAATGGCGAAACAGGCGAAGCCTTCTTAGGGATCTGACGGCTCTGATCAATCTTATATTGTCGGGGCGAGTCAATGGCGATATTACTGAGGTTTTAAAGGGTGCAAATCTTTGTTCTTTAAAAATAGATGGTGGTATCAGACTAATAGCTGTTAATAATACTTATCGTCATCTCACAGCCAAAATTTGCTGCAGAAAAATAGCGCCTCAGTTGGCAAATATTTTTCAGCCTCTACAGTTAGGCAGACTGCAGACGTGCACATCAAATTAAACTGCACTCTGACTCTGATATAACTGCACTGTGACTCTGCAATTTGGCTCGCACGGCCATTCCGTTAGAACTTTTGTAACTCGAAATTGTGGAGAGGTGTTGCTGAAGGTGGATGTGAAGAACGCCTTGAACTCCGTGGATAGGGGAGCCCTATTATTTCGCTTCGAATCACTTTGATCATTTCGTTCCGAATGCCAAGTCAAGACTGCAGCCGATGCTTGCCCTATTTAGTTGGTAGTTACGTAAACCTTCGAGGCTGGTGCATATTGCTGCGTCGCGCCGCGACTGTACCTACCTAAGGCCGGCGCCGCCTTTGATGTTGCCGCTCCAAAAACTTCTCGTAGGTACCTACGCGCCATTGGTGTGTTCCAGAAGGTACCTGTAGGTTGTAGATGTACGTATTGCATCATCCAGCCGCGGCTTAGGCTGGATGACGCAATACCGCGGTGGCAACAATATTATTTTTCTAAGAATCGACCGGCGTAAAAATATTTTAATTACTCATCATAACATTGAATTTTTGAAAAAGTGTTTAGTTAATACTCTAATGTTAATGAAACACGGTTATTTTTTACATCATGTTGAATTTTATTCATTGTTTGCTAATAATAATATTTGTTTTTTTGTGTTTATATAAATTAATTTTGATATGATTAATGATCGTCTGTGTACTTTTATTAATTTAATTTGATGTGTTATTTTCGGCAGCTTCTTTTATTATTATTATTATTTGATTTCATTGTTAGCCTACTCAGTAGTAGAGTAAAAATGAAATCAATGGTAGGTATATGTGGATATGGTTTTTGATTGTGGTTGAATAAAAATAATGAGCGATTTTGTCTTGAATAGTTTTTTTTATACCCTTACTATATATAAACTACCACGGTGGATCCAACCGGAATAGAAATAATTTGGTGGCTCAGACTGGAATTTGATTTTAATAATTTAGTGGTGGATCAATTTGAGGTATCGGAATAGACCGGATAATATATGTGTAATGTGCTAGAACTATCCAATAATATCCATGACTTTACTCGTCGATGCGACTCTCCCAGAACCCACTTGCCTTATTAATTTCTACACATTATTATTCATTATTATTATTAAAATTTCCCGATGTAATCATCATAAATATCAACGGAATATGTCATCATTGCCTAGTCCGTAATAAAAAAAAAAAAAAAAAAACATTTATAATGTAAAGGTGGTAGATAGATAATTTTTTAATGTATACCTTTTTTTGTTGGTTTTAAACAAGTAGTGATTACGATTTTGCATGTTTTTGGGTAAAATCTCGAAAAATACCCAAAATTGGGTATTTTTCGAGATGCCATGCACTCCCGACAATTCAAAGCATAAAATAAGTCATAAAACGGGCCAAAAATGTGGAAAATGATCTCAAAAAGAACAATAATTTGTTTATGCTTTTTCATTTTTTATTTTTCTATGTTTTATTTAGTATTTTTTTTATGATTTCATATTCGACAATTTGTGAGCTACCCTGGTTCCCAAGTGAAGTTAAATAAAAACTTTTAAAATGGGCAAGTAAATTATGTATCATAATAATTAATTTAATTAATATTTTAATAGGTAAATTAAACTTTCTGCAACCTCTTGCGTATTTCGAAAATTAATAAAAATGTTTTTTTTTTGTTTTTTAATTAATCGAAATATTATTTAACCCACGTAGCAGAGTACCAATTACAAGGATACTAGCGTACTGCCTTCACATGATGTTGTCGAACCAAATACACATAGATAGAAAATAATAAAAAATAGTAGTGGAATAGTCTCTTAAAGTGGAGAAAAAGGAAGTTCTAAGGACTATAGGGAATATTATTTTCTATTACTTCTGGGGGACAGGGAAACAAAACTGAGATATAAAAAGCAAAGATAAGAGTGTTAACGTTTACTTTGTGTTGGTGTTTCATACTGATAACTACCCTCAAATATAAAATCGGTCGTTCCTCATGTAGAAAATCTATTTCCCAGGGTCCGCAGGGCCTGTCGGCAGCATTCCATATGAGCCAGTCTTAGTGCAAGCTAAAAATCAAAAATTAAAATCAAAAAGCAAAAAGGATTGATTTGATTTATTAAATTAAATCAATCCTTTATTTGTAAGAATACCTATTATTACAATTTTAGGTCATAGTAGCTGTGCCGGCAACATTGAACGCGTGATAAATTATCTCGATTAAAAGTAACCTATGTGTTATTCCAGGACCGAACGTACCAATAAAGTACAATATATCAACAACAAAAAAACAGAAAATTAATAGTTTTTTATTGATTGCTCAACTTTTACTCGTCGGATTGAGATACACCAGATTTTGAGTCAAAAACTGACTTTGAAAACCACATTTTGTGATATTTTGTGAAATTTTTGTGATATTGATGATGCATCGATGCATCATAGGTACATTTCAAGAGTGTTTAAATGTAGTTCAGATACTTTTATATATCTCTGTCTGATTATACAAAGCTTTTGCCTCACATGTCATTACACCGTGTGCAAGTGACCAATCACAAACTTTTAATGTACGCTGGTAACTATTATTAACCACCGGCCCCGATATATCTGCGGACCCTAATTCTCGATCCAAAACCTTTAAGTAATCTTAATCTGCTGACATTGACAATGAAACCCAGCCTCAAATCTTCGTATCCCATTATCCTAAGTTCCAGATAAATCCTATAAAACCCCAGTATCAACAATGCAAAGCAGTAAACAACAGATGGAGTCGAAATCCGAAAATTCCCACCACTACCATTTTGCAGACCCAACTGACCCCCATTAAACCACTCGATGAGGGGAATAACTACGCAAACACGGAATAGTGGGTAAAGACCTTGAATTCCAAAGCAGTGTTACCCCTTCGTCAAATTATGTACACACATAGGGATGCAACTGTTTCAAGCAATTCGATCAAAATAATGAAAGAAATTAAAATAAATATTGGATACGATGGATATCATACTTTTCTATCTTCATATCATATCTTAAAGACCATATTTTATTTTATATTTAACAACAATAAATAATTATGCGAAAATACTAAAAGTATAAGAGATGGGGTGAAATAAGTAATTTTGTAAAAGATGACAATTTTAATAAAAAAATATAAATGTCCGACAAAATCTAACAGATTTATGAATTAATCGAACTGAATATGATAAAATGGTACTGAAATTTTCAAATACGAATAAGATTGTCTTAAGCTTGATCCAAATTCATCTAGACGCTAGTCTAAAGAGACCACAATTAATACAAAGTGTTTATAGAGTTATGAACGCAATACAACAATGAACGAAAATAATGAAAGGAATGATTAAATGAGTATGAACTTGTTTACAGATTTACTTGTGCCGTATGGCAGATTGGTTACATACCTAGACAAACTAAAGCAAAAGAAAAAGTGTTTCCACCAATGTATTTTGTGTCGATAGTTGGATGGTCATTCATAAAATTGTTCGCGGTATCAAATAAAATAATATTTTTGTATACTTACATCTTAGAACTTCGATTTCAATTATTCTTAAAGATTTTTGTTAAGATAATATATCGATATTTTTCCTATTTCAGAAAATATTAGATTCAGGGAATACAGCCTGTATTGAATATCGATACTGCCATCCCTACAACCTTCAACACACGATCAAGAAGGTTCGACCTTTCTACCTCTACGTGTGAAAAGACCTTTCAAATAGTGCTTTGACATTTGTTTGCATTTTTACGATGTGAAAAATAGAGCTCGCGTGACTCGCCTTTACAGATTTATTGCAGGCAAAAATTCGTCAATGAACTGTCTGAAATAACAACCGACATGGCCGAATGGTGATATTTTTGTTGTTGGTGAAATTTTGTTGTTTATTTTTTAATCGGAATAGGACAGTATTTGTCTGGTTTCAGTACCTACATCACGTTAACCTGGGAAGTGGAAACTCAACGTGCTAACAACTAGAACAACGGAATAAATTATCTGGTCTTCTACTGGACCGATTGAAATGCGGTTTTCACGGTTGGTTTTGAATTAAAATCTGGTGTACTTCGTATCTTAATCCTCTAATTAGAAACTACACGTTAAAAATATTTTTGTCGGGTGAAATTTGGTATTTTGTAATTTATAGCTTTATAATTAGGTAGTTTTATTCCAGGAAAATTTCGACTGGGACAAAGCTGCTGGCACATCTATTAAATTAGACCTTGATTATGTAGATTGGGCAACAATGTTTTGTCTCTGGATGGTCTTGCCTGAATGTTGTCTAATAAACTCTCTTTACAATGCCCGTTTCTATGCACCGGTGTAAAGTTAGCAGCCAAAGTTGGCAGCCATTATAATCCGACCAAATTAAGGTGGTATTTTTGTCGCGGTAGAAAAAAACAATTTCATGGTTATTTTACAGTGATAACTTCTGAAAATTCATAAATTTTGGGCCCCGTATATTCTAAATAATTACTAAATACACTTAAAAATGCATCAAAGAAAAAAAGAAAAATATTTATTACGATGGCTGCTAGTAAATTACGACCAATTATCCCCTGAAATCTGAAACAAAAACAATTGAAAGGTCAAGGTATATTGCTTAGATATTGTATCAATGCAATTTCAAAGCGGGAGGAAGCCTATTAAACCCGACAATAATAACAAAAAAATATTCCATGGATTTTTATACCATACGCTTTTCACTTGGCCAGTTTTGACTTTTCAGGCCTTGAAAACTGAAACAAACGTTGACTCAATGTACGTAACACTGTATATTCTTTACTAAAACCTGAAAAGAAAGCTGGAGAATGACGTTCTAACCCTACAACGAGCTGAAAGTCGCAGTATATGCCAATTTTTTTGTCCTTTTGTGAATTTATTGTCCTGTAAAACTACCAAATCCCCTGAAATCTGAAGTTTTTGTAAATTCGTTATCAAGTGTATGTAACTGTTAAATGATCCTGATAGTTTCAGGGCGGGAGTCACTCTGCTTCATATTGAAATTTGATCTCATCGCAGTAAATGCATAATTTTGTGACCTTTTGTGAATTTATTGTCCTGTAAAACTAACAAATCCCCTGAAATCTGAAGTTTTTGCAGATTTTTTATCAAGTGTACGTATCTGTTGAAAGGTTCCGAAAGTTTCAGGGCAGGAGTCACACTGCTTCATAATGAAAATTGATCTCATTCCCGTTAAGGATATGCAACTTTGTAAGTGTAGCGTTGGCTGCTGGTGAATTACGACCACTATTCCCCTGAAAATTGATACAAAAACTACTAAAACGTCAAGGTATATAACCAAGATATGGTATCAATGCAATTTCAGAGCGGGAGGAAGCCTTTTTAACCCTTCAATAATTACCAAAAAGATTGCATGGATTTTTATACGATACGCTTTTCACTTGGTCAGTTTCGACTTTTCAGGCCTTGAAAACTGAAACAAACGTTGACTCAATGTACGTAACACTGTATATTCTTTACTAAAACCTAAAAAGAAAGCTGGAGAATGCCGTTCTAACCCTACAATGAGCTGAAAGTCGCAGTTTATGCCATTTTTTTGTCCTTTTGTGAGTTTATTGTCCTGTAAACCTACCAAATCCCGTGAAATATGAAGCTTTTGCAGATTCGTTATCAAGTGTATCTAACCGTTAAAAGATCCTCATAGTTTCAGGGCGGGAGTCACTGCTCTGCTTCATATTGAAATTTGATCTCATCGCAGTAAATGCATAATTTTGTGACCTTTTGTGAATTTATTGTCCTGTAAAACTACCAAATCCCCAAAATACTGGGGTTTTATAGGATTATTTGTCAAGTATATGTATGGTATCTCAATCCGATGAGTAGAAGACGAGCATTCGATGAAAATATTTTTGATGGCTGAACGAATATTGATCAAATATATATTATGTATTATCAAATATATATTGGTATTTTAGGTCCTGGAATAGCACAAAGAGTACCTTGAACCTAGAGAAATGACCACACGTGTGAAGCCGCGGGCATCAGCTAGTAGTTATAATAAAGCAATAGGAACGAAATAGTCTGTACAAAGAAGATAATAAAAAAAATGGTAATAGGTACTTCAAATAAGCTACTGAACAAGAACACAATATTTTTTAAATCGTGTCTGTCTGTTTGTTTCTTTGTTTGTTAGTTTGTTTGTTTTTCTGTATGTTTGTTCGCGCATCACGTAATAACTATTGAACCGATTGCGATGCAGTTTTCACGGTTGCGTTCTTTAGGGTTTGACTTAAAGACTGAGGTACTTGATACTCGTATCTCAATCCAATGAGTAGAAGCCGAGCAATCGATAAAAACTTTAGAAGTCTAAAAAATTTTTGGTCATTATGTTGGTATATTAGTATTTTAGGTCTTGAAACAGAACAACCTACAGAAATGACCAAGCGTGCGAAGCCACGGGTACAGCTTGTAATAAATGAAGAAGCGTAACGTTTCGAACTTGTGCGAGGTATTCAACCATAAAAGGGTGGCGCTTTACCGATAGTCTAATCGTACGTTGAATGAAAGGTGATGGGAGAATTGGATTATGCAGTTCTTGTGCACATTTTCCATAGTTGAATCTGTAGAATACCGACAGGCTTGTGCTCTTACGTCGATGCGACAGACTTTGAAACTTACTCTTTACCAAAATGTCATCACCAATGAGCCTCACAGCACGTCTCTTAATTGAATCCAAAGCCTCGAGCAGATACTTGGCAGAACCGTCCCAGAGGTGGCTGCAGTATTCCATAATAGATCGGATCTGTGCTTGATAAATATTCAAAAGTAGCCTGGTGTAAAGTACTGCCTTAGACAAAACACCAAGTTTCTTTGCAGCTTACTTGGCCTTAGATTTAATGTAAGACCCAACATTCAGGTTCGATGTGAGTTCGTTACCCAAAAGCTCCAGATGGTCGCCTATTGGTAATGTTACACTACGAAAGACGAAGATCGAATTATGGATTTACTGCGATTATCAGCCCATTGTAGAATTATAACGGCATTCACCAGTTTTTTTTTAGGTTTTTAGTAACGAATATATAGTGTTACTTAGTTTGAATTAGCTATTGTTTCAGTTTTCAACGGCTGAAAAGTCGAAAATTACCAAGTTTGACGGGACTGAGATCAATTTTCAATATGAAGCTGTGTGACTCCCGCCCTAAAACTTTCAGGACCTTTCAACAGATACATACACTTGATAAAAAATCTGCAAAAACTTCTGATTTCAGGGGATTTGGTAGTTTTACAGGACAATAAATTATCAAAAGGTCACAAAATTATGCATTTACTGCATTGAGATCAAATTTCAATATGAAGCAGAGTGACTCCTACACTGAAACTATCAGGATCTTTTAACAGTCACATGCACTTGATAATCAATCTGCAAAAACCTTAGATTTCAGGGGATAAAGGCAGTTTTACACGACAATAAACTCACAAAAGGACAAAAAAAAGGCATATACTGCGACTTTCAGCTCATTGTAGGGTTCGAACAGCTTTCTCCAGCTTTCTTTTCAGGTTTTAGTAAAGAATATACAGTGTGTTACGTAAATTGAGTCAATGTTTGTTTCAGTTTTCAAGGCCTGAAAAGTCGAAACTGACCAAGTGAAAAGCGTATCGTATGAAAATCCATGCAATCTTTTTGGTAATTACTGTTGGGTTAAAAAGGCTTCCTCCCGCTCTGAAATTGCATTGATACCATATCTTGGTTATATACCTTGATGTTTTAGTAGTTTTTGTATCAATTTTCAGGGGAATAGTGGTCGTAATTCACCAGCAGCCAACGCTACACTTAAAAAGTTGCATATCCTTAACGGGAATGAGATCAATTTTCATTATGAAGCTGTGTGACTCCCGCCCTGAAACTTTCAGGACCTTTCAACAGATACATACACTTGATAAAGAATCTGCAAAAACTTCAGATTTCAGGGGATTTGTTAGTTTTACAGGACAATAAATTCACAAAAGGTCACAAAATTATGCATTTACTGCGATGAGATCAAATTTCAATATGAAGCAGAGTGACTCCCGCCCTGAAACTATCAGGATCTTTTAATAGTTACATACACTTGATAACGAATCTGTAAAAATTTCAGATTTCACGGGATTTGGTAGTTTTACAGGACAATAAACTCACAAAAGGACAAAAAAAATGGCATATACTGCGACTTTCAGCTCATTGTAGGGTTAGAACGGCATTATCCAGCTTATAACGAATATACAGTGTTACGTACATTGAGTCAACGTTTGTTTCAGTTTTCAAGGCCTGAAAAGTCAAAACTGGCCAAGTGAAAAGGGTATGGTATAAAAATCCATGCAATATTTTTTAGTTATTATTGTAGGGTTTAATAGGCTTCCTCTCGCTCTGAAATTGCAGTGATACAATATCTAAGCTTTTTACCTTGACTTTTCAATTGTTTTTGTTTCAGATTTCAGGGGATAATTGGTCGTAATTTACTAGCAGCCATCGTAATAAATATTTTTATTTTTTTTCTTTCATGCGTTTTTAAGTGTATTTAGTAATTATTTAAAATATACGGGCCCCAAAATTTATGAATTTTCAGAAGTTATCACTGTAAAATAACCATGAAATTGGTTATTTCTACCGCGACAAAAATATCACCTTAATTTGGTCGGATTATAATGGCTGCCAACTTTGGCTGCTAACTTCACACCGATTATCTATGCGAGTTTACATGGAAAACTTTAACGTTTCAAATTCAAAAAGTTCGCAGTCGGCATGATTTTCTGATCTTAAACAATTATTAAACAGATTTATTTCAACAAATTACGAATAATACCTACAAAGCAACATCAAGCTATACGTATAAATCATTCTCTTGAATCACTCTATCTAATGATGAAAACCGCATTAAAATCCGTTGCGTAGCTTAAAAGATTAAGCTTTACAAACATACCGACGGCGGGAAGCGACGTTAATTTATACTAAGACCATGTATTGATATTGATCACATTTATTCATTTATTCATTCCTGACATCAGTTATTCTGTGGTGTCCTAAAGCACAGTATATATATGTACTGTACTGTGCCTAAACCGACAACCGCTTTTTTTAATTATTTTTTTTTATTCCGCGAGCTAATCCCCCTGACTTATCGTCAGAGTCTTTCTTTACAAACTTATTATTATTCCTTAATATAATTTCCTTCAACCAGAACATTCCTCTATTTATTCTTCCATACATCATTTTTCCTTATATACGAGTATTTCTAACTTTTATTTGTAACAATCTTATTTCTTACATATTCTTATATCTAGTTTACATTGTTTCTAGCTTTTATTTGTAACAATCTTTTTATATCTATTTTTATTATACATGTTCTTATATCTAGTTTACATCGTTTTACATCTGTTAAATTTCCATGCTATTTATATATATATATGCAAATATATATAACACCATGATTTATCTATCTTTATTTCGTTTTATAACTTTATTTCCTATTCTAACACAGTATTTTATAAAAATATTTCTAATCGATTTATTAGCTATTAGGTCTTTTACAGCTTCCATTTTCACATCTATCTCTAATTCCTGTTCCAACTCGTATCTTTCCAATCCATACATAGGGCATTCCAATAATACGTGCATGACCGTTTCTTTAATATCTGGATCACATGGGCAGGATGGGTCCTCCTTACACTTAAACCGGTTCAGGTATTCGGAGAACCCACCATGCCCAGTCATTATTTGCGTAAGAACCCCTGTGGGCTCAATTTGTCTCACTGCTTTGTAGGCCTGTACTGCGTCTGGAAAAAATAATTTTGTAGTAGCTGCGGTTGAGCCAGACTTGTACCTCCGATTCCACTTGTCAAGCGAATCCATACGGATTTGTCGCTTGACAAATAAAATCGGGCATCGGTCATAGTCTGGTTTTCTTTTAATGTACAGAGCTGCGTTTTTTGCTAACTCATCCGCACGTTCGTTCCCTTCCAGACCCGCGTGAGCCTTCACCCAAAACAGTGATACTTTTTTGTTTTGATTGCTAATATTTTTCAGGTTTAGCCGGGTTTCCACTGCCAGCGGATGCATTGTCTGCTGATTTGTTATTGTTTCAAGCGACGATCGAGAGTCACTATATATGCCGAAGGTCATTTTTGGGCTCTTTATGATCTCTCTTGTGGCTTCGCATATGGCCAGTAATTCGGCCTGGTAGACTGTGCAATAGGATGGCAGTTTAAATTTTCGGTTTCTGGTCTCGGCCTCATTGCTCCACAGAGACAATCCTGCTCCGACCTTTCCGTCAATTTTGCTGCCATCCGTGAAAATCCGCACTTCCTGAGTGCTGTTTGTGTCTACTTCTTCTTTGTCTACCAGGCTAAGGAATCCCAGGCTCATATGCTCCGCTAGATGAGGTGTATTTGCGTACAGTTCCATGCACTCCAACTCCCTGTCTCCTAACATTGGCTGGGGAACTCCCCTCTTAGCCTCGTACAAGGCGGCTGCTTCCTGTATCCTGAGGTCGAGGGGAAGTATCCCAGCCAGCACCAGTGCCGAGTTCAGGGAGACGGTACGGTAAGCTTTGCACAGTTTTAGGGCAAATCCCCGCTGTACCGCATTTAGCATTTTCTGTACGCAGAGAGTTTTTGCGTTGCAGGTGCCCAAGCACCTGCAGCATACATAATGACCGGCTCGACTACCGCTGTGTATATGGTTCTAATTACTTCCGTGTGGAGACCCCAACCTGTCCGTGCTGTTCTCGCCAATCGTTTGTAAAAGTTCAGCGCCTTTCTGCAGACATTACCCACATGACTGTTAAAAGTGAGCTTATTGTCTAATATAAGCCCTAAGATTTTAATTTCATTTTTCATTATTATATCGATCCCGCCCATGCTCAGTTGTGGAGTGTCGTACTTTAACTTTCGTGTTAAAAGCATAGCATTTGTTTTGTGCGGAGCAAACTTCAGTTTGTTCACGACACCCCACTCTAGAACATAAGCGAGAGCGGCATCTGCTTGGCGCTGAACCTCCGCTGCAGTGTTCCCGTTGAAGACAAGAACAATGTCATCAGCGAAAGCCTGGCAGTAGTCTTCCCTTTCTTCTAAACCTTTGAGCAACGGATTCAGGAGCAAATTCCATAAGACTGGACCCCCGATTGAACCCTGGACGCATCCTTTATTGGTAGCTTTAAAAACTTCTTCGCCAGCGTACCTCAGTCTAACCGTTCGATTCCGTAAGTAGCTATCTACTAATCTCCTAATGTTTACTGGACACCCTGCCTCGGCCAGGCGAACCCTTATTGCCGGCCACCATGCACTGTCGAAGGCTCCCTCTATGTCCAGTGATATCATGGTGATTATTTTCTTCTGTCTCAGCTTTTCGCGTAAATGTTGCACTAGGACATAGCTCTGAGTCTTCCGTGCTTTTCTGGGGCATGAATCCGTATTGGCGTGAGCTGAATTTCGGCAGAATGTGCCATTTAACTCTGCCAATAAGCATCTTTTCACGAACTTTACCCATCACTGGCAGCAATCCGATTGGTCTATAGGATTTTGGTTCTGTATAGTTCTCTTTCCCTGGTTTTTTCAGAGCTATCACCGTTGCCTCCTTCCAGATGATCAGCTCTAGGCATTTATTTGCCAGTGATAGGTAAAGCTCCGGACTGTGCTTGAAGGCTTGCTGGCAAATGTCAGCGGTTAAACCATCCGACCCCGGGGCTTTCTTCAGATTAATTTTTTTCACAGCAGCTTCCAGCTCCTCTAGAGTAAATGGTGGGTCATTGTTTTCACTATCACTCAGCTCATTTACTAGTTGAGCTTCGGCCCTTATGCGTTTGTGATCCTCACTATCGTTTTCATGGTTGTCTTCAGGGTAGAACGTGTCAACCAATAGTCTAGCTGACTCTTTTTGGTCCAGTACCATTCCTTCTTTGATAAGAGGCAGATCTTCTTGCCTCTTTTCTGTCCGTTTTATCACCCTATAGATATCTTCCCATAGCCCTTCTTTCGATTGTTTACCACAAAATTCTTTCCAACTGTCTATTTGACTTTTGGATGCCTCCAATTCATATGTTTCTTTCGCTTGCAGGTACTCCTGAATGACCTTCTGTTTTCGTACTGGCGCTGCACATCGGATTCTCCGTTTCTTGGTGACAACTTCCTGCTTCCGCTTTTTGAGCTCCTCGGTCCACCAAGCAAAAGTAAGTAAACTATTTATTTTCTTTATAGGTATACTGTCATCACATGTCTGTTTTATAGTTTGTAAGTATTTTTCTAGTAATTGTTCCAAATCCATTTTATTATTAATTTTGTCTATTTCTATTTTGTTTATATTTTTATCACACAGCAACTGGGCCATTATCTCATGAAAATGGCTCCAGTCTGCTTTTTTACTATTATATTTTCGCGTTATACGACTTATATTTATTCCTTTTGCTTTGGTGAGCCTGATCTTAAATGTAATTGAATTGTGATCTGAGCTTGTCATGCCTTCGTCCACCTTCCAATCTTCAATTAAATCAAGTAGATCCGATGTACAAGCCGTGACGTCCACAAAGCTGGAGTAGGTCTTATTTCCCCTAACTGTGTCAAAGGTAGGGATGTTTCCTTCATTGAGCACCTGCAAGCCCATCTCCTCAAGTGTTCCGGCCATTTCTTCACCTCAATCATCCACTTTAGGGCTGCTCCACCATGAGCTCTTTGCGTTAGAGTCCCCGCCAAAGATCATGCTTCGACCGAACTTCTGTTCAATCAGCTTCAACTGCTCCAAGTATGGCTGTAAGGGTTTGTCAGGTTCAAAGTAGAAGGAGACTACGGCGATTTCCCATGCACTTGTTCTCAATTTAACCACTATGATGTTGTTTGTAGTGTACTCCGGACATTGGACAACGTCCACGTCGTCATTAAAGACGGCTATTGCCGCTTTCGTGGTTCCGCCATCCTGGTCAGTGCATTGGAAGATCTTTACTCCATTGTAGTACCGCATTCTACCCACTCCACCCACATACGGCTCCTGAAGCAGCGCGAACACCATTTTCTTTTCCTTTGCCTCAAGCATTAGCTCATTTGTTGCTAATTGTTTTCGTTGCAGGTTTGCTTGACATGCAATGTATGGTTTCGCTTTTGTCGCTGAGTTTACGCCCAGGACCACCTTAGCAGTACGCTACGTTAGATCTGGCTAATGCCTCCCACCTTTTTCTAATCGGACATTCCTGTCTGAAGGCATTATGGTCTGTTCTCTCCATTTTGGAGCTTACACAGTTGCTACAAGACGGGGCTACATCAGCGAGCCAGTCCGCACATTGTGACCTCATGTGAGGGCCTCCATAGTGACAGCATTTCTCCAGTGTCTCCTTGCAAAAACGCCGGTCGTGTCCATAGCCGAGGCACATCGAGCATTGGACCAGTGGTGACTGGTCCATCACTCTCAGTCTCTGCAGATCGACATGTAACGTCTCTGCCTCGACCATACGTTGCCACAGTTTGGGGGAGACCCTCATCACGACGTGACTAGTGTGCGGATTCCTGGTGCGCCTCTTGTAGGCTATTTGGATCCTGTCTTCTTCCTTTCCTAATCCATCGAATATCGCTCGATTTTGGTTCCTCAGGGCTTGCAGCACCTCCTCATCACTATTGTACTGCAGTACATCCCTGAGAATCACCAAGGGATCTTTGTTTTTTATTTCTTCTGCATTCAGCAGTCCCGTCTTGTTCAATCTGTCTTTGACTTTTTGTCTGTCTTCTTCCGTTCTACATCCAATTATTACCTTCCGGTCTTTTGCTTTTCTTATTCTTTCCACCATCACTCCTCCTTCCTTTGCATTTACGGCTTTCCTAATTTTGTTGAGGACTTCTTCTCCTGTTTCTAATTCGTTCTTTGCCGTAACCACTACAGAGTGCAGTGCAGTCTGCTCAGGGAGCTGCCTCCTGAACTGCGTTGCTGCCGCACTCGCGTAGGTCTTCCTTTCTAAAGTCTCCTTTAGTTGTTCCATTTTTTCACTATTTTACTTTAACAATTGGATGTGTTCGTCAATCTTTTTTGTTAGTACACTGTCATCTCTTTCCTTTCCTTTTTCCCTAGTTACCTCATTTTCCTTTTCTTTTCCCTGTCCTAAGGTGTCAATCCGACTCCTCACCGTATCCGCCTCCTTTACTAGTTGGAAGAGACGGTCCAGGGCCTGAGTGACGCCTGTTCTTATTTCCGCTTTTAAGTTTCTCGACTCTGATAGATGGGATTTGCCCTTTTTCAAACATGTTCTAGCTTCCACTAGCTCCCTATCGTTCTCCTTCTCTTTTCTTTGTACAGGTGGGCTCTCTGCCGCCTCCGACGACGCTCTGCGTCCTGTTATCGTTTTCAGCTTTTGGGTGTCCACCGCTGAATAAGTCTTTTTGGGAAGGTCTTTTTGGCTCTTTGTCTGTGTCTGGTTGCCCAGACTCCCACACACCAATACTTTTTCTAACGCTACTTTCTTGTTCCGCTTTTTCTGCCGACAATGAAGGTCCTGCTTTGCCCATTTGGGCTTTAGACGCAGCTTTCTGGGCGTGCTCGTTTGTAGCTTTTAAAGATTTTTCGGGAGTGCGGTAACCGAACATCGTGTCAGGGGATTGTCGCAATCAATATATTACAAGTACACACAATAAAATAAAATATTAAATTTGTAAAAGTTGTAAAAGGTCAATAATTTTTTTCTTAAATGAAAGTCTCTATATAAAGTCACAGACTCTATCTGGTCGCTCCCCGTACTCGCCTAAGGCAAGACGTCCAATTTTCTAGTCAGCTTCTATATAAATTCCTAAAATAAAATAGCAAAATAAATTTTTAACTACTAGTTTGCTCTGTAAAAGACAAGAGCAAAATCAAAGACACCGGTCCAATAGGAGATTGGAAAGATACGAGGATTTAAATATTTATTAGTATAGGGGTAGTTTTTCAAAAGAAAAACCACCAGTCACATAACACAGTTCTAAACAAAAGGAACAAAAAATAAAAAGTTTTTAAAATTTTCCAAAAAAATCTCTCACCGTTTCTGAGATAATTAATTTTAAATATAATTAAAAATGCTAACTTTGTTTTGCGGCCGGAACAAATTGACCTACATTCATAGGATAAAATTTATACATGTGAAAAATCTATTTTTTTTTTATGGGATACAACTAGAGTTAATTAGACTAGTAAGAAAATATAAGACCTAGTTATTTAATAGTTTTCTTTGTAACGCTCCCAAAACATATTTTTTTAAGGTCCAACCGCAAAAAGAAACCTAACTTTGTAATAGCTCTAACTTAGTCAAAACTTAACTTATTTCGAATCTTCAAACGACTCCCGGCTCCTCTCTAAATTGTCCGTGGGATGACGTAGTCAGATCTTGTCGTGCAGCCCTGAATCACTGACCACGTGCCACGTGGTTTTTGTTTTTCTAGTGTTATTTCCGTGCAGGTGCACGGAAAAAAACCAAAATAATTACAGGCAGAAGGGGGGCCCGGAGGCGCAAAAGATAGCAGTTCCAAAAGTATATGTCGTCGATCACTTGGAGGCAGCGTTTCACTTAGAAATTTGAAATTTTTGAAAAATTCACTTTTTCTGTGATATTTCACTCAAAAATGCACTTTTTTGAAAACGGGTTTTACCACTGTGCGCGCCTTGTAATTCCGCTTCTTTTGATGTATCACTTGTTGTTATACGACCGAAAAAACCTATTTTAAGGATTTTTTGACTGCGGAGCAACTCAATTTCGTGGCGTCTCTGAGCGTGGTCTTGTCGGTTATTCCGACAACCGCTTTGGGATGGATCGCAAGCAGCACACATGAGGTAAAATAAATATTTGGAATAAGCCTTTAATTCCCCGTTCGTAGCAGGTAGAGGGGGTTACCAGAATTACCACAAAATTCAAGGGCATTTGGCAGCTTTGAATTACTCGTATATAGATACCTACCTACGTACTCTAGTTATCGATAGGTGTCGTTGTTAGCGACGCGACTAAGATTTATTCGGTATTTCTAACATTGTATTAATTGTGTAATTTTATGTCATGTGTAAAGCTTAGAGCAGAGTAGGGCCTAGTTAATAAGATAATGTATTAAAGAGCAGGCAGGTTTATTTTACCTTAAGTCAGCAAATATTAACATGCGTAGGAATTAGAAACAAGATGAGACTCGCGCACCCTGTCACCATTGTTATCTACTTACATAGGGAACACGTGCAAGGACGCAGAGTCGAGAAACGACCTGTGATAAAAGCTGCTGGTAGCAAGACCATCGGGACATAAATGCTCTGTTCCGAAACTACCACCGCACCGCACCACCGAGGTCAGCCCGATCCTCGAAGCGTGCGCAGCTGGAAGCTCGAAGAGAACTACAAGCGCGGCAATTAGAAGTATCAAGAAACGCCGCCGCAGTTGCCCAGACTGAAAACGAAGCAGATCTGTGTGGAACGGTCGTGCTACCAGAATTGAAGAAGAAGACCAACGCAAGGGTCCATGCAACCTCAGAGACCACAGAAGATACGACTGCTACGTCCACCGCAAAGAAGTGCGTAAACTGCGAAGAAGATCACTGGATTACAGAATGCCAGAACTTCAAAGAATCTAGCGTCGACGAGCGATGGGAGATAGCAAAAAAGAAACGCCTCTGCTTCAGGTGCCTGCGTTAGCGCCACATGCGAAATAACTGCAGAGGACAAGCATGCAAGAAATGCAAACGCCCGCATCACTTCATGTTGCAATCGGAAGCTATTCAGTGACCCACAGCTCTAGTGCAACAAGATAAGCCCGCCACGTGTCACCCAACAACGGAGGAAGACACGAAAATAAAGTCAGTCTATGCCGCCGCAGATGGGAAGAAAGTCTACCTGAAGATGATCCCGGTAGACGTCTTCGGTCCAGCGGGCTCTATGCGCATCCTCGCCTTGCTAGACGAAGGGTCCACCGTTTCGCTACTAGATGCAGACATTGCAGCAAGGATCGGGGCCACCGGCAAAGAAGGTCTCCTAGTTTTAGAAACTGTTGGCGGGAAACCGCTAGAGAAGAAAGACTCCCAACAGTTGGATTTAAAAATCAAAGGCTCGCATCGACGAGATAAGAGATTACTGAGGGCATCCAAACTGTGGATGATCTGAAACTATCGCCGCAGTACGTCTGCAGAGAGACCATTGAGAAATGCGACCATCTCCGTGAAATGAAGAGTGAGCTTCTGTACGAGAGAGAACGACCAGCTCTGCTCATCGGTCAGGACAACTGCGACTTGATCGTATCCAGGAAGATACTGAAGGGGAAGCCAAACAACCAGTCGCTTCACTGACTAGCCTGGGTTGGGTTATGCACGGCTGCTTTTCCGGGAACACTCCGCCAGTAGAAATAATAAATCACTGCCGAGCTCTTACCAAAAAAGAGCCCATTGAAAACTTGATCAAACGCCACTTTAACTTGGAATCGATTACCGCCGTTAAAGCTACGTGCAAAGATGACGCATGGAAGCCCTACCAAAAGAAGGCTAAGAAAGAAAACCTTCACCTACCGAAGAAAGAACAATTGAGAGGATTTCTCCATCTTCAAAAGGCAGAAACAGTCCTTAGTAGAAGAAGCCAAGAGGACTCCTTCAAAGGAGATATCCAGTCAAATATGACAAAATCACAGATGCCGCGCATGGGTGTTGTTAGCGCAATTGTTAGCGCCGCGACTTAGATTTATTCGGTATTTCTAACATTGTATTTAATGTGTTAATGTTATGTTATGTGTAAAGCTTAGGGTAGAGTAGGGTCTAGTTAATAAGATAATGTATTAAAGAGCAGGCAGGTTTATTTTACCTTAAGTCACCAAATATTAACGTGCGTAGGAATTAGAAACAAAATGAGACTCGCACACCCTGTCACAATTGTTATTTACTTACAATAGCAAACACGTGCAAGGAAGCAGAGTCGAGAAACGATCTGCGATAGGGTGGTAGCAAGAATCGGGCCATAAATGCTCTGTTACCCACCCTTCGGGTATGCCAGGTAGTTCTAAGATAAAACCCAGCGGCCAGCTAGAAATATTGTAGAAATTCGTTCTCGGTGCATTAGAGGAATCCTGGTATCAGAGGAACATCGACCTGCACAGTGATCTCGAGCTTCCCTCGATAGTTAAATATATGAAAAATGCCTCTCGCCGCTACTTTGACGCGGCACCCCATCACCCCAACCCCCTAGTAGTTCAGGCCTCTGACTACACGACAGACGCGACAACAGATCTTGAGCGATCCGGACGATGAAATCGCTGCCGCAGTGCAGGCAGCGTTTGATTCGCCCACTCCGTCATCTTCACCATCTTTCAACACAATTAGACACAGACACCGTCCTCGCCAGATGCGAGGTCGAAGGTCCCGTAATTAATGTCGACTTTATTCGCCTTCGAATTTCTTGCCGATTCTTCTCGAAGGTGTATTCCGAATCGGTGGTCAGTTATGCAATTCATTTAAAGGGCTCCAGCCATTTCATGAGGGCCCCCTCGATCACTACCTAACGGTAGAGATCGAGGGGTGTTTAGTTCGATACTCCCTAAGTAATCAATGGCAACTGTCCAAGCCGAGGTTCGTACCCCCTGGGTGCCCTTGAGCAAGTGGCCAAAAACTTAACTTTGGCGTGCGCCTTCTGCGTCACGCATTGCGACGGAGCGCTTTTGCGCCCGCCCCACCTGGTGACGCTGTAGAGGTCAGTTATAGACCAACAGCACATATCCTTTCTAAAAAAAAAAGAAATATTGTTTTCGAGCTCCACCAGCCGAAAGGACGCACAACTGAATAAAAGTAACCTGATCTACGAGAAGCCATCTTTCAATCTACGACCCGCCAGCGACCGTTCCCATCCACTACAGTAGTATTAACTATTTTCGGAGACTTACCCTATTCCACTACAAAACAAAGACCCCCTTTGTCTTTCATATTTAATGTTACGTTTTGCCGGTTTCCATTATAGAGGGGGTTTCATAACCTCTCTTCGGGCTCAGAAAGTCAATGTCAACTCTGAAACGCTTTACAGTAGACTGGGACTATATGAATACAAAATAATACTCTTAGTATGTATTTGTACAAATCTTGCCATATTTTAGTTGTTTTTCATAAAGTAATTGAAACAAGTTTAATAATGTCATTGCCATACCACATTAAATTCCAGCTACTTGGATTGAAGGTTTCTCTCAAAGCATAGAATTTCTTCAAAACCTAATGATGGTGGTGAATGTCACGTGTGCTTGAAGTAGGCGATTCCAGAACTTGAAGTTTTTTCACAAATATATGTTTTTTTGCACTGTTTTGTTCGATTACGCTATCCCTAACGAATGTATTCCAAATCAATAAATGATTTAATCTATTCACATCTAACTAACGAATAATTTTAAACGAATTTATATCAACGGTGTAGGACAAGCTTCGAAACTCAAATTTGAAACGTAAGTTCGGTTTCAAATTTCGAACCTTTGCATGTAAGTAAAAATGTGAAATGATATGATTATAACATCAAGGTAATCTTTTTACAAAATTTAATGTTCAGTTTTGAAATAACCTGTATATTAAAAGTGGTTGTGGAAACTAATTTTAGTTCATTTAAATAATATAAAAATATCTTGAAATAATATCTCAGATTGAAGAGGGCGTAGATAAAGAACTCGATATAAATCTAAACTTATAATAAAGCAATAAGTAACAAAAAGTGTGTTAAAAAAAGTTTGTTCTAGGAGACCTAAAATAAGCTACTGAACAAGAATATAACGCTTATTAAAAATCGTATATGCATGTTCGTTCGAGCATCGCGTAAAAACTTCCGGGCCGATTCAATTTTGGTTTTCACAGTCGGAAAGCTTAGGTTTTGACGTAAACTTGGTGTGCTTTGTTTATCAATATGACGAGAAGAAGCCGAGCAATCGAAAAAAAACTATTTGATACATGAACAAATTTTAATCGAATTTGGTATATTGGTATTTTAGGTCCAGGAATAACAAATTATACATTTTTAACCCAGATAAATAACCAAACGGACAAAGACCCGGGGAAAAGCTGGTTATATAATAATTACTGAAATCCGACGTTCTGGGTGGCATTACATTTGCTTTACCTAGGTTTCATCACTCAATTGCATAAAAAATATATCTTAAACGTACTTAACATAACACCCGTGTAACTCCTATCTAAGATTCCCTGTATATGTAGTAAATCAGAAACTACGACGACGATGGTGCCTGAAAACTAAACAGAACGATATTTCGACTCGATTCAAACATTCGACTAATGTCGAGATTCACAAAACAATCCCCAGTATGTGGGTACATCATTGTTGCTGTGGTTGAAATCCGCCATTGATTTACGTTGAGTACGTCCGGGTACGTCTGGATTTTAACGCACAGTGACCCACTTTGTAGGGCTTCTTGGGGAATGTTCATTAATTGCGCCTACTTGTGTTTAGTTAAGTGGAAATAAGTGGCACGTTTAGTGTTTGTAACGCTTAGAATGGCTATTGTAAGTACGATCACAGGCGTGATCACTTTTGTTTAGGCAAAAAAAGAGATTTTATTAGGCGTAGAGCTACCTACGACGATGGTGCCTGAAAACTAAACAGAACGATATTTCGACTCGATTCAAACATTGAACACAAATTAGAATATGAAAAAGATAACCAAGGCTGGCGCTTCTCCGAACGGCATACGAGTAAACTGTTGGACACACATCAACACAACAACACAAACATCCACACAAATGTAGTTATACGAATATTATGACATCAATGACTCGGAAACAAACATTTCTGCTCATCACACAAATGATTGCACCTTGCAGGATTCGAACCCGCGACCGTTTGATTACGTACCTATGATCACTAGCCACGAGACCAACCGGTCGACAACGGTCGGTTCCAACGTTAATTTAATATATAAATCGAATATCGAAGCTAATAAGGTTCACGGTTGACACTTGCATCAATTTCTCTTTTTGTTAGACAGGTATCTCTATCTCATTATAAAAGTAAATGCCTACCAGCATTTTGCAATGGAAAACGAGCAAGATCGACTAAAAGAGATGATGCATGCAATGTTTTACAGGAATAGCGTTTTTTTTTAAATTAAATCACTAGCTCAAAATTAGTTCCATGTTTTGTAGTAAATCTGCTTACGCTCGTATTCTGTGCGAAATTATTACTAAAGCCAACTCGCTGAAATATGAAGAAAAAATTCCGTAGTTTAGTTGTTCTGAAATTTTAAATTATTGTAGTAAATTTTATGGTCCAGTTATTTCAGGTTATTTCACAGAAAAATAAATAATACTTGGTGATATGTACAATACCCTGAAAATCATCCACGTCGAAAAACATATTTACCTTATTCCAACAGGTTGCTGCATCAAAGGAGGAAAAACTCACTGTGACACGGATTTCCATCAATCTTCCTTCCAGTTGACTATTCAAATAGTATTTCGGAATACGTTATTCATAATCGTCATTACCTTGGGAATCGTATTGTAAAGTATATTTCTACTTGTTCCTAGGTAATATTTCTAACTATATCTTCAAAATTTTCTGGTCTTCTAAGAAAACAAGGTAATGATGTAATTAATTACAAAATAATTGCAATGAGATTTGTAAAATTCGAATTGGCAAACTAAAAAAAAAGATAGACAATTTGTTTAAATACACCAACAAATAATGTAGTACGTGTATACATCATAAGCGTGGCCAAACGGACAGCCATAACGAAAATCATTGAACTGACTGATAACCAATGAACGAGTGAACGAAACCGATCGAACGACTGTATCAGACTTTACGATGGATACTCGCAACGTGAAGCCGCAACCAAAGTGTATACAAATACGCCGCAACGATGTTTGAAACGGAAAATAAAGAAAAGGAAATCTAGTGAATGAAGAACGAATGGTTAATGTGTCTTTAATTGGTGCTTCGGTTTTTGAGATACCAATTACACCAGATTTAAATCAAACCCTAAGCTATCTAACAATGAAAACCGCATTGCAATTGGTCCAGTAGTTTTTACGTGATGCGTGAACAAACAAACATACAGACAAACAGAAAGAAAGACACGATTAACAAAAAAATATTTGTTCAATACCTTAATTAAGCACCCAAGAGCATTTTTTTCGTTTGAATTCATTTAGTAGTTTGGGTGCAATGCGCGGTCAAGATACGGACAAACAGACAGACAAAATTAAAACGTAAAATAGTTTGGCTTCCGTATCGAATATAGAGAACCATTAAAAAAAATGTTCAATATTAACATAACTTTGGACCCATATCCCGCAGAAACCCTTTGCTTTTTCGGGATAAAACGTGTCCTTAATTTTAACCCATCATATATCTTAAGACAGTGCCAAGTTGCACAAAACCCGTCCATGAGTTTCAGCGTGGTATGTGTTCTTTTAAATAAGTTTCAACCCCTATCCTGCGAGAACTCATACATTTTTCGAGATGTAAAGTATCCTATGTCCTACCTCGTAGTATGAACTCAAATCATACCAAGTTTAAATAAAGAATGGAATTCTGGTTCGCTGGGGAATAAAGGTTCTCGAATGGCGACCACGAACAAGCAAGCTAAGTGTGGGGAGACGACCACACGATGGAGCGACGACATTGTAGCCATCGCAGGAAGTCGGTGGATGGAGGTGGCACAAGATCGCTCGTCATGGTGGTCTTTGGAGAGGCCTATGTTCAGCAGTGGACTTCTAAAGGCTAACATGATGATGATGATACCAAGTTTCATTTGAATTCATCCAGTAGTTCCGGCGGCGTGATGCGCGGCTAAGATACAGACTGACAGACATACAGACAAAAATGAAAAAACATACAGTTTAGGCTTCATTATCGAAAATAGAGTAACTTCCAAAAAAAAACACTCTATCTTTAATGTACAGAATTTGGACCCATATCCCACAGGAACCCTTTTATTTTTTCGGGACAAAATGTATCCATAATTTTCACACATCTTATAAACTATGTCTGTGCCAAGTTGCATCAACGTCCGTCACTATCGTACTACGTGTTTTTTTAAATAATTTTCCACCCCTATCCTGCAAAAACACTTCATTTTTTCGGGTGAAAAGTATCCAATGTCCTACCTCGAAAAATGAACGCAAATCATACCAAATTTCATTTGAATTAATTGAGTATTTTCAGCGTGATGTACTTCCAAGGTACAGACAGACAGACGGACAGGCAGACAGCAGACCAAAACTTAAAAAAATACAGTTTTGTATTAGTATTGTACTGAGTATTGAAAATAGTACGGCACCAAAAAAAAACTTTAATTTACAGAATTTGGGACTTTATCCCACAGGAACTCTTTATTTTTCGGGATCAAACGTATCCTGAATTTTAACACATCATATAAACTATAACTGTGCCAAATTGCATCAAAATCCGTCCAGTAGTTTCAGAGTGGTAAGTGTTTTTTGAAATAACTTTAAACCTCAATCCTGCGGGAACCCTTTCATTTTTCGGGATGAAAAGTAGCCTATGTCCTACCTATTAGTATGAACTCAAATCATACCAAGTTTCATATAAATTCATTCAGTAGTTTCGCCGTGATGCCTAGCCAAGACACAGACAGACAGACTGACAGACAAAAATGAAAAAAAAAAACAGTTTTGCCTTTAGTATCGAATCAAGAGTACGTTCAAAATATCTTCAATGTACAGAATTGGTCCCGTTACAGTTTTATTATAAGTGTAGATTTGAAATTTGACATTTGAATTCTATTCAGTTTATATTTTTAGGTTATTATGATTTCAATGTACTTACAAAAAAAATTAAATGTAATTTTTATTTGTGTATATGTTTAACAAGTGTAAACAAACACAATGTAATCATCATTTTGTATTTTTGACATGTAAATTGACTTTACTAAATAAATGATTATGATTATGATTACATATATATTGACGCAGCTGTTATAAAGACTCCTCTAAGGGCATATGAATGTCACTAGTGGAGATAAATAGATTTACATTATTTTATTTATATGAACATCGTTTCGTCGCAGTCACAGCATATAAGTTCCTTCAACCCGCATGGTAACTATTTTTGGATTGAGAATAATAGCTTAACATGGTATTGCTTGTATTTTTTAAATTTTAAGATATTTATTTATCATGGAACAGTTTGAGGGATCAGTAGTCAACATTTTCGTACTTAAGTAACGACCAAATAAAAACTCATCTTTTAGGTAAATTCCCCGGACACCAACAAAACGAAAATTTGTTTAAAAATTGTCCACCGCTTTCAATATTTCTATTTCACCGTTTTCCTCTAGTTAATCTCGGTCGGATCTCAAATTTACCAGAAAGTGTTTGCACAAAGCGATGCAAATAAAAGGTGTGACGGTGTGAAAGAGTACAAACAAGGAATGCTTAAATGGGGTAGCGTTACGGAAAATTTGCCATTACGCTGTTTGTACGGATGGAAACTTTGTGCCCAAGTGAAAAAAAGGATCAATTAACTGCGGAGAAAATAAACTCTGTTCATTACGGTTTCTTATATAACGCTCAATGATCCTCACAAAAAATGAACAATAAGAAAGGCAGACCTTTCTCGAACACAGATCGTCATAGACGAATATCTTCAACCTTAAATAGAAAACACAGCAGAAGTTTAGTTCTGTGCTCAGCCAATAAAGCGCTGACTGAAAATTGGCAGGAGTATTAGTCGACACAGAAAAACGCAGCATGTGTGATGTTGGATTATGGCATTCTTTGTAAATAAGACTTTAAAACATTCTTAAATAGACAAAGGTTTCATACGGTATAACAACATATATAATAAATATATTTATATATGTATATATATATTCTCGTTTATTTTATTTATCAACTTTTTTTGTCTCTTAAGCTTTATCCCATCGAAGGTAGTTAGATATTTTATAAAAGACACTTTGAACCGACCCTTTCTGTGATTTATATTCAAGATTCAGTATACTAATGAAAGACTCATATAAATACGGAAAAATTACCGATGACTGTTTTTTCATTCGTTATTATTTTAATTTAGAAAAAAATGGATAATATATAATATATCCATTATATATTAGCGCACTGGTCGTGCGCACTGAATTGGTGCGCACGGCCAGTGGTTTAAATGGTGTTTTATTTTGTGAAATTAGAGACACTGTTGCTTCACAATATTTTTATTTATCCGTAAAATTTTGATTACGCACTATTGTTTAAAGTTAGAATTTTAATTAATCCTCTCGATCCAAAAGTTCACTGTTATTGATAGGGCAGCCCATTTTTACACTTATTATATATGTTATTTTTTGTTGTGTGTACAATAAAGAATTTATCAATCTATCTAATTTCCACCGTCCTGACTACATTCCAGCAGTAAATAAATTGAAATAAAACCAACAGTTGTTGCTCCAAAGTTACATACAAATACCCCTTATAACAGCAGGTACGCAACGTGGATCCATTCTGAGGTGGTGACACGTTATTTAAATTTCATGAGCGCTATGTTACGGATGGCATTGTTAGCTGCGCCACAGAAAGTTATAGGAAACAGAGTAATTTTTGCCTTATGGAATTTTTAACTGTGGACAAATCTAGCTTGTAGGTACATGTTCTCTGTAACCACCACATAGGTATAGTTTCGAGTTAGTCCTTCAAGCAACCAACAAAGTAAAAACTTTATTTAAGGTATAACAGCTTATAATCAGCAAAGAGAAAAAAACTATAAAATTTGAGTTGTCTGCGTGCGGTTGCACCGTTCCCCTCCAGCGAGGTACTTACAATTACATACTCGTGGTGAAAAAGGTTAAAAAAGACGGAGTATACACCACCAACCACAGGAGTGAAGCACAGCAAATGGCGTCAGCGTATGTGTGCGTGAGTGGATAATTTGTAGTGTTTTAATACGACAACGATGCGATTACATAATAGAACGAGATGATCTTGCAATCCAGGCTGATACGAAAAAAACATGCTATTTGCGTTAGAGCAAGCTCAAGTGAGATTAGGGTTGGATGATAGTGATGCAATTTCGTAACCGTCTGATGCACCTGCTTCAGAACAATCAAGAAGTTTTACAAAAAGACGGAATCTATACCACTAAACAAACACAGTAAAGTATAACAAGCGGCGGCGCATTTTGTTGTGTTTTGTGGTTGGATAATACACAATTTCATTACAAAAGACTACATTACATTTTGTTCGTGAGAACTTAACAGAATTAACACGACTAACAAGATCGAGATCTTGGTGCGATGTGGCGGCCGATCGGCATAACATGGTGTAATTATATGCGTGAGGCTGGTTTTACGAGCGGGTCGGCATATCTTGGGTGCTTCACTTTCGATTTGTTGGTACTTTCTACTATAGTTTGCGATACTTTTTTCGAACTTGGATGATCTAATTAATATGTTTTTTGTAATGACTTTAGATGCATATCTTTCAACCATGTCCTATACTGAGATCGATAGTTTTTCATGGAGGGGTTTTCACTTGTAGTTTGTTGAAAGATTAAGGTTAAACGTTGAAGCTCGCTAGGCATGTAGGCGCCAAGAGATGGCGCTGTTTTTCGAAAAGTGGAATTTTAATTATTTTTTTTAGATTGGTAGGAAATTAAATTCTTTTAATACAATTTGCGGTTCTTTTTTACTTTATTAAGTCTTTTACACATCTCAAAGATAATTGAACTCATTGCTAGCTATTCATCGGTTATTCCTGGGAAAGGACGGATAATTTTGGACGAATGTATATCGAAGCTTCAACGCCTGTATACGAGCGAATGTCACGCACACATACAAGCCGAAAAACGCTATCAAATAAATACATACATTTCGATCGTTAGTATAATGTCTTCGTAGCACAATGGTTCGACTAGTAGATTCACGGTTGTGAGGCTGTTTTTGTTTATATTTATGTCAAAGTCGTGCCAAAAATAATATAATATCCAAGAAGGTTAAATAAAGACCGAGTATATACCAAACAAACGAGTTAAGCATAGCAAATGGTGGCTGCGTATGTGAGCGCGAGTGGATAATTTGTGGTTGATACATAATTTCATCACAAAGACTGCATTTTTTTTTATTTTCCTTGAGATCTTGACAGAATTAACATGACCAACAAGGTCTTGCGGCTTAACATGCTGTGATCGTGAGGCTGGTGCTTACGAGCGAATCGGCATATCTTGGGTGCTTCACTTTCGATTTGGGTGCTTTTTTAAACATTCTTGACTGCGGCTGCAACATTATAATCGCTGAGCGCTGGCTCTACACTCAACACACTCAACAGACATAAAGGGTTTTTTGTAAATGAGTAGGCTATCGGATTATACAGTGAATTTATTGTGATATTTACCAGTACGTACTCAAATAAAATGTTGTACAAAAATACGGGTTTGTTACGGGATTTATTTGCATGGTAAATTGCTTGTTTTTACTTTTAGTTTTTGATTCCTAACAAGCAAACATGTGACAGTTTGACTAAGAACAAAGGACTATCGATAAATCTCTACAACACCTTATTTATTCGAGTTGACATAGACAAAGTATTTAAAATACAAAACCGATGTGGGCATGGTTTTTTAGACAGCATATTTTTAATTAAAGCATTCAATTGATTATCCGCCAAAAACGAGCCAAGTTTAACTTTTTATATAAATTGCCCAAATGGAGTTGTATAAGAGAAATGTTTATAATATGTGCTATTTTTTATAGTCTTAAGTAAAAAACAAGTAAGTAGTATAGTGTTAGTTTTTTATTGTTTTTTAGTTGTTTTTTTAAGATTTTGGGGATTAAATTATATTATTTACAATTAAAAAACAAATTCTTGAGTGTAAATAGGTATTATAAAACATTAGCACGTAAGCTTGAAGACAGAATAAAGTTTTTCACAGTCATGTATTGTGTTCTTGAAAATAAACAATTTGATTTGTCTTCGATGAATATGAAGTCACCCGCACACAGTCACAGAATAAATAACAGTGTGCACGTTTAGACTGTCGACGCCTGTATTATTTAGTAATTTCAAAAGATGATTAGCAATTAGTCATTCAGGCGCAAGAAACATTCTTGCACCTGAATGACCAATTGTCAAGGATTTGTCAACACATGCATTGTTCTTGCTGAACTATTTAGGTACTGTCACCAAGTAATAATACTACAATCGTCCCGTGCGCAACGCAACCTCCTTTTCCTTTAAACATAATGTTATAGATATTTGTAAACATTCATGTAATTTATTCGTGGCGGTAGTTACTACAGCGATCGCAGAAGAAAACGCTACGTAGGAATTTCATGACCTTCGAGAAGCCCAACAAATGTGTTCAAAACTCATCAACAAGAACAAGTATAAAACACCAACAATCCGAGAAACAGAGAACCAGAGAACTTAAACAAAAATGATACACCAAACTTTCAACAGCAAACACAGATACAGAACAACTTCAAAATAAAAAAACAAACGAAACGAGAACTTTCATGGATTCATCATCGACATTTAACAATTTGTTAAACTGAAGGAAAACACCATCAGCCTTATTATGGTTGAAGGTTTAAACCTAGGTTCACGAAGTTCGGGACTAAGGAAAGTTTTGGTTTAGACCAGGTTTAGACCGGACTTGAAAACGTTGGTATTATGGTCGCGAGACTACAGAAAGATTGGATGGTCCCGAGACGATCCCAAGACGATCCCAAGCATACTCCAGACCAACCACAGATAAGATGTAACCTTCATTCATTAAACAAAACTGTTCATTCAAAACGTTCCAATCTACTCATTAGTACAAAAAAAGTAAGTATAACGGAACGGATCGCTAATGTACTGTACCCACGATCCTAGTACTATAGGCTGTTTGCAAAAAGATACGTAATTGCCCCGCAGGAGCTTTTTAGTTTGATAGGTTCTAATCCATACTTGACTCTGTTTTATTTTTCACGACTAAACGGCTCATCTTGATGAAATTTGGTATGGAGACTGGGGAAGGATACTTTTTACTTTTAACTTTTAACTTTTTACTGTTGTTCGTAACTGTAGTCAGCGCAGGCTAAATCGCGAGCAATATATATATATATATATATAGCTAGTAATACATAAAATCAAATATTTTATTATTAAAGCCTGAGTAAGTAATATGACTGAATACCTTATATCCTAAATTGTTTATATTGGCATTATTGGCTACTAGGTTTTGTCAGTGACTTTGTCTGCTTTGTCTTTGTCCTTCCATAGGGTTAAAACTAGTTCCCAGTGGTCTTACTAGTAAGACTTTATTCTCTTTTAATTGGGAATTTCTTCCCAATAGTTTTACTAGTAAGATTATTCAGAATTTTCTTCATGTTTCATACCATCCTAAAATATAAAAAATATGATACCTTACCTATATGACGAATTTTCATATCTACTCAGTTTCCACTGGGGCGACGCAAGCGCAAGTTATTAAAAAAAAACTATACTGCAGTAATCAACTCCTAAACAACTAATTCGAAGACAATGTTTACTACTTACGCGACTTCATAATATGCAATCAGTTACGTACTCTTGGAACTCACTAGATAATAATATATCTAGGGCCCATTCACTTACACGTTCGAGGACGCAGGGATCATCCGCGTGATCGCTCGAAATCGTTCACGGCGTCGTCGGACGTACGCCTGGGTCATTCGAAAAATAGTAGGGGAGGGGAGGAATAGTATGAAACTGACACTTGACAGTTGTCAGTTCTATGTGGACGTCCAAAGTCGTTCTCTAACTCCGGATGATCGAGCGTGTAAGTGAACACAGCCCTAGAATCTAGTGGGGTGGTTTTCTAAGTAGATTGTAGTTAAAAATTGGTTTCAAAAATTTTATAAGTAAAATTGCAAGCAGGTGTCTGTTTTTTTTGTAAACTTCTATATTGTTAAGAGAATTTCTTTCCCTTGTAGTCTTTACCCATTAGATTTCGTACCTAGTTGGCCTTACCGTAAGCTATGCCATAAGAGAAAAAAATATGGCTTATGCCTTTTCAGAAGAACAGACAGTATTTGGAAGAAAATTCGGGCAAAAAAAAAACCGTGGTACTATCAGTAGGACCAACGGTAGTACCACGGGTAAGTCGCGTTTTCAATGATCTTACCATTAAGTCTACATAAATTCCAAGTTGTCTTACCAGTAAGACTATTGGGAAGAAAATTACCAATAGTCTTATTTATTAAGACTAATGGGAAAGGCCGAAACTATCTATATAATAAATTAGTTAAACTATTTAGTTGTGAAAAGGTCACAAAATGAAAATGACTTACTTTCGGTTATATAATATTAGTATGGATTATCCAAGGACAACATATATGAAACGGATGAATATATTTTAATGAAATTTGGTATATAGATAGGTCAATAGGTCATGAACACAGAATACTTTAAATTATCATCATCATTGTCCACGAGGGCAAAACCGCGGGGTGCAGCTAGTAATTAATAAAACATGAAAATAAATTTAGTTTTAATTTAATTTCAAGAAACACCTCATAGTATCATCATAATGTTGAGAATTACTGTTGTACGCTTAGAAGTTGTTGGCTAAATCAAACAGTACAGGCAAAACTGGTTATATAATTTAAAAAATATTTTCTAGGAACGGTCTCCTTCTGAAATTTCCTCAAACAGTTTTGGGTGTATGATAGTACCTACACCTCTCTTCTGCCCTCCGATTTAGAAACTTTCGATAGCGAACCGAATCTATTCGATTCGATATTGTGAATGAAAAATGAATTGAATTGGACAATTTTAAACCGAATCCACAGAATAAATAATACCATATCGATTGACAACCGAGTCATCAAAGGGTTCTGAATCGGGGGGCTGGATCAGTAGAATAGTCTATTTCAGCCACAAGTGTGCTCTGCGAAGCCCTAGGGCTCCGCAAAGCGCCTCGAAAATACTGGTCACAATGAAAAAATTAAATAATAAAGGGGTAGTTTAGGGGATACAGAGTAAAATAAAATCTTCCAAAAAATTTGAAAAAATAAAAAAACAACCTCCCATTAGATGCAAATGCTAAGTTTAAGTAATATAATTATCAATTAATACACATAAAACCAGTTTTTGATTATTGATTGTTTTGTTTGATTGTTTGATTGTCAAATATTTAATATTCTAAAAGGATTCCGTCACCAAAAAAGTTTATTAGGGCCGCTGCTCTAATTGAACGTTTCTTTCATGTTGATGACAATATCATGTACTTAGTATTGTCACTAGGTACAACTATAGTTTTTTACTGTTTCTACACTCCCAAGAAACATCTCTCTATGGTATTCCAGGTGAAAATGTGTGCAGAATTATATCACTCCTCTTGTGGAGTTTGCAGGTTGAGGATAGTGTAAACTAATACTTAATGGGTGCAGGGATACCTGCTGTTACCCAACAGTACCTACACCACACCGTTGAAAGCTCCAGCATCAAACATCAAACCGAACAGCTTGAAAAATAATAATGCATGAGGTTGTAGCACTAACATGTATTATACTAGTACATAGTAAAATACATGTCAGTGGGTTGTGGTCATTGCAGATATCATCTAAATATGGATTAGGTACATGAACAATTTAATTTTGGTTATTTTTTACCTGATTAAAGAATATCTGTCTCTGTATTAGGTAATCTATCTAGTTATCTTGGGAAACTCATTCAAAACAAATAGCACTAAACCTCTATAGCTAAATAAACAACTATAAATCCACTCAGAATAAATTAACATAATGAAAACTTACCTACTTCTTGACGAGCTCAATTGCATAGGTTATGTGCAACCAGGATTTGTGGTGAAGTCGTTGTTCCTCTTTAGATCGAAAGAAGTTGTATGTTGTCCACGAGGGCAAAACCGCGGGGTGCAGCTAGTAATTAATAAAACATGAAAATAAATGTAGTTTTAATTTAATTTCAAGAAACACCTTAAAGTATCATCATAATGTTGAGAATTACTGTTGTTCTTTCGCGAATTGCAATCATGATTTTGACTAAGAAGGTTTAAAAAAGACGGAGTCTACACCGCCAAACGAAAGTGAGACACCCAAGATTTGCCAATCCGCTCGCGCGCACAAGTCTCACGCCACGCACCTCCACTATGTTACGTCAATTGGCCGCCACATTGAAGCATGATCTCGACCTTGTTAGTCGTGTTAGTCTGTCAAGTTCTCACGGAAAACAAAAAAACAGTGCAGTCTTTTGTGATGAAATTGTGTATCAACCACAAAACACATCAAATTATCCACTCAAGAATACATACGCCTCTATTTGCTATGCTTCACTCGTTTATTTGGCGGTGTACACTCATTCTATTTTATAACTTTCTTAATTTTGACATATAAATTTTTTGACTATTGCATAAACAAAATTATTTACAAGCATTATCTTGATGTATTGTGTTTTTTAATGCGGTAGTGCCGGTTCATTAAATAAAGCATTAATTAACAGTATGCACAACTTTAATAAAATGTGTTTAAGGGACATAAAATAAGCTACTAAACATGAATAGCTCAACTGCTCAACTGAATAGAAAAACTGCTGGACCTATTGAAATGCGGTTTTCACCGATGGATAGCTTAGGTATTGAATTAAAATCTGGTGTATCTTAAACTTCAACCCGATGAGTAGAAGCCGAGCAATCTGAGCCAGTTAGACTAAGTTACGAATACCGCACTTTTAGGTACGGACTGGTAACACTTACACGACAATATTTCATGGCTGCGCTGCACCAGCGTCTTCTTTGGGCCTTGTACTATTATTTATTCTGTGGTTGGGCGCGCCATAGAAGTACCTACTTACGGTGGTATTGAAAATTTAGATTTGGTGACATTATCAGAAGAACGATATTGCGAAATTTCTGCAATTGACATCATAGATTTTGACATCACGGTAGTTTGTGTGTACCGCACCCCTTTAATTAGTGGTATTGAATTTCTAGTCCATTTTGAACGTTTGCTCGATAAGATCAGCGAACAGGATAGAGAGTGTATCATAGTGGGTGATTTCAACATCAACTGCTTAGCCGACATATATCCGGAGAAAAAACGGATTTCTCATTTCTTGTCAGCCCACAATATGGCAAACATCGTAAACTTTCCTACTCGTATAACAGCAACAACGGCCACATGTCTGGATCATTTGTACACGAACATGTCAACAGAGTCTGTGCGAGCCACTCCTGTGGTAACTAATCTGAGCGACCATCGCGCCGTGCGCGCGGAGGTAGCATGCGCTCGGCGCACACCAGAGTGTCGTACGCGCCTCATTAGGGATTTTTCTCAGTGTAATCGTGCCAACTTTGCTGCCTCTATAGACAGTGTAGACTGGAGCGAGATCATCACGCATTCCAAAAACGCAGAGACTCTAACAGAGTCGGTTACAAATATAATTATAAATAAAGTTGACATTTGTTTTCCGTTGAAAAGAAAGGCTATTAGAACATCTGACTCATCGTGGGTAACACCCGATGTAAAAAATATGAAATCACTTCTGTTTGACATTATTAAACTAAATAAAATATTTCCAAATGACATTTATTTACAATCTATTATGGACAAGGTTAATTCAAAATATGACATGCTTATTATTAATCAAAAATTGAATTATTATTCAAATGTAATACATAATAGCAGAAGCGCGTCCAAAGGCATGTGGAGCGTAGTTAACAAAGAAAGAGGGAAAAACAACGCCCCGAAACTAAACTGCACAAATTTTAGTGAATTTGGATGGAAATAAATTTAATTGTACAAAAGATGCATTAGACACGATGAACGCGAGATTTAACAACGCTGCGGCCGCGTGTGGAACACCACGTGCGGACATAGCTGGTGTGCGCTGTGCTTTATTGAGTGCGTGTGCACCTGCTGACCGCTCGCTTCGACTTCGTACTTTTACTGCAGACGAGGTTCTTCTCATAGTTACCACGCGTATACCGCCCAAGAAGTCGAAGGACTTATATGGAATCTCCATGGAGATTCTAAGAACGGCTATAATACCCCTCGCCCCTGTATTGGCGACCCTATACAATGCTTGTGTTAAAGTAGGATCGTATCCAGCACCTCTCAAAATGAGCAAAGTGTCACCAATATTCAAGGGAAAGGGGAAGAGAGACAATATTGATGGATATAGGCCCGTGTCTATAATACCCGCGATCGCGAAGATTTTTGAAAACGGGTTGAGCTCCAGACTGGTGGAATTCCTGTCTTCAACCAATGCGCTATCTGACCGCCAGTATGCCTACAGAGAAGGTCGATCAACAACTTCCTTAACCCGGGAGATGATAAGCCACGTGATGGCTGCGCGAGAGCGCAAACATCAAGTCGCTGTCCTCTGCTGTGACCTGTCCAAGGCGTTTGACGTAGCTGACCATGCCGTGCTTGCAGTCAAATTAAAGCATTATGGGATTGAAGATGCTTCATATACTCTTCTAACTGATTTAATGCAAGGAAGGTCTCAGACAGTAGACGCAGGGATGGCGTCAATAAGTCAGATCCACTGTCATTGACCATGGGGGTGGCGCAAGGGTCATCGGTTTCCAACATTTTGTTCTCCCTCCTTCTTAACGATCTTCCGGACGTCGTGACAGTGGCTGACATTTTAATGTACGCAGACGACGTAGCCGCAATTGTCACTGCACCATCGGTGGATCGTTTGGAAGAGATGTTGAACAAGACAACCGCAGAACTCGCGATGTGGTTTTCTACCAATGGCCTCGCGCTCAACCTGAGTAAAAGACACTTTATCCACTTTAATTTATCGGGCCGGGTGACGAGGCCACTGGTGGTTTCAGTGGATGGTACTAGAGTAGAACAAGTAAGAACCTCAACATTTCTAGGTTTTGAAATTGATAAAGCGTTGACATGGGAGTTTCATGTTCAGAAACTATGCGGGAAAGTAGGAAGTGCATGTTACGCGCTCAGTCGAGTATCCCGGGTGGTGACCGCGGAGGTGGCGCGCGCGTGCTACTTCGCGACGGTGCACTCGTTGCTGCAGTACGGCGCAGAGCTTTGGGGGAGATGCTCAGAGTGGAAACGTGTCTTCCGCATGCAGAAGCGTGCCGTCAGGGCGATAGTACGAGTGCCGCAAGATACCTCCGCGAGACCCTATTTCAAAGAACTTGGAATTCTTACGTTACCTGCCATTGTGATCCTTCAGGTAGCAGTGTACATGAGAACAAATTTGCATTCTTATAGGAGACACTGTGACATGTACTCTTATACAACACGTAACGCGAACAAGCTCGCTGCAGTACCGCGCTCCCTTGTCAAATCCAGTAAGCTGACTCACGTAATGGGCCCTAGTGTATATAACAGGCTTCCCAAGGACATAATATCAGCTCCCAGTATGGCCTGCTTTAAAATTAGACTGAAACGCTGGCTTATCGACCAAACGTTCTATTGCTTTGACGAATTCTTAACTTAGGTCTAATTTAGGTATTGACATATTATTATTATTATTTATAATTTCAATGATGACGTTGATTTATTTTATTACTTATTTTATTTTTTATTTTTACCTTGTATAATTTTTATTGTTATAATTGTTAGTGTACCATTGACATATTTTTAATCGTTGACATGTTTTTATGAAATGATTAAGTGTCGTTGTTATACCTTGTATACATAATGTGCTCAATTTTTATTATTATTCTATTCCGAGAAAAACACGATTGATGTATAAACCTAGTTTATGAATAAATGAGTATTTGAGTATTTACGTAATTACCTACGTACAACGTAGCCACTGCCCGTCACGTCACACTATTGTTTATTCTGTGACGCCACACACAAACATGTAGATACTTACCCAAGTATCTATCTTATTGGCATTTAGCATCTATCTTATCTATCTATACTTATAAAAAGCAGTTCTTAAGTAATAAAATGTCTGTACAATGAATGTCATTAAAAAAACTAGGGGACTAAAACTAACCTACTAAACTAGAATATAATTTATTTTTAAATGTTTTCTCTCCTGGCTGCACGTGAAAACAACTGAACCGAGATATACTCGTATGGTTTTCACTGTTGTATAGACTAGGGGTCGTCTTAAAAAGTGGTGTTCCTACTTGGTATCACAATTCTCAATCCGATGAAGTAGTAAGTAGATTAGTATTTTATCTACATGTACTTCTTTGACCCGAATTGAGACCTCCCGACTTCACGTTTCTCTTGCCGCGGGAAATGATCCTGGTGAACTGTCAACTGTGAGTGAACAGGTTTTTAAACTTATTCCAGGCACAGCTCCTTAAAAGCTACCATTTTTTTTGTCACTCCTGACACGGAATAAATAACTCCTGACCTGACCAAATTATTACTGATAAAATATTATATACCAACCTTTTGTGAGGTAAATCAATGTGTAGTGATTTTGATTTATGCTGGACGCTATTGTGTCTTTGGTGAATATTATCGCTAACAATGATAATTAATATAAACCACTAATCATCAATTAGGTTACATGACGATCCAAATCTTTCGTTTGGGCAGCATTCGGCAAGCTTCGTAAAGTCTTCTCGTCTTCCATACCATAGTGCCTGAAGACAAAAGTTTTCAATCAGTCATGACCTACGGTGCCAAAATGTGGACACTCACGGTCAAACTAGTCCACAAATTTAAGGTCGCTCAGCGAGCTATGAAGAGAGCTTTACTTGGAGTTTCTCTGAAGGACAAGATTCATAATGAAGACATCAGACGGAGAACCAAGGTAACCGAAATAGCTCAAAGGATAAGCAAGCTGAAGTGTCAGTGGGCTGTTCACATTTCCCGAAGAACCGACAACCATTGGGGTAGACGAGTTCTCGAGTGGAGACCGCGCTTAGGTAAACGTAGTGTAGGACGCCCTGTAGCCAGGTGGAGTGACGACCTGCGAAAAGCAGGTGGAAGAGAATGGATGAGGAGAGCTGAAGACGGAGCTCAGTGGCGTGCATTAGGAGAGGCCTGCGTCCATCAGTGGACAGATATAGGCTGATGATGGTGATGATGATGATGATGAATAAATAGGAAGACGAATCGATTGATACCTCGCTTGTCAAAATCGGACCAAGTATTTTGTTTGAACACATAACCCTTTATTTGCCTTGCGGTAATCGGGTAAAAATAAATATGTCTATAATACTCTATACCTGAAGACAAATCGATTGACACCTCGCTTGTCAAAATCGAACCAATAGGAGCGTCGCTTTGGTGGAACATCCACATAACCAGATACGTACATACATAGACTGTTAAACTCATTACCCTTCCCTTGCTTTGCTGTAGTAGGGTAAAAAGGAACTTCCATCTGTGCAAAGTGTTGTATCGCTTACGCAATCCAATAATGTCATTGTTTGAGGATCAGTGGAATATGTCAATCACGCCGTTGTGCCAATCCGACAAGCTGGCGGTTCAACGGGTAATCTCGGGATGAGGGCTGTTTGGCCTAATTTAATGTTATTTTATAAGTAAACTGAAAATAAATTATAGATGATATTTCCGCTTTAGTTCCATTCTATTCTCGGAAAGAAAACAAAGTGACATCTCACATAATCAGTCCGAGATATTTCACTGTGCCCCCCCCTCAAATATCTGGGTACAGTCACAGAATAAATAATAGTACAAGTACAGAAGGATATCTGAATAAAGTCATTTAAATACATAGCGGCTCGCGTTACAACGCAATAAAGTGCAATTTAACTCGCACAGCACTGCGATTTTTCAATTATATTAACCTACTAGGCGCTCGCCCATCGCGTGCAGGCTAGAATATACCGAATCACATCGCGCGAGAGCTTCCATTGCTCGGACCGTTTCAGAATCGCTCTGTCACTTTTACACTCGGTAGCGTTGTATTAAGATATGACTAGGTACTTGTACTATTAATTATTCTGTGATATGATATGATTTAGATATTGCAACAATAAACAAGTAATAATGTATTATGTTATTACTTATTACTATAATTTATGATAGTTCTATTACATATAAAGTCGGTGGATGGAGGTGGCACAAGATTGCTCGTCATGGCGCTCTTTCGGAGAGGACTTTGTTCAGCAGTGGACTTCTAAAGGCTGGCATGATGATGATGATTACATACAGTGACATACTTATCAATTTAGACCTACTACCTACCTCATTTTTACCATCCCGTTTTCAGAACGCCGATATGTTTAGTGAGATACCTACGTATTAAGTGTCGTTGGTTGATTATATCCTAACAGGTAATTTTAGTAACTACGTAATAAAATGTCGATATGTATACTACGAGACCTGTCATCTATGCACTGGTGCATGAACGGACTCGCCACTACTTGCCGAAACTGGCGCGCGGTGATTTCGACCGTACGGCGTGTATCGACGCAACGCATACATAACTAGGACCTATCATAGGTATTACTATTATTACCTTACGATATCCTTTGGAAGCGTAAAGAATGACCAGTTGTCATTTATATCACTATTTAAACAGCCGAATGCTATGGAATACCTTCTGAATCCACAGAATAAATAATACCATAGACAAAAACTTTACGTAAGTAGGTACTTTATTGATAAGCAAACGGCGCGCTTCTCATCGAGCGCACGCTTGATAGCTCTACTGAATTATCCCCAATATTGAGGCGTCGAAAAGTAGGTATAATATAATATATAATTGTCGCGGAGTGCGACCGGCCTTGTACAGTCTGGGTTGGCACCTACCTACCAGTGGCAGGTAGGTGCCACCCAGGTTTTTTATACCACCCAGACTGTAAATTTTAACAATGATCATCTATTTTAACATAATGGAATCCTACATATGTAAATGCTAAAGTTTGAGTGCGTTAGTTCCTACTTAAGCATGTTTACACTTAGCGTTTCCACTTAGCGTTGAAATGGCTGAACAGTTTTGATGAAACTTTGCCTATATGCTACACCAATTGTATAACATTAGGCCCTAGAATAACTCATACGATACTTTTCATCATAATTATAATTATCAATCCACGTTGGTGGAACCGCGGGCCGCAGCGAAAGCAATATTATTCTTTGAACTAACACACAAATTTCAAGTGGATACTACTTAAAACTACTGAACCATTTTTTATGAAACGTCGGAGAAATTGGTGTACGTATACATTAAAATAATTCTTGGAACCAAATATGAACTCCAAATGGATTTATTAATAAACTACTGAAGCAGTTTGAAACTTCTAGAGGTACTTATAATGATTCCACACTTGAAAATTATATACACTACGCGAACTTGAGGTCTAATCTCCTGAATTAAAAGAATAATTACGAAAAAGTCTATATAAACAAGATAATTTAAAAAAAATGCTCTTACAATAAGCTACTGAACAAGAATATACCATTTAAAAAAATCGTGTGGTTGTGTGTAAATGAGGAGAGTAATCGATAAAAACTTTTTGACGGTTGAAGGAATTTTGATCAAATGTTATAATAATCATTTAACTGAATTGACTTCTTCCGAAAAGTACCTAGTGCCAACTGCACTCCACTACTAATTTTCCAACTGGAAAAAATATGCCCTCATTTGGGCCACCATAATGACATAAGTACTGGGCTCGTCCGTCCGTTTGTCGGTAACCAAGTAATCAGCGGGAGGCTTATCAGGATTTAGAAATGTTTGCACAGGAGTTTGTTTTTGAAGCGGGCTGTAAACCCACATAATTAAAAATATAAAGTGATAACAGCATTTTTACGCCTGAAATAATAGTATTATAACCAGGGTATTTTAACCAGGCTGAGGAGAGTTATGTGTTTGTATTGTATATATGTTTGTTTGTTTGTATGTTTGTTTGTACATATCTTAGGCCCGTCCTACAGCCTAAACGGCTTGATGGATTTTGATAAATGAGGTATCATTGGATTCTTCTTTATCAGGAGAGTGGTATAAGATATATGAAGGTTCAAGAAAACTAATATGGTGGCGTAAAGCTGCCATATTGTATATGCGACGGAAAAAAATAATACCAAAACCTATCGAGTGAGATATCAAACTACAGGTCTTTAAAAGACCATTTCATAAATATATATTTTTTATATCTAAACAGTAGCAATTTTTCTTTTAAGCTTCTTACAAAATTTATAATTTTAGTTTATTCAAGTTAACTATAGTCTAATGTTGCAATTGCAACTATTGAAGTAAAGTAAAATATGTAAGTAAAAAAGAAATATCGATAAAAATATCGATTTTGGCAGAATATATATTATTGCCTTTGCCAGATCCAATCTTGTAAGTCAGTGTCAACTTCAAGCTTATTTTTGCTGTCAGATTCAGATACCAATGTCATTCAGTACCATATGCATATCTCCTACCTACTTAGGCCCGTAATATCAACCATCGTTTAACTCACAGTTTAACTAATCGGCTTCTAAAGTTAAGCTGTCGATTAAACCTCTTTCGTAATATCAATGGCAAAACATTGGCCGATTAGTTAAACTTCGATCAGTTTTTAAAATGCAGCAACACTCGGGATATCGTTCATTCCTTTCGCTCCTTTGTTCAAGAAATGTAAGGAATGTTGTACTAAGAAAACAGACGTTTCATTGACTTTAACAGATATTGACAACATATTAGATTTTGAAATTACGCGCTATGCTAGGTTCTTTCTTGTATGTTAAACGATGTGCTTCGGTGTTTATTTTTATACATTACTTTTTATTTCATTTTGCTGCCACATTTTTAAACCTGAATTATGAGTGTGAAATCTCGTGCTCCTAATTTTAATAAATCGGTGACAGGACTGTTAACATCTTTGGTGAATGAACATGCTGCCATTTTAGAGTGTAAAAAACAACGTTCTGAATAATAAAAATGAAAGAACGTTGTTTTTTTGTTTTTGTTGTAACCTGGGCAATTCAATGGCATCCCAATTATCAAAATTATATTCTCTCGGCTTAACAACGTAAGGTCTCGTTGTATAGGTATGAAACTCGTTAAGAACTTATATAATTACAATATCCGAATCTGAATCGTAGGTAATAGCCATTCTAAGGTTACTTGTTTGCAATCTTCAAAAGACAAACAAACATCTGTTTAAAAGCGACCATTTTGAAACAATAGCTTAAACTCTACACAACAGTTTAACCGCCCCTACTTGACCGTTTAAACTATGTGGCAGTTTAAACTCTCATTTACAGATTAACCATCATTGGTATTACGAGATAATCGACAGAGATAGTTTAAACTATGATTTGTAGTCTGTAGATTAAACTGCTATTGATATTACGGGCCTTAGTTTGTGATTCAGTAGTATTTATGCTAAAGTTCCGTGCAAATTTATTTTCGGCAACCAGGATGTAAAATTCTAAAATTTTATGATTTCTTTGTGTTCTGTGTATTGTGAACGTGTAACCTCAAAATAAATTCGTTATATCTTCGGCATATAATTGAAAATTCATAATATCTTTACAAAATGAAGGTGATGCGCAGTGAAATAAGTTGCAAAACATTTACAGTGGTCGTAGGTCCAAGTTTTTGTAACACTTTTATCACTCACTTGGCAAATTACTTCTATAGTTAGATTTATTATGGAGACAAAAACAATAACAAACGTCCCTTACTGACGTACCAAGTCGTTATGGCTGAAACGCCATAAAAACTAATATCTTTCTAGGTGAGAGCTCAATCTTATATTCATCAGCTTAATACTATCCCGATAAAAGTAAGTAACTCACGTCGACCAGTAAATGTTTCATGAATTTATAGCTCTAATTAAGTACGTTATAAGGATACTTTTTAAATAATTTATCTTTTAATACATAATTTATTCGAATTTCCCGTACTGTTTACGTAAATTTAAAAGTATTCCAACTATAGCTTTAACTGAAAGTTTTTATTTATCATATAAAATACGTTTGTTTGCCTCGCTTCGTTAGCTTCGAATAGTTGGGCGTTATAAAAACAGTATTAAAGTAACTTAAGGAAACTTCGTGTAGCTTCAAAGGAGAGTGGCGATTAGCTGGCTATAAAATAGAAGGATTTTTTTAATTTAAATAATGAATACTTTCTGGAACCAGAAATTTCATCACAAAATTGATATCGCCAGGTGTAAACTCTACTTGGACGAAGGGTGTTCAAAATAAGATACTATATTTGAAGACTTAATATTTTGTATAATTTCTTTACTATTTAAACGCAAAACTAAAAATCACTTCACTATGTACACTTTAAACTAAACGCGAAGTATGGTGAAGAGACCAAACACGTCCATCGGCCGCCACTTTTCGAGCAACACTACCTTCATACTTCCTTCGTCGTCTCTTTCTCGTCGAAATGCTCGGTCTCGGGAATCGTCGTCTATGTTCGTCGAAGTTTCCCCCTCATTCGTTCGGAAACAGAGTGTAGCTTCACTCGATGTTGCCAACACAGGAACAGGCGCAAAACACCAGAGGAATGACCTGTTGGACTCGCTACTCACTAAAAAATAGTAATTCGATCATGTTTAGTTATTATTTCTCACAATAACAAGCCAAGGTACGAAGGTATGAGACGTCACGTCGACTTAGACAGTGGCAGGCGCAGTGGCTTTCTGACATCTGTTTTTTCTTTGCTTATTTTCATTTTGTAAGGATTGCCACCGGCACCGCCCCATGAATGCCTCCTGTTTACACTTTCACATCATTAGCCCGAAGAACTCCACGAAAAACACAACTCCACTCCAAAGAAACGTACACACAAACGTAAGACTCAGCCTGTAATTATCGTAATTAATACTCACAAACTCCGCACGTCGATTCGTTCAGCTCACTTTGCTCGTTCAACTACTGGTTCGCACGCACTGGAATTGTCAAACGCAGCGGGAATTGAGATTTTGAAAAGTAATTTGTTTTGAAGAGAAAATAACAAACTGGCTTAACAAACTTTAAATCAATCAGAATTGAATGTAAGTCTCACAGTTTTTGTAAAGTTGTTCTATTTATTGAGAGATGACAAGGTACACAGTAGGTAATCAATGAAGCCTATAATTTTATTGAGTACATACATGTAGATGTAAAGATGTAGCACGGTAGAAAATAAAATAAAAGGAGGTTACTAAAGTACAGTCAATTCAGACATGAGACATAAATATGAAAAGTTCAAAAAAGTAAACCCGACTACGGTCGGGTAAAAAATAGCCTATGAGACTTTTGCGATAAAGATGAATCGATTGATACCTCGCTTGTCAAAATCAGACCTGGTTTTAGTTTGAACACGTAATTGTTCTTTTGCCTAGCCGTATTCGGGTAAAAAGAATAGTTTGTGACACTATACCTGAAGACGAATCGATTGACACCTCACTTGTCAAAATCGGACCAAAAGGGTGACGCTATGGTGGAACATCCACTTTACATATGTAAATACATACATACATACTTTCACACATAGGCTGTTAAACTCATTACCCTTCACATAGGCTGTTAAACTCATTATGCTTCGCTATAGTCGGGTAAAAAGTAAAACTCAGTAACCATTAACAAGTGAGTGTCAATTAAATCCGATATACGATACCATATTTTGAGGACGTTTTGGCGTACCGATAATACCAGTCACTTGAACAAAAATCCGGGATTTTTTCGCTTAAAAAAGGGTGTTCAAATTTTTATTGTTTAGTTTTGTTTGTAATTAATCGAAAGAGCCCTTTATATTCAGGTTATCTTTTGAAATCACAAACTGAGTTAACCATTTAGTTATTTATCCGATCAATAAAGTTATCGCTGGTTAAAGTTGTGACGGCTGGTTGGTTTAGTGACTAGTGACTCTAGGAACAAAATCAAACAGTCGTGGGTTCGAATCCTGCAAGGTGCAATCATTTGTGTGATGAGCAGAAATGTTTGTTTCCGAGTCATAGATGTGATATTCGTATTTATGTATGTTTATCTGTTATCTAGTAGGGGAGCGAGGGGCTTGTTGTAACAGTTTTCATGAAAACTTATATATCTTGAGATCCATTGATTAAATTGCTACTAAATAAAAATGGATGGATGCTGTAACTCTTCCTCTACCAAATCAAGTAAAAATAATACCATAACTAATGGTCATTATTTTACAATCAATTATTTTCTAGAAGAAGTGGGGCGTTACAACTTACCTCGTGCTTGGGGCAAGTTGTAACATCTACCGGGGCAAGTAGTAACGACAAAAAAAAACAACAATAATACCTCTAATCATTTATTCTTTGTTTATTTTTAACAAAATTGACATCTTTCTAAAGTAGGTATTATGTAATTCTTATCAAAAATCAACTTAAATACACTTTCTAAGTAATCAACACTTAAAAATTAAGTAATAAACAGTTTTATTTAGTTAAACACTACTTATAATCATCATGGCACTTTTAAATCACAGTAAGTAATTAAATTATTTATATCTAAGGTATGCTTCGTAATTATCTCTTTTTAATATCTATCTAACAAAGTATTGCACTTATATAAGAATCAACATTTGGTGGGTTTCATTATAATTAAATTCAGTCTTCATCTGAGCTAAAATTAATACAAATAAAAGATATAATGTCTCCTGTAACATATCCTACATGTGCCCACATCTTACAAATGATACATTCGACCCAATCTTCTTTATTTGAATCTGTGTAAGCTTCACCACATACCAGACAATACCACTCTTCTGATTCAGATTCTGAATCTGAACATAAAATCTTTTTTTTAGCTCTGTCCACTCCGGTTTTATTTTTTTGTTGATTTACCTTTACCTTTGCCTTTCCTCTTCCCCTTTCCTTTAACTTCCCCTTTTTGTCGTTTTGTCATCTTTTTTCTGTTTTTTCTTCATCTTTTCCTCATATTCCTTTTGTAAACCTGCTCCAAACCGTTGTTGGATCCGAAACATTATAGTTGAAACTGGAAAATTCGCTGTCTTGGAAAGCACAATTTACGTTGACATTGACAAGGAACTTGCCCAAGTGGTGGGAATCCTGAGGGAATAAGGAACGAAATTCTGCGAGATGCGGCGTACAGGCAGGAAATCAAAACTCTGCAGATCATTGAGAAACGACGCGAAGATTCAGTAGTCACTTCGTCAGATCAGCGAGATTTGAATAAGCAAATAACAAAGCTGGTAAGGTGAGACCTCCGAAGCTCCAATACAAGCGCTACAGAAGAAGCGATAGAGTGAAATCGGGGGTCAAAAGTCTGGGGCATGCCCCGTCCACCCACTGCACTAGAGTTGGAAACTTATGAAGAAATAATCGACATTTGTGAAGAAAAAAAAACAACGTGTATTATAATTAAGTAGTAAGACATTTTAAAGTGATAGATGTTAAAGTGACAGATGTCAAAGTGACAGGTGTCAAAGTGACAGGTGTCAAAGTGACAGGTCACAGATGTCAAAGTGACATGTCAAACTTCAAAGTCATACGTCAACACCTTGACAAGATTTAATTCATATCTTCGTTTTGAATGACAGCTGTCAAACTTTCAAGGGATATAACTCTGAAACTATTGATCCTAGACTAGTAGTTTCTATACAGAAGTGATAGATCTCATCGATATCTTCGTTTTGGATGACAGCTGTCAAATTAAAAAGAGGGGCTATACCTCTGAAACTATTGATTCTGGACTAGTAGTTTCCTTACATGCCCCGTCCACCCACTGGCTTCGCCCACTAGTGGGTGCACGGGTAATTCGCATTTACCCCTCCACCCACTGCACTAGAGTTGGAAACTAATGAAGAAATAATCGACATTTATGAAGAAAAGAAAACAACGTCATGTATTATAATAAGGTAGTAAGAAATGTCAGCCTTTACGAAATAGAGATGGCTCTGTAACAGCTCAAATACATTAAAAGCTAAAAAAAACATGCCAGGCCTGCTAAAAAAGGTCTTATGCCAATAAATTATAAATTGTTGGAATGTGCTTATCAAGGCCTTCAATCTGATACCAATATTGTAAAATAGGAAAAAAAATAACGCATTTGAAAATGGAGCCATACTGCAGCAATAAATAATCTTTTCAAAAAAAATAGCCTGTGTTACTCGGGAGGATGTAAGGATTCTAACGATACCCCATACGTCTAAATCTGTTCAGAAATTTAAAAGTTATGGTGGAATAAACAAACTCACATACATACAAGAATCCTAAAAACATTGCACTCCTTTTTGTCAGGCACTGTGGTATAGACGACGAGAAAACTTGACGAAGCTTGCCGAATGCTGCCCAACTCAACTAAATTCCTCTGTTGGCTTCCTTCTCAAAGTTGTTTTTATCCAATTTCAATATTTGCCCAAGGTAAACATATTGTTGGACAACTTGAAGAGGCACACCATTAACTGCAATCGGTTCCGGGTCAATAAGATCGTTGAACATGATCTTGGTCTTATCTATGTTCATTCCTGACCAACCTATATGATAACATCTTTTCCAACATCTTTTTGGAGTTCCTCGTCTATGTCATTTGTGGTTTCCAAGGCAGCGAATCGATTTTCCAATTTGAGTTGAAACTGTTCTGATCCAACAGCAGCCTGGAGTAGGTTGGGTCGGAGCGTCGACTTCACCAGACGGCATCTTTAAAGCTTGTGGTTGATATTCAAGGAGCCTTGGACAAGTCGGTGATCACTACCGGTATTAAACCTTGCGATCACTGAGACATCCCTGAATATGTGCTTATTCTCCGTCATGATGAAGTCAGTCTCATTTTTAGTCACACCATCGGGACTTTGCCAAGTCCACTTCCTCTGGGGTTGCTTTTTGAAGAAAGAGTTCATCAAAAAGAACCCCTCTTTTTTCCAAAAAGTGAACTAGCATTTGCCCCTGTGATATATGTCTCCATAGCCGTGTGAACCTATTTTCGATTAACTGCAAGTCTGTACTCCCACTTTAGCATTAAAGTCTCCCATGATAACGTTGTAGTGGGCCCTTGTGGTGTTTTGTAGGCCCAAAGATATATCATCAAACATATCTTCTACCTCATCATCCGAGTGTGCCGAGGTTGGTGCGCAAACTTGTACGATCTTAAGACTATACCTTTCGGTCAGCTTAAGAACCAGGTACGCTACCCTGGTCGACACACTTGGATATTTCTACAACATTATCAATGAGGACTTTTTTGACGAGGAACCCCACGCCACTCTGAGACTGCTGATCGCCCTCTCGGAATGTTGAATAGGTGGCCCGATTCCAGGGTTACTGTATCCTCCCCCTCTCTTCGGACTTCACTTAACCCTAGGATGTGCCACCTTACCTTGATAAGCTCCGTCTCGAGTTGCGCCATGTGATCGTCAAGCCTAATCGTTCACCCGTTGTACGTAGCCAGGGTCAGTTGTTTTTGTTTCAGGTGGCCTACGGTAGCCCGGGGATTCTCCGCACCCCCTGCCCTGCCATTTCCTTGACCGCCACCTTGGTGAACTAGTAGGGCGACCTGGAACTGGGGGCCATTTTTTAATTGTGCCGTTCATATAAAAAGTTTTACCCATAATCACCACACTAGGTATGAGGTTTGGCGATCGCAGGGCGTAGCTTCTCGCACCGGTGACGCTGCTTCCCGTCACCGGCCTGTGTCATTTGGCTACGCTTGTTTTTATGATGTTATACTACCATTTCTTGGTCGCCAGAGCCACGTTTGTTATCCAGGGTTTTTAGAAGCAAAATCTCTATTAAATATATGTAAATGTATCTAGAAGTCTGTTTCACAAAAGAAACTCGAAACTTAAAGCCTCATTAATCTCTCTGAGTATGGTAAATCGGCGATATAAAATCTAAAGATGAAAAGTCTTGCGTCAATAATTAGGCTACAGCTCGACTTTCAGGCAAAAGATTTATGAAAACATTATCGATCTAAAAAGAATTCGTAAGCCAAAATAGTGCGAAAAAAACATTCATTTGTGTACAACAAAAGCGGCAACTCATTCAAAAACTCGATTGAGCTGTGCCTTTATTAATGGAGTCAGCTGAAACCGATATTAAATGGACAAAGTAGAGCTGATTCTTCATTTAATTCACATGCAAATCACGAAACAATGTCGTGCACTGAAAGTTTGGATATTTTTCATCAGACTTTTAATCAGCTTATACCATTATCTACTGGGTTTTTATGTGGTGAAAGAAAGCGACCCATTTGATAGTAAATGGTTATATAATCTTGTAAGCATCTGTAAAACTATAAGAAGGATTCTTTTTCCTCCACCGCCTTATTCTATAAGCGTATTTTACAGTAGGTTATTCTAATATAGTCGCACGTGGAAAAAACTTGGTGTGGAAACCAAATATGCGCAAACTGGAAATGCATGATTGCGAACCTAGGGACAGCCGCTGACTACAGACAGACGAGATATTACGATAAGTGTACTGAGTCGTGCCGCGGTTAGATTAACCTAGTGACTGTAAGACAAATGTGTTAGTGCTCTGTGGAAGAGAATAGCTAAAAATCAGAGGCGTGGTCGCGCTAGGTAGTAATGAACTTCAGCACTCTTCTGAAGCGACAGTACGAAGCAAAATATTTTTATATACAAAGTTGTGTGATATTTAATTAGACCTTGATCCAAGCGCCAGGAAGGGCAGCGCGGAGCTTTAAAAAAAGCAAGCATAAGAAGTCTTCGAAAATTTAAATTGAATGTCAGACTCTTCTAACGTTTTTTTACACCACTTTTGCTTTTATAATGTACTAGCTTTCCCGCCCGCAACTTAGTCCACGCGGACTACTGTATGGCGCGAAAAAAAACATTAGGTTACGTATAGCACCAATGCTCTTGATGTTTTCTGATAGACTTGTTATTTCGTTTCCATGGCAACCGTTCCTTGTAGCGAGTGATCAACATTTTCCTGTTTTCCCGTGGAAACTTACATTTATCCGGGATAAAAGTATCCTATGTTTTATTCTAGGGTATAAGCTATCTCCATTCCAAATTTCATCGTCGTGAAAGCTCACCAAACAAACAAACAGACAACGTTTCACTTTTATATATTGATATGGATAATTTTATAAAAACTTAGCAAAATATACGTATAATATAAAACAACCTTGTAAAATATGGTGTAAGGCAATTTCCTTTGCCTTGCTATATTATTATCAGCCTCATTTTTTTTATTATGCAAGCCAAACTTCACTGTTTTAACTTTAAAATCTAGATTGATTTTCATCAAACAATATTCCATTCCATCCATTCCATCCATTCATCCATTGATGATTCATTGTAAAGCATCCGTTAGAAGGCAGACGGACGGCCTACTCTTTAACCAACACCAACAAAAAAGGAGGTTCTTAATTAGACGGTTTTCAGCATTTCACAATAACTTCTGAAATGTCTGTGGATGATTATTTGTATTTGAAAACCTCCGTGGGGTCGTCCCATATAATTATATAAACGTCATGGAGATTGGTTCACTACTTTTTTAGGAAATCCATTGGAAGTTAATCCATTAAGAAACCATTATTACGGTATCTCAATCAGCTGTTCTGTTAATATCTGCCTTCTATCTGACGTAACTGACATTCCTGTTCCTACATAACCTGCAAACACTCCACACTCTACGCACGTAAACAAGTGTCAGTTGTAAGACAATAGAACCAGTCTGGTGAACAATTAGCAAATAGTGGTGGACTAACGTCTACAAACATCGATAATGCTAATGTGGAGCGCTCACCGTGATATTGCTAGGTAAGTTATGTGGGGTAATATCTCTCCCTTTCCTCTGGCATGTATGAGCTAATCTACAGCCTAAACTAATCTACTGCTAGTCTACAACACAAACTAGAGTTCCAAAGATTTCACCAATACTATTACTTTGACGTATTCATAGACAAAGTCGTTCATCGGCGCCATTATAAAAATAAACAAAGCAGAAGGCTGCCACCATAGGAAAATATTTTTCTAACGCCAAATGTGAGTGTATGAAACTAAAGCTCCTGAGGCTGGAGCTGCCAACATTTTAACCATAGTTAAATCACAGTTTGATCAAAAAAATGTATGACAATTTCTAATTTACTGTGGTTTAACTAATGCTTAAATGTTGGTAAACTCAGCCTAAGAAGATGAAATAAGTATGTACTTATGATATAGTAAAATAACTGCTTCCTTTATCTCTACCTGTGTTTAATTGTATAACAATCCGTACCAATATATAAAAGTGAAACGTTGTTTGTTTGTTTGTTTGTTTGTTTGGGGAGCTTTCACGCGATAACGGCTGGACGGATTGTGTTAAAATTTAGAATGGAGATAGCTTATATCCTGAATTAAAACATAGAATACTTTTATCCCGGAAAATTGTAAGTTTCCACGGGAAAACTGGAAAATGTTGATTAATCACTGTAAGGAACGGTTGTCATCACAGAAGGTCTGTGGTTGCCATGGAAACGAAATAACAAGACTGTCAAAAACATCAAGAGTGGTGCTATAACTACTTTTGGATTGGTATTTAATATCCTAGAAGCAAGTTGGATGCTTTTTTTCGCGATAAACAGTAGTCCGCGCGTACGAAGTCCCGGCGAGTAAACTAGTTATCGATAAAGTTACGAAATTTATTGAATAATTTACGAAGTAGCACACATAGCCCTTTTTAACCTTTACTATGATCCTGGTAGCGGATGGAGCGTGAGACGAGGTCCACGAGGTGGGTCGACGATCTGGTCTGGTCTGGTGAGTCGCGGGGAATCCCTGGATGTAGGTACAGTGACCGACCGCTCGTGGTGGCGTTCATGGGATCTGTGTTCAGCAGTGGTCTTCCGGCCAAGATGATGATGATGACGATCCTGGTTGGTCGGTACCTTTTCGAAAACTGATAGTTTGGTATAATGACGTCTATGCTCATCAACCAAGGCGCGCCACTGAGCCCGATCTTCGGCTCTTCTCTTCCAATTATTGCCAGAATCAGAATCTGAATCAAAATTATTTATTCACATAAATGTAGTAATTTAGTAGATGGTAATAATAATTATAAAAGTCCAGTACATCCTACCATGACAATGGTATGCAAACATATCTATACAAGAAAATACAACGATAATAAACAAGATTCAATAGTAAAATATAGGGTTTATTATTTAATTAATGTTAAAATGACAAATTAAAGTTAATGTCAAATTTAATCAAAAATGAAGTCATAGTTGCCAATTAGCAAGCATTAAATCAAGAGTTTTAACATTAATTAATCACATTATGTTTAATTATTTTCCTTATATGTCATGTACTCATTGCGATTATAAAATCATTTTTCTGAAAGCCACACAGTCAGTCTTCTTTAAAACATGTTAACCGTCAGTTTTTTTAAATGTGCATGTTAATTTACTATACTCCTTAATGGCATTAATGTAGGCATTTCTTTTAAATGTATTTAATCTGCATCGAGGGATATAAAGTTTAAATTTATTTCTAGGAGTGACATTTCTCCTTACTATTTCCGAATGTAAATTGAAGTATTGTGGATGCTGCTTAACAAAAACACACAGCTCCCAATACATGCAAACCAATGGTAAAATTCGAAATTACCTACCAGCTACCTTGCGCAGTTCGTCGTCGCTCCATTTAGCCGGAGGGTGTCCTACTCGCTCAGCTATATAGCTCGCTTGCGTATACGTGACTAAAAAGAGCGCCAAATTGTCGAGACCTCGTGACCAACCACGTGACCAGTGCACTAATTGGTCGCTTCTCGAAAACATTTGTTCCGTCGCGTTGGCAAAATTACTTCATTCGTGTCAAGAATTTATTTAGCTATGGTTTGCTATATGAATTTCGACTCTAATCACATAGTAAATAGGTTAAAAGTAATTAGGCAAAATTTTACATTTTGCAACGATTGTACGGCAAAGACAAAGTCCACCCAAAACTTTAGCAACTTTAGTAATATTTGTAACAATGCGACAACTTCGTTAGCCGATTAGCGGTCTCCACTCTAGAACTCGTCTACCCCAACGGTTATCCGCTCTACGACATATGTGAACAGCCCATTGGCACTTCAGCTTGCTTATTCTCTGTGCTATATCAGACAATTATATGACGTCTATCCGATTCAAGTTAAAAACTCTTACTCAGACCTGCATTTACTACCAACAATATTCGATTCCTTTGTCAATATGTAAACTTTCGCCGTGAAAGTTTCTTCAAAGGCCATACCTCTTTTTAACACGGTAACTGTTTCAAATACAATCGGATGTAAATAGCATGAAAAGTTTGTATTTGTTAAGGAATCAAGACAAGTGTCATATAAATTTATCTATTACTGGGTGCGCCCCGCGGTTTCACCCGCATGATGATGATGATGATAAAAAGTATCCTGAGTTTTTAGGACCTAAACTATCTAGCTACCTATAAATACGAGTATCAAAATTTTGTATGGAGATAATAACTGGGGAAAGACAGATCGACCAAGTCGCGGGATAAGACTAGCTTACCATACGCTCAAGGAGGAACTTTTTATTACTTTTTTTAAACCAACACGAAATAATGTAAGAAAAATAACCAAGTAAGGATTGTATGTAATCAAGTAAAGATATAGAGCCTTCCGAACTGGCAACTCCGAATTTTATATATTTTAGCATCGAGGAGGAGCGGGCTGTTTGCTTGATGCTAAGGTTCATATCAAGAATAACATGAAACACAATGAAGACAATTATTATTATGCAACACTAAAAGCTTTCAAATATTACAAACTACCCTCATTTTTCTAAACTTCATGTAAACAGGACGACCCAAAAAAGCCGCAGGTAAAAACTTCCAAAGTAAGTCTATATTCTTTCAAAACATTACATACATTTTAAGCAGGTAAGGTCGCATCCTCAATGTAGGCCAAATAATAGCCTCCGCACTTATCCGAGCCGCGAAAATACTGAAATAATGAGAAGTTCGAATTTTTAGTATTAGGTACCGAAAATCGTTAGAACGGAAAGCTTTTTGGGATCAACTTGGGTCTCATCTAGACATGTAACGACAGTGACAGTGTAACATTTGTGGTGGACTGAATTTAGCCAACATTCTTTTGTTATGAAGAGAGAAATGAGAATGATATACTCTACGTTAATACGGCCCTATTCTCTAGTCTTGTTAGGCTGAGTAATTCCATTTTAAGTTAAACTCTTTACTTAAATCCTCTTAGGATTGTTGTATGGATACCGACTGGCGAAGTCCCATAAACACTTGTCCCATAGATACTTGTATTTGGGTAGGGTTTGTTTAGCTTGGGGGTTTTTTATTGTATATAACATAAAAAACCCCCAACCATTAATATATATTATTAATTACAACCCATTTATATATATTATTTGTATATAAGTGTTTTTTCTGGCCTCCAGGCCTTAGCTTTTCTTTCATTTATATTTTTCATTAGTTCAATCTGGGGTAGGGTTTTGTTTAGCGTGGGGTTTTACTTGTGTTAATTTTACCATTTATCATTTGTCTGACTTACAGTTTTGGCGGAAGTAAGCTACATATTTTTATTATGTTCATTTTAGACTAAATTTCTTCAAATGTAATTTAAACCTTGTCGACTGCCAGGGGCAAAAAGACCTTGTTACAAACAAGATCTTTTTGCCCCTGTTACTAGTTGATTTTAAGTAGATGTAGGTCAGCCGAGTGCCGGTCAGCTAGACCGAGGCGTGAACTTGGATTAGGTAATTGCGGCGTTGGGTCGTTAGGCGACCCACGACACACAGGTAGACAGTTAGGGCCTACCTCAGGGGTGGATAAAATATATAAAAACAAGTAGTTAGAGACTTGTTTATTACTTTATAATTTAGATGCGACCTTGCTCAAACCAAACCCATCCCGCACACTCGCCTTTTTTTTCATTTTTTATTTTTTTTTTATTCAGGGAGGGGGAAATCTCATGGATACCGCGGACGGTTATGTTGGACTCCGCCTCGCGGCGACCTACCCCCTCCCTGTTTCGTGTCTCCCTCTGACGAAATCAGACCTTAACTACTTTGGGAGTACATTTTGTTAAATGATATTATATATGAAATTACATCGTAAAATGGATGGTAACAATTTTGAAAAAACTATATTTACGTGTGTTTGTTTCATTAAATTACTACTTTCTATATTCTTCTACTTTCTTCTATTCAGATCAATCTTACATCTTTTAGCAACAACTTTCTATATCTAGCAGTTTAATACAGTTTTCACATTTATCTTATCACTAATTTATTATACAACAAAATTTCTTACTGTTTTAACAAGTTCACACATTAATTTATATCTACTTTTACTTGTATTTATCATATTTTTATATCCAATTTTGTTTATTTTAGCATATATGCTTATTGCTAATTTTATATATATATTTAATATACATATTTAACAATCTTATTTATCCTTATTTCTAATTATAACTTTATTTACGATTTTCACACAGTAGTTTATACATTCTAGTTGTAACCTTTTATCTTTCATGTATTCATATACGGCATTTACATCGAGGTTGACATTCATATTTTGCTCAGCTTCGTATCGCACACTTGGGTTTAGATACACTTTAGTCACTGGCCTGAACTACGTTTCGTAGGGGAACGGTACGTGGCGTCGGTGACGCCTCCAGGACTCTTCGGCGGCTGGCACTACGTTGGTATCCGCAGATCTCAAGCGGAATCAGACCGACGGAAGTGGGTCGAATCGGCAGGACTCAGGCCAGGTGGAGTACCGCGTAGTGTAAGTAGATCTTCCGCAACGGAGATCCTCAATGGTGTTGATTAGTGGAGATCGTCAGCGGAATCATCAGAGGAAATCCTCAGCAGGAAAACATCAAGGGTGTTGATCCTGGAAGCGACGCAAGCATTAGGGATATCTCTTTCCCCATAGCTGTGCCACGCCACCACCATAACGTAGTCCCAAGCCCAGCGCCTGTGGTACTAACAATTTAATTAGATAGGTAGGTAGGTACCGGCAGTTCGTTATGGTGACGCGGAACAGCTATTACACAGTGAACTAAACTATTATTTAGTATTAGCGCTAAATGGTTGCAGTAATTATATATAGGAACTCACCCTAGAGGGAAATAACACTGAATTTACTAAATTATTTATATAAAAGTTGACGCGTGCTCGCGCTAGTACGTCTGTCTGCAGAATGGAAGTCAAGGCGTAGGTTTCGAGAACATTTGAACATTTATTTAATTTGTAAAAGAGCGAACTAGCCTGCAGTGTGCCACAGGTTAGCTCAGAGTATTCGTAGAAATCGCGTTCGCGCCGGAGTCCCGTATCAGCGCTGTGGTACATTGCGGAGCCATTTTGCAATATGTTATATTTCAATGGTTCCGTAGTTAATTATTATATTATTGTTTAGTTGTTAAGTATTTTGTTTGATAGATTTATTATTTTAGTATGATTATAGGGTTATAAGAGTTTGGAACTACTTTTGGTTAGCGTAGTACATATAAAAATTATAATTTTGATCGTTTATATTTTAGATTTAAGTTTTACTTATTAAGGTTTTAGTACTAAGATCTTATTATTTGTTAGAAAGATAAACGCAACGTTACATAATATAGTGCACTCCCAGACCAAATGCATTTATTAAAATATCGCGGTAGAACTAAAATATAAAATAAATATATCTGTTGCAGCAGCGAATCTGAAAAATTAAGTTACTAACTCATTTTGGTTTTTGTTTAAATTGACCACTTATTTTGAGACATCAAGTCATTATAGGGATAACTTCTTTTATAGGAAACTTTTTTACACGAGCATTTTATCTTCTCTCGAGGCTGGTATACAGCCCAGTTTGCTTATATAGTAGCTGCTGTAGGAGACCTATTGTATACATTCTTGTTACCATATAAATCAGCTTTATTCGAATTCGCTACACGTTGCTCAGGTTCTTTTCTTTTCCAGTTTTGATTGAGCTGAACATGATCGCGTATAAACGATTTTGGGAAGGAACCAGCCTTTCTGGTTGAAGCGGGAAAGATTCAGCTGCAGTACCACTAACGTCCGAATAGTCATTATGCTGCCCATACCTCCTATAATCAGATGAAGACGTATTTATTACCATATTTCTGTATATCAGAACTTTGAACTTGAAAGTTATATATTAGTTTACGTCTCATTTCAGTAAATTCAATCCGCTAACCATATAACGTACAATCCGTTTCCTGAAATAAACCCATTTGGTCGTACTTAGTGGATCATTAGTTACTATTATACCTAACGGCCTCGTTATGGAGTTGATTCAATCCCATTGTGGCAGTTCTCGATAAATAATAGGGTTAATGATAGGGTTTTTCCAGAATAGCGGAACATTCGCTTGTGTTTACAATTTAACTTTGGATAAAAGAAGTAGGTAATAGTAAATAAAGTTTTTTTTTTCTTTGGATGTCTCTTACCAAAGATCTTAGCTGTATCTATTTAGAAAATCAAATCATATAATAATCATAGGACTGGCAACGTATCGGCAATGTCCCTTCCAACGTTTAATTTGCTTTCCCAGATTTGTAAGGATGTTGGTGGCCGCGTTCCATCACACGGATGGCATGTCCGGTTGCTTGTTTGCCTCTAACAAATAAAAACTACCAGAGGAACAGAAGTTGTTATTGCTCTGAGGCTTCTAGCATTCAACCGACTCCGTTTTGAGGCATGCTAGACGCTCGAACCTTCGAGCTCACAAATTGTCAGGTTGATTACGAAGAACAGCTTTCAATAGGCTTCAATAAAAAAAACAATTAATTAGTTCCGTTTAGAGATCCGATACGAAATAGTAATCTTTATTGCTGTTTGTCGTACTAAACTTAATAAAATCGCCAGCAATCGCGTTACTCAACCAAGTTAAATTGGCTGCAACACGAGGAGCTTGTCCGATAGTACACTTCCGTAACTAATGACAAAACCTCTAATTTCCACTTCCAAAAGTCTACCCCCAACATAGTGACTCGTATTTCCGAACGCCCATTTCCATTCTAATTTATTTCTTGACCTTCAAGACTCAAAAGTGCAAAACGGGTTTTTATGGTACCGCCCTTTAGGCCCCCATAAAAACTGGCATAAAATATTTTTCAATATAGTTGAATAAAGCGGCCCACGGGACGCCATATTGTAAAAGGGGTGAACATTACCATAAGTGTATGGAAGAAGTTTATGACAGGTTTACATACTCCTACAAATGTCACGTAAAGATTTTAAGTTAGGCTACGTTATAATATATGTTATTTTTATACAAACTAGCACTTCGAAGCGACTTCTTTCAAGTAGCATATAAAACAAAGCCCACATCTATATATAATATTGTAGTTTTCTAACAGCAAGAGAAAAAAGACCTATAAGGAATACTATATGTATTTAATTACTATAAGGTGAGTCATATAGTTCATTTCAGCACTCATAATCGTACAAAACTTACTATTTTTTTATCCATTTTACCAATTAAGTATTGCTTTCATCTGGCGTGACTCTAAAATCCAGTTTTGAAACACAGTAATTTGTTTTCTGACATTTTCCAATATGGTTGCCATCAACATTTCGTTTGCATACACAACTCACGTCCATTTGAGTTGCAATAAGTTTTATTATAAGACATAAGTTCAAAAACTAAAATCTGACTACGGTTAGGTAAAAAAAACTAGCCTATGACACTCTTGCGCAGAAGATGATTTGATGGATATGTTTATATATAGATGGATTTATTACTCGCTTGTGAAAATCGGACTATGTTTTTTGTTTGAACACATAATCCTACCTTTGTTTCGCCGTAGTCAGGTAGCCTATGACACTATGAAAGAACACAAATTGTTTGACACCTCGCTTGTCAAAATCGGACCAAGATTTTAGATTGAACACATAACCATACCTCTGTTTCGACGTAGTCAGGTAAAATAAAATAGCCTATGCATGAAGACGAATCGACTGATATCTTACTTGTCAAAATCGGAACTAAAAGAGCGATGCTCTAGTGGAAAATCCGCAATAGTTTTTTACAGCGAGTAATCTACATTTTCCAGTTTCCCCTGGAAACTTATCATTTTCTGGGATAAAAAATATTCTATGTTGGTCTCTATATTGTACAGAATTTATTTACAAAGATTCATATAATCGAATCGGCTGCTTTGGCATTAAAAAACCCCAAACAAAAAACCAAACAAACAAAGATACGTTTCACATTTATATATTCATGTGGATATTTCACCCATTTTTTCAGTCCCAGTATTTTTTCTGATGGACAGGTCGTCGCAGGAATCACAGGGGGCAAATGCTAGTTCACTTTTTGGAAAAAGAGGGGTTCTTTTTGATGAACTATTTCTTCAAAAAGCAACCCCAGAGGAAGTGGACTTGGCAAAGTTCCGATGGTGTGACTAAAAATGAGATTAATTTCATCATGACGGACAATAAGCACATATTCAGGGATATCTCAGTGATCGAAAGTTTTAATACCGGTAGTGATCACAGACTTATCCGAGGCTTCTTGAATATCAACCACAAGCTTGAAAGATGCCGTCTGGTGAAGTCTACGCTCCAACCCAACCTGCTCCAGGCCACTGATGCATCAGAACAGATTCAGTTCAAGTTGGAAAATCGATTCGCTGCCTTGGAAACCAACAAATGAGGAACTCCAAAAAGTTAAAGTTAAATCCTTAGGGAGGAAGGCACTAGATTTTATCAGCTGCATCGTACGGGCACAAAGTATTAAATCTCGGATGAGGCTCTTCGACTTATGGACGAGCGACGAGAGCAACAGCAAGCCACACCGTCAGAAAAAAAGGAACTCAATCGAAAAATCAGTAAACTGGAGCAATGTGCGAATGCTCAAACACACGCCAAATAGAAAAAGCAATTGAGCAAAATCGGGTGTCAAAAGTCTTCGCCCAGCAATTGAGTAGATCCCATCTGACGAAGCTCAAGACCAATAATGGCAGTCCAATAAACAGTCGACCTGGCAACTTATAACGCACGCACCTTGAGGACCGATGAGAAGTTGATATAGCTGGAAGAAGTAGTAAGTAAGTTGCGCTGGGGTATTATAGGGTTATCAGAAGTCCGAAGAGAGGGAGAGGATACGGTGACCCTCAATTCCGGCAACTTACTCTATTACCGGGAGGGCGACCAACAGTCCCAACATGGTGTCGGGTTTCTCGTTCACAAGTCCCTCGTCAACAACATTGTGAAGATCGAAAGCGTTTCGAGCAGGGTGGTATACCTTATATTCAGAATTACCAAACGGTATTCGTTGAAGGTCATACAGGTGTACGCCCCGCACTCGAAACGCCCGGACGGAGCCCGCGAGCCGACCCGACGCGAGGGAGCAGGGCGCTCCCGGACCCAAGGACCATCAAGCACGTGGGCAAGCGCTCGCGCTGCCAAAATCTTCCCGTCTAGTGACATAAGCCGGCCGGCATTGAGGTACCTAAAAAAACAATTATTCCCAGTGCGCGTAAAATAGACGATCCACAAATCGCGCGCGTAACCCTAAGCCCCCTTTTCGTGCCCCCTCTTCTTCATAGATTATTTGACTTAACCATCGTACCCTCGTGTTAGTTTTAAAGCCTTGTATATAAAAACACCGTGCGGATGCCGTGGCGGTCTCGGCTTAGAATAAGACCCCTCCCAATCCTCCCGTGGATGTCGTAAGAGGCAACTAAGGGATTACACACCGGAAGATGGGCAGAAGCGTCCTCCGAGCACATATTTGCTACACTGCGGTCACCAATCCGCTTGCCAAGCGTGGTGACTATGGCAAACCCCAGTCCCAACATGGTGTCGGGTTTCTCGTCCACAAGTCCCTCGTCAACAAAATTGTGAAGATCGAAAGCGTTTCGAGCAGGGTGGTATACCTTATACTCAGAATTACCGAACGGTATTCGTTGAAGGTCATACAGGTGTACGCACCGCACTAGAAACGCCCGGACGATGAAGTGGAGGCTACGTATGACGACATTCCTAATGCCACACATGCCCCGAAAACACACTTCACAGTGGTGATGGGGGACTTCAACGCACGGCTGGGCATGAGGAATGGCGATGAACTGAGAGTGGGGCAGTTTGGATTTGGACAGCGGAACCAAAGGGGTCAGCGATTGGCCGACTTCATGGAGAAGGAGGGACTCTTTATGATGAACTCCTTTTTCAAGAAGCGCCCGTCCAGGGAATTGACGTGGCTGCTCCCCGGCGGTCATAAACACGAGATAGATTTCATTTTGACGACCAATAAGCATATATTCAATTATGTTTCCGTGATCGACAGGGTTAAGACCGGCAGTGATCACCGGCATGGTAAGAGGCTCATTGAATATCAACGTAAAGCTGGAGAGGTCTCGTCTAATGAGCTCTACTCTTCGCCCAAATCCTGCCCAAATCCAAAACCCCGAGAGCTTTCAGTTGGAGCTCGCATTCAAATCCTTACCGAATGCGATACAGTGGACGAACTAAATAACGGGCTGGTGGAAATTGTCCACGTGGTCGGGTCTGAGTTCTTTAAGACTCCCCGCAAAAAAAGAACACAGAAACTCTCTGAGCATACACTCAAACTTATGGCAGAACGAGGCGAGATGAGGCTGCAGTGTGCAGTCGTCGAAGCCAGAGATTTTAAGTGAGCTCGAGAAGTACTATGGACAATTATACACCTCATCGCGTAGTCCTCCTAGCAGGACTAGCGATGCAAGGGCCCATTTGACCCGACATTATACCGAAGATATCCCGGACATCAGCCTATACGAGATCGGAATGGCTCTCAAACAGCTTACGAGCAACAAAGCACCAGGGGAGGACGGAATAATGACAGAGCTACTGAAAGCGGATGGAACAGCAGTACTTAAAGTCCTTCAGAAGATGTTTAACTCCGTCATCCTCGAGGGTACTACGCCAGAGGCGTGGCACAGGAGCGTAGTAGTGTTGTTTTTTAAGAAAGGTGATAAAACCCTCTTGAAGAATTATAGGCTCTTTTGCTGCTGAGCCACGTCTATAAGCTGTTTTCGAGAGTAGTTACAAACCGTCTCGCTCGTAGGTTTGACGACTTTCAGCCTCCCAAACAAGCTGGATTCCGGAAAGGCTTTAGCACCGTAGACCACATCCATACGCTCCGGCAGATTATACAGAAGACCGAAAAGTACAATTGGCCACTATGTATTCGAGAAAGCTTTTGATTCAGTCGAGACTTAGGCAGAACTACAGTCATTACAGCGGTGCCAGATTGATTACCGGTACATCGAAGTGTTGAAGTGTTTGTACGGCAAGGCCACCATGACAGTTCGTCTTCAGGATCAGAGCACGAATTCTATCCAGCTGCAAAAAGGGGTGAGACAGGGAGACGTTATTTCTCCGCAACTGTTCACCTCTGCACTGGATGATATATTCAAGCTTCTGAACTGGAACGGATTTGGTGTTAACATCAATGGCGAATACATCACTCACCTTCGATTTGCTGATGTTATAGTCATCATGGCTGAAACCCTGAAAGACCTTTGCACAACGCTCAGTGACCTCAATATTGTTTCCCAACAGGTGGGTCTTAAAATGAACATGTGCAAGACGAACATCATGTCAAATGCCCATGTCGTACCCATGCCATTTTATGTTGGGAACGATATTATCGAAGCTGTTGATCACTATGTCTACTTGGGTCACACGATCCAACTGAGTAGATCCAACTTCGACAAAGAGGTCAACCGACGAATCCAACTCGGATGGGCAGCGTTCGGAAAATTACGCCATATCTTCACGTCGCAGATACCGCAGAGCCTCAAGACGAAAGTTTATAATCAGTGCGTGTTGCCAGTGACGACATACGGCACTGAGACGTGGTCGCTAACTATTGGTCTCATACAAAAGCTCAGAGTTGCGCAGCGTGCAATGGAGAGAGCTATGCTCGGTGTTTCACTACGTGATAGAATCAGAAATGAAGAAATCCGTAGAAGAACGAAGGTTACCGACGTAGCTCTCAGAGTTTGCAAGTTGAAGTGGCAATGGGCAGGCCATATAGTTCGCAGAACCGACAACCGCTGGGGTATAAAGGTTCCCGAATGGCGACCACGAACAAGCAAGCGAAGTGTGGGGAGACGCCTCACAAGACGGACCGACCACATTGTAGCCATCGCAGGAATTCGGTGAATGGAGGTGGCACAAGATCGCTCGTCCTGGTGCTCTTTGGGGGAGGCCTATGTTCAGCAGTAGACTTCTAAAGGCTGACATGATGATGATGATGATGACATGATGAATAAAGCTTATAACATACTTATAATCTATCTTCTATCTAAACTCATAATAAAGCAGTAAGTATGTAAGAAAAAGTCTGTACAATGAAGAAAAAAAGGAGAAAAATAAGCGACTACGAACAAAGCTGTGCACGCGGCTTGGCTCTGGTCTTTGTTTTTTATGTGTTATTCCAGAACCAAAAGTACCAATATCATAATATCAAACTTCGTTCAGACGTCAAATGTTTTATCAATAGCTAGACTTTTACTCATCGGATTGACATACTAAGTAGACGAGTTTTTAAGTCAAACCCTAATCTATCCAACAGAAACCGCATCGAAATCAGTCCAGTTGTTTTTACTTTGTGCGCGAAGAAACAGACAGCAAAAAACAAACAATTTAAAAAAAATACTTCTTTAGTTGCTTATTATGCTTATAAATGCTTATTACCTAATACCAATTTTTTAAATTATCCTTCACTGTTGGTACAGACTTTTTGGTACTTACTACCACTACTACATAGCATAGTCCTGCTTAGTCATTTCTGTGGTTTAAAAGTAACCTATTTTTCCTGCAGCAAAATGTACAAAATACCAAATTTCGTTCAGCTGTAAAATAGTTTTATTATAGATTGCTCTGCTGCTATTCATCATACTGAGATATCAAGTACACCAGTTTTAACCTAAGCTATCTGGCATTGAAAACCGTAAAAACCGTACTTGATGCGGGAACAAACAAACAAACAGACAGACAACACGAATTAAAAGAACTTGTTCAGTAGCTCATTTGAAGTTCCTTCTTTTAATTATCTTCATTGTACACCCGCATAGCAATCGTTCTAGTAGTTTCAACGTACTATGCGAACAAACAAACACAAAGTAACGGCACGATTTTTTTAAACCTTATATTCTTGTTCAGTAGCTTATTTTCGGTCTCCAGGAACATTTTATTAATTTATTTTCTTTGTACAGACTTTTTGGTACTTATTGCTTTATTATAAGTATAGATATAGATAGAAAAGATTTATTATAGATAGAAATAAGTTATATGTAGGTAAAAATATTATAAGGCTACAGCTTAAAGCAAAAAAAAACATCCTAAGTTCATCTAGGATATTAAAAACCAATGCGAAAGTATAGCACCAGCGCTCTTTATACGTTATGACAAACTTGTTATTATTTCGTTTCCATGGCAACCGTTTCTTACAGCGAGTAATCGTCATTTTCCAGTTTTCCCGTGGCAACTTACTATTTTCCGGTATAAAAAGTATCCTATGTTGGCCTTTATATTGTATAGTAGTACTCTATATTGTCTATTTACAAAGTTTCATCAAAATTGGGTCAGCCGTTTTGGCGTGAAAGCTCCACAAACATACAAACCGACAACGTTTCACTTTTATATATTGGCGTGGATGACTAATGAGGAAATAGGTATAAGGATTTGAAAGTGGGAATAAGGATCCGATATACCAAAATACTGATTTTTCATCATACCCCACAATTCCAGTTCATAAAGCCATTGATGCGATCAAATATACCTATGAAACTTTATGAATACCAAGAAGATATCCTCTTTCCGTCGGAAAACTTTGAGACGTCCTAACATTTTATACCTTACACATCACATCATTGATCCTTTTAAAGAAAAGGATCACAATATATAAAACAAATCTAAAATCGGGACACACAATAAGCAAACTCTTTACGGTAATGCCTTTAAATATAAAACCCTTTTTGTCTCTTATTTACAATGGAAAAGATAAAGATATGACATCTGAATAAAGGAATTCTGAAAAGCCGTGTCCGCATGAATTTCTGGGACTTTTTCCGAGATTACGGGACGGGTGAGACTTTTTTTTCTCGGCCTTTATATGTCTTTGGTGATATTGTTTTATTTAAATACTGGCTGCGCCCTGCGAATCTGTCCGCCATCTTCCTGCTTTCCGGGATAAAAACGCATGTCAATTTTTCTGATCGGAGTTACCTTTCTGGTTTTTTTTTCTGATATTGCTTTCTTAAGTGGTCGTAAAAGAACATAGATAGATACTTTCGGATTTATGATTATTATCATTACATAATTTCACCGTTGGGGTAGCGTCGATAAACGCTAATTGGCGAGCAGAAGTTGGAAGAGCTGAAGATCGGGCTCAGTGCCGTGCTTCGGGATCCAGCATATTTATACCTAATTTTTCTAGCCTTGCTCATCGCAGCTCTGGTGAAAAAGAGCTGAGCGTGTTTTACGAGTCAAGTATAGTTTAACATTTTTTGTTTTTACTTGCCACCCGCCGCCATCACCACGTCACATCTCAGTAGCTTGCATGTCACTCGCGTTGTTTCCGCACGTTTGCCTGTAGATCACAAGTCAAAGATCCAGGCGCTTCACTCAGCTCAGCAGTCAACTCACAACAGGCAATGTGACCTAGGCGGCTATGTAAATAGATGAGGGAACCGATCTCCTCCCCCCCCCCCCCCCTCCCCGACTGTCATATTAGTAAGACCTGTTGTGAGTTGCTCTTTTACAAAACAAATTAATATCAGTGTCCAGAACAAAAATAACAAGCAACGCGAGTGAAAATCCCTATCAGTTTTGCCACCCTCTAGTATCAGTGATAAATCAAGCGTATCAAATACAGTTTAAACTATAAATAATCAAAAATAAATCTCGCAAATTCTCTTCGTAAGTTATGAACCGTAAGTCTACCCACATTTTTTATATGGTGACTGATAAAATCAAACTAGCAGAAGCACACATATTTGCAAGCTCCACTGAGCGCCTGAGTGAGTTCTGATAGCAATTATACTGAGATAGATCTCCTGCTTTGATCAAAACATAAGATTGTAAGTTTTTCTATACATTGAACAATTATGTCTGTGAAACGCACCCCACCACATACTCCTGAAATAAGATCTGTAACTCCAATTGCTAAGAACTCTAGACATCAAAGTGACGCAGAGTCTGGAGCGCAGACAAATGAAGGAACTTTAAACCGTAAGAGAAAGTTTGATGGCAAGGACGACAGCGATACGCAGTCAGTCATAGCAGAAATGCGCATATTGTTTAATAATTTTTCAATGGAGCAGGAGAAGAAATTTAATAAATTAAACTCAAGATTTGACTGTTTTGCTACCAGAGTCTCGGAATTGACTCAAAGTGTGGAGTTCTTGGCCCACCAAAATGAGGAATTTGTAGAGAGATTTTCTAAAATGGATGCCGAGTGCTTGCGAGATAGGAAATATATCAAAAACCTAGAAGAAAAACTAGATTTTCAAGACCGAAAATCTCGTAACTCCTGTATTGAGCTACGCAATATCCAAAAACTGGCCACTGAGAGTAAATCTCGCCTCTCTGACCTCGTGATTGATTTAGGCGAAAGTATAAATATGCAAATTCAAAAGTCTGATATTAAAGACATCCGTTATAGAGGTCCGTCAAAAAGGATCTTAAACCTATTATTGTGGAATTTTCTTCTGTAATCAAAAAAGAGTTGGTTTTAAGCTCTTGCAAGAATTTTAATAAAGGGAAAAAACGCGACGAGAAGTTGAATACACGACACGTAAAGCTACTAGGATCCGAAAAGCCGATTTATGTGTCGGAGTGCCTCAAATTCAAATCGAAGAAGTTGTTCTACCTTGCAAGAGACATCGCCAAAACTCATGGATACTCCTATTGTTGGACCTCAAATGGAGTTGTATACTTACGTAAAAAGGATATTTTGCCTTTCGTCAGAATCTCAGAGGAGGAGGACCTTGTAAAACTTAAAGACCCTAAGTGACTAAGATACAGGTTTTCAATGGTTTTTATATTAATTGTTCAATTTTATTTGTTTATAATTGTACACCTAGCTTGGCTTCTTACACAATCGATTTATCAATCTCTTTTAAACACACATGCTCATATCATGTACAAAATTCTTAACACTTTTACATCACTTCAACTTAAACACACATACAAAAATCTGCCCCATGTTGTGCTTATTAAGTACACTTTTTTATGTGACTCATACCTCAAAATACGCAATTTTTGCAAACAAATACTAGTACATATTTTGGTGAGTATGGTACCAGCTGTTTATAATAGCTGTGCGTCCGTATTCTGGCCTTTTGCTATTTTTCGAAAATATTATGGATGATTTGATTAATAATATTCAAACACAAATTGACGAACATAATGTTTCTGTTTCATATTGTTGTGAACCTGAGGAGTGCTCTAAATATTTATCAAACAATAATCATTCAAAATTTAATATCGTCACTCAAAATATCCGAAGTGTTTCTCGTAACATAGATGGATTTTCCGCATTTATCATTTTTACAGAATGTTGGTTGTCATGCAACCCAGTCTTGCCACAGCTAACTAATTACAGTGTCACTTCTTCGCAAAAACTTTACAATCAAAATGACGGTCTAGTTTTGTATACAAAATTTAACCATAGCTGTAACAGTTTCGAGCCACAGTTTTTGGACGCAAATTGTATAGTTACTGCAATAAAAAATTATACTGCAATAATTTCCATTTATAGACCGCCGTCCTTTTTAAATATAGATAACTTTATTATTTCTTTGGATAAGGTGCTGACTTCTTTGGCTTCCTACCCAAATATTATTATATTTGGCGATATCAATATTGATATTAAATATGATACTTCGGATCGACACGCCTGTTTTTATTTGAATCTGATCGCATCTCACGGATTGTTAGCAGCACATACACTTCCAACGAGAACTAATAACTGCTTAGACCACATAATGTTGAAATCAAAACTTACTGCTACTACCCTGGTCATACAAAATAGTCTAACTGACCATGATTCTGTTTTGCTATCATTGAATTTGGACGTTATGCGCTCAATTTCGCAAACTCCTACTGTAAGCAAAGTTGATTACGAAGGAATTAGTAAAGACTTAAGTGGCATAGATTTTCAACCGATATTTGATATAGAGAACTGTAATATGGCAACTGAGTTCATGGTTAGTAGGATTTCATGCATTATCCAGGAACATACTAAACAAGTTAATCTTCCAAGACGTAAACGACCTATTAAGCCCTGGATAACACAAGGTCTCGTTCGTTGTATGAGAAATAGAGACAAAATACATAGAACACTTAAAAAGTCGCCAAAGAATGAGACCTTGCGCCTTACTTATTGCAGATATCGTAACTTTCTATCTCGTCTATTAAGAAAACTGAAACAACAATATGAATGCAAACAATTGCGTAAAGCGAAGAACCCAAAAGATTTATGGCAGGTTATTAACTCATTGACGCACCTAAAACCTAAAAGGACTCAACCTCAAGAGCTGTTATCTCTATGTGCATCTCCTTTAGAATCAGCAAATAAAGTTAATGATTACTTTGTTAGTGTTGGAGAAACTTTAGCAAAGTCAATATTGATTTCTCAAAATTTCGCTAGTAAATCTCTTGCGGAAACTCTTTTCTCGCCATCTCAGTCTTTCTGCTTATTTAAAACTGATATAATTGAAATCATTACCGTAATCAACACTTTCAAAGATAAATGTTCAGGAGGTTTTGATAATATACCAACCAAAGTAATTAAAGACAATAAACCTATTCTAGCGGGTCTATTAACTTATATTTGTAATTTAGCTTTGTCTACTGGTTGTTTTCCTACGGTGTTCAAAAAATCTGTCATTGTGCCTATATTTAAGAGTGGACCAAAATAAGTTTTGAGCAATTATAGACCTATCTATCTTGCCAGCTTTGTCTAAAATATTAGAGCGTGTAATAAATAAAAGGCTAATAAATTATCTAGAAAAATTCCATCTTATCTCTAATAACCAATACGGTTTTCGTAAAAACAGGTCTACAGGAGATGCAGTCAATGACTTAACTAACCTAGTGGCTAGTGCTGTTGATAGTGTTGACAAATGTCTCGCAATCTTCTTAGATCTTGCGAAGGCATTTGACACCGTATCAATTCCACTGCTTCTTATTAAGCTAGAAAACTTGGGTATACGGTGCTTACAACTTCAACTTTTTAAGAGTTACCTTGACAATAGAACACAATGTGTAAAACTAGCAGATTCTGTGAGTGAACCTAAACCTGTGAAGTTTGGTGTACCTCAGGGTAGCATACTGGGCCCATCTCTCTTCCTAGTTTACATCAATGAACTCTGCAACCTTAAGTTGTACAATGGTAAAGTAATTACATTTGCAGATGATACTGTGCTTATATTTTGGGGACAGAGTTGGGACCAAGTATTCCATGATGCACAGGAAGGATTTAATAAAGTATCAGAATGGCTGGCTCAGAATCTTTTAAGTCTTAATGCTGATAAAACAAAGGTCATTACTTTTTCAATCTTAAAAAGATCCCAGCCCTCTTTATCAAAATACCAGATCTTTGCCCACCAGACAGGTAACGCCACAAATCTATGCTCAATTAAAGCTTGCACATGCCGAAAATTAGAGAGAGTTGGCTCTGTAAAATATTTGGGTGTAACTCTAGACAGCTCTTTGAAGTTTGACTTGCACATTAGGGCTCTCACAGGTAGGATACGTAAGCTAATCGCTATCTTTAAGAACATTCGCCATGTGGCTGATGAAAAAGTGATGAAGTCTATTTATTTTGCAATCTGCCAATCACTTCTTATGTACTGTGTAGACTCTTGTGGTGGCTGTGCAAAAACTACTTTGCTGCCTCTGGAGAGAGCTCGGCGTGCGGTTCTTAAGGTGATGAACTTTTTGCCGTTTAGATTCTCAACTGAGACACTGTATAAGCAAACAAAAGTGCTCACTGTAAGACAACTCTTCATCTTGAGGATAATTCTGAGGCAACATAAGATTTGTCCCCAGATTGAGTCAAAGCTGAAAAGTAAAAGACGCAATGACAAAATCTATTATATACCAAAATTTAAAACTTGCTTTAGCAAAAAATTTCCTTGCTTTTTAGCTGGTTTTATGTACAATAAGTTGGCAAAAGAGATTCCCTTGCAAGATCTTAACTCTTATAACCTAAAAAAAACAGTTACAAACTTTTTGCTCTCTTATAATTATACTAAAACTGAAAACCTTTTTAAAGTTAAATAAAAATAAAAATTTACTCTTGTACTTTAGGACTTATTTATTTAGGACTTGTATATAGGTACACTTTTCCCACACTCTCATTCATGCCTATCAAATCAACACATATTCAATTTCATATTAAAAACTTCCCTCCCACCATGCACTCGTTCAATAATGCATTTCTGCCAAGCTTACTAAAATCAAATTAACATCTATAAAACTTTTTTTTTCTTTTTTAAATTGTTATATGTATGTTATTATTATTTTTTCATTTTTCTATAAGTGTATAAAATGATAGTATTCTTGTTTTGTATAATTTCAGTTATGTTAATAATTTTATCATTAGTATTTTTTATCACTATGTAATTATTTTATATATGACTTAATGGATGCTAATACCTATGTATTTTAATCTGGGGAAGTGCAGATGTCTTACAGGTTATAAGCCTAGCTTAGGCATCTGCGGCTCAATAATATTTATTGTGAAAATGTAGTAGTAGTATGTACTAGATATTATATGAGTACTTTACCATGCGAGCAGTTGTCTACTGTCAGGTTGACGGCTGTTTTACAAAGTGCAAACCACTTTTGACCAGACGAATGGATAAACATTAAAGTTTATTTCTCCAAATTAGACGTAATTACGTAACTCTCTGTGAAGATGAGTCAGAATACCTCTTAGGTAACTGATAAAGAACCCAACAAGTATCTAAGGTTAATTGAATTGAAAATCAGTTTCAAAGGTTTTGTTGTAGCAAAGATTTTCACAAAAGTTGTTAGAAGTCACAGACTGTTTGTTTTTACAAGATAATTACATTTAGTTTCTTTAATATTGTTTATAATGCTATAGCGATTTTGTCGAATCTGGTAAGCGCTCTAAGCCTTAGAATGAGACTAGTTTTCAAGAGTTACGACAGAACACCACAAAATGGTCTATTTTTAGCGTTTGCTTATGTGTTATTTAATTTCCTGCGCTGGAAGAGGCACCGTATCCCGATCAGTCTTAGATATGGTAGACTAGCTTTCGCCAGTGACTTCGTCCGCGTGGGTTTCAGTTTATCACGTTAAAACGTGTTCTGTGTTCTTCCCCAGGGTTCGAACTATCTCCACATCAAAACTCATCAAGATCAATTCAGCCGGTTGGTCGTGAAAATTTAATAAACACATAGTTACTTTCGCATGTTTCCTTGTCGTATGAGGTAGTGCCGCCCTCTGGTGTCAGAGTTTGTCAGGCCGTTCGAGGACCTCTGACATGGCTTAACGACTGCTATTCATCAATAACAGCCGGGACCGACAGCTTAACGTGCCCTCCGAAGCGCGGAGTGATGGAAACCGGACATAACTTAGAAAAGTCATTGGTGCGGAGCCGACGATCTGGATCTAGGATCCGATATCATTGGATTACCTCGCACTAATATACCGCTAACAAACCGCTAAGCTACCATCACTCTTTATTTTATTGGGTAATCTTACAGGATGACAACAATCTGGGATTTATTTTCATTACAGTTAAATAACCTACTGCAGAATTTTCATTCTCTCAAAAAGAGTGCGAATAAAGAACATTCAAATACAAAATTGGTCGTTTCATGTTACTCAACTGTTGTTTACCATTCCATGCTTATTACATGCACAGACTATACCATTCTCTTTTATCACTTCACAAAGCTATTGTTCCTTTGTCCAATCTCCACGTACCAAAGTTTATTACTAGACTACCAAACGCGGTTTATTGTTAGTAAACCCCAGCGTTAAAATGTTAACACTATTCTGTCACATTGATCCTTGAGTGGGACTCCCAATATAAATCCTTGGGCCTCATATTTCACTTAACGTACCCTAGTTCGCCCTTACGGTCCTCTATTGGAGTTAATGGTATGGTTGAGTTAGAACAGAAATCATTAGTGATTGTATATTAACGTATTTTCTTTCTACACGTTTGTGTAATAATTTATGAGCATAATTTTTCAAAAAACTGATGAAGATGCAAGGTCGTTCACTTGAGGGTGATACCGCCACCTGCTGATAAAAAATGTAGTTCTAGTAAGTTGTTTCGCTGGATACAGCGCCCTTCACATCGGAACTTAGTTAATACAAAATCTGCATTTGAGCAAGGTAAGTGAACCAAATTGCGTTTATGTCGCTTGTTTCGTACGGGATAAAGCGTGCCCACGCGAGAAAGCATGGGCAAAGGCGGCTGCTTATGTGTGCGTGAGTGGATAATTTGTGGTATTTTTTGGTTGATACACAATTTCATCACATAAGACTATGATTTTCCACGAGAATTTGACAGAATAAACACTAATAACAAGGTCGAGATCTTGCTGCGATGTGGTGGCCGATCAACATAACGTGGTATGTGTGCGTGAGCCTTGTGCGTACAAGCGGATCGGCATATCATGGGTACTTCACTTACGATTTTGCGGTGTAGACTCCGACTATTTTTAAACCTTCATGGTCACAATATTGTGCTTGAATTATTAAATGTCTTTTCCATGCTGGGTTTCTTGCCTTGTGTTGTGGCAACACGACACACGGCGCGGCGCTGCAACGCCTGTTGCGCCACAAAACAATCGAACTTGAATACTTTTTTCATATTTCGATCAATGATTTTATTAAAAGCCAAAAATTAGAACCCGATTACGGTCGGGTGAAAAATAGCCTATAACACTCTATACATGAAAACTAACCGATTGATACCACGTTTGTCAAAATAGGACTAAGTTTTTAATTTGAACATAATATAACCATTTCCATGTTTGTTTCCGAGTCATGGATGTAATATAGGTATCTATGTATATTTATCCGTTACCTAGTGCCCATAGTACAGGGTATCCTAGTTTGGGGCTAGGTAATTGGTGTGGAATTGTCCCGAATATATTATATTATATATTATTTTACATACATAGACTGTTAACTTCATTACCCTTCCCATGCTTCGCCGTTTTTGCTCTTATACTTCCTTGCTCCATATGTACGTGCCTAAAAACACAATACACAGCACCACAATACGGTCAAAAAATTAAGCACACTTTATACAGAGGGCGCTCATTACTAAACAAATTCGCGCTAGAAAAATAAATATTTTTAAATGGCCGCCATTTGACACAGCTTTCAAGTCAAATAAATTACGTCTCATGAACAAGAAACTTTAACATAACAGTGCATTTATAACATAGATTTAATTACACTTTTTTATTTTTTGCAATAATCGCTTCCCTCAATCACTCCATCTCAGCCGCGGCTAAAACATTAAGTAAATCTTATTTCCTGCCGGTTTTGATTATACGATCGAGAAAATTAGAAAATTAAAGAAGAGAAAATTTATACGATCCAGCAAGCCACGCTTCCGCAGCCGACGGATCAACTGGAGCGCATTGATTCGTTCTCAAACACTTTGTTTATACATTATATCTCAAGTGTCTGTGAGGGCCAGGGCTTACAAAGAGGTCAGAATTAGTAAAAGAAATGAATAGGGAAAATGTCGATGTGAAAATTCGCTTGTTTTTTTACTGACCTTAAAAATGTCGTTGTTGTAGGATCTAATTATACATATTCGTACTCTAATTTCTATACAGATTTGGATCCAATTTTTACAGTAGCTATGACAGCATATATCTGTAAAACCAGGATTTTAGCGTCGGGGTGTTTGTGGGGAACCCTATTTCCTACACACAGTTCCTTTATCGATCCTGTAGATCAAAAAGCGCGTCCCGCATCGCCCGCGGTAGTTCCCTGTAGCGCGTATGGCCACCATAGTCACCGTAATCTGCTCAGGTATGCCTGATAGGTTTACCTGAACAGATTACTTGTACAGTTAAACATTAACGTGTGTGATACAACTGTAATGTCATATCATGTCTTGTGTACAGGTAACCTGAACACAATTGAATGTTTATGTTTTTGCCTGACGATGCGTTTGCCGTACAGATAAATCAGAGATTAAACATATAGCTTCATTAATGCGTAAATAGTTATTTAATTGTAATAGGCTCGAATTTCAGAATATTAAAAAAAAAAAGTTATATTTGTAATAACACTTTTCTATAGCTTTTATTTGAGGTTTTCGTCTATTAATAACGAATAACTTAAACTGAGAAAGTTGACAAAGAGTACGCAGATCACGTCGTGCCGAAGCCATGGTTGAAACAGAGACTACTCAACAGGTTTGTCGTTACGTGCGTGTACCTTATGGAGCTTGGATATGTCTGAAAAGTAAACCTGTCAGGTATATCGTTACGTGTATGGCCACCATAATACTCACCTACACCTCTCCGGGCCCCGTGGTTTTGATTTGGCGTTGTTTTTAGGGTTCCAACCTAATGTCCCGTTTCCTCCACTTGCACTTCCTTGTTTAATTTATTAGTTTTTTTTTAATCCCGAAGCAAAAAGAGGGGTATTATCCCTATAATAACAAGACTGATAAAAAAAATAGTGTTATATTTTTAGGATTCATGTATGTTTGTATGTGAGTTTCTTTTTTTCTTCTTTGTATTAATCCCGAAGCAAAAAGAGGGGTATTATACTTATAATTACAAGACTGATCAAAAAAAATAGTGTTATGTTTTTAGGATTCATGTATATTTTTATGTGTGTATGTTTGTATGTGAGTTTCTTTTTTCCACCATTAATTTTAAATGCCTACACTTTAGACGCATGGGGTATCCACGTTAGAATCCTTACATCCCTTTGAGTAAAATAGGTTATCTATTTCTTTATACCGCTTTGGTAGCAGTATAGCTCAATTATCAGTATGGGTATCAAATTGAAGTTATTGGCCTAAGTTCTTATTTTGCAGGCAAGCGTGTTCTTTTAGCTTTCAAGCTAGTTATTTTGAAGCCTACACTTAGGTCAATTCACTTTTCAGATATTAAATAGGTACCTATTGAATTTGATGGTTCTAATTGATCAGAATCGTTTACACGCTTCCTAAAAAGCCATGTACCTATATTGCTCTTCCTTATCCCACATACCCTTACTGCCAGGCATCAGTAATACCACCGCTTAAGTGGCGGAACGCTGTCCCTTCTCAACCAAGGCAAATAATTAATTAATGCTTTGAGATCACTGCTGACGAGCTTAGGCTTGCCTCTTGACAAATGGTGAATACCGCTGATTTATTGTGTTGGCGTTTGGGAAGGATGACGTCATAGATCGGATGTTTAAGGCGCAGGGGAATGCGCCACACTCCCACAATGAAAAATTGTTCTGTCTCTGAAAAGAAGGCCGTTTAAAGAAAAAGAGGACATCTGCTAAGATTTATTATTGCTAAATCTTGTTCGGGAGAAAAGTAACAGTTCAATTATACTCTGATTTGATTCTCACGGTTCTGATCGTCCTGATGCATCGCCTATACGGTATGCAATCAAATCATAATTCTTAGTGTGGTTCTGCACGTCACTATAACGCACACATTACAAGCCATTTAAGTAAGTAGTAAACTTATTTGTTTATAGTCTGAACTTATTGTACATTGTACTTGTATTTTTGAGAAAAATAAATTATTATTATTATTATTAAATTATTATTATTACCAAGCCTTAGGTTTTCTATAGGATTTCTATACAGATACTGGCACGATAACTAGCTCAGGTCTTATCTGTGGCAAATGGTTTTACGTACAGTTATCAAATAACGCTAATATTTCAAACCCACTAGTAAGCACTAAAGATATTACATCTATGCTATGTGAATTGGTCTTAAAATATTATAATTTTCTAGACTGAATGTGTAACACCTCTAAATATGTTATTTATTACACACATTAGTTATGAGATCCAGACTCCAAATTGCTTTCTTGAAAGTTTACGCATAAAAGTTTATTAAGAACCTGTCGCAAATATAACCGACACAGTTGAGAATTTCGGGGTAAGGCAGACCACAAAAGACAAAAGAAAAATAACGAATATCTAGACCAGTAACCCGGTAGTTTTGCCCTACAAATGGTGGAGTAGAAGATGTTTTGATTTGTATTGCTTAGTTGTGAGGTCTTTACGCAAAAAAAAAAACAAATTTTCGACCTCGAGGGGTGGGAGTGTTAGCCGCCTTCTTGAATTGAAGGGGTCAAAATTTGGTATTTTTCTATATGAAGGGTGTTTTTTTTAGAAGTATAGAACTTTCAAATGGAATAAAACAAAGATGATTTTTTAAATTGACATGAAATTTACTGTATTTGGAAGATAATTTTATGGCATTATAATTTAAATATGATTTCTGGCATATGACCGCCACGGCTGGCTCGGACGTAGTCCAATCTGGAGATCCAATTTTCGATGACCTTTTCCAACATTTGTGGCAGTATATCGGCAATAATGCGGCGAATGTTGTGCTCCAAGTGGTCAATCGTTTCGGGCTTATCGGCGTAGACTAGCGATTTCACATATCCCCACAGAAAATAGTCAACCGGCGTTAAATCGCAGGATCTTGGAAGCCAATTCACGGGTCCGAAACGTGAAACTATGCGGTTACCAAACGTTTCCTTCAATAAATCAATTGTGGCACGAGCTGTATGACATGTTGCCCCGTCTTGTTGAAACCACAGCTCCTGCACATCATGATTGTTCAATTGGTGAACGAAAAAGTCAGTAATCATGGCTCTATAGAGATCATCATTGACTGTGACGTTCTGGCCAGCATCGTTTTTAAAGAAGTACGGACCAATTATTCCACCAGCCCATAAAGCACACCAAACAGACAGTTTTTCAGGATGTAACGGTGTCTTAACATAAGCTTGAGGATATCATCACTCCAAATATGGCAGTTTTGTTTATTGACGTATCCATTTAACCAAAAGTGAGCTTGCGGTCAGAGCTTATGAAAATTCGCTTATGAAAATCGGGATCAACAGCAATTTGGTTTTGCGCCCATTCTCCCAATCTACGCCTTGCTAGGTCTTCCTCTACGCTACGCTCTACAGCAGCAATGAATTCTTCTGTACGCACTGTACGACGTCTCTGTGGATGCGTATTATAATTTAGAGTAAACGTGGTCAGAAAACGTTCCATAGTTAATCGAATTAATTGCTCTGATGGACGATTATGTTGACCATAAAATGGACGTAGTGCGCGATACGTATTTCGAACAGAACCATGACTTTCAAAATAAATTTGCAAAATTTGGAAGCGTTGTTCAGGCGTCAGTCTATTCATGTTGAAATGCCAAACCAAACTAAACATAAATCACTTGACAGCTGACAAAATGGCCGCCAGTTAAAAAAGTGTTGCCAACTTAAAGTTCTGTACCTTTAAAAAAAACACCCGTTAGATCTTTAACTGTTAGCTTTATGGTAAAAGTGTCTATGAAAAGTATAAAGTTGACAATAATTGCAAAATTATTTGCATTCTCAGTTGTTCTGTAAATCTCATTGAAAAAAGTTACAAGAAGCGAAAAACACATCTTTACTGAAAAATTGACTAATGCTGGAACATCGTCCTAACCGCTGAATTTAGAGTCTTGATATTTGTAGAGTATGTAACGTTGTGTGTGTCTAACAGCGTAGACCAAAAGATGAATTATGAAAAAAACGCATTTCAAGGGGTTTAAAAAGGGGGTCAATGTTTTAACAAAATACCTCTAGTTTGCAGACACTGTTTACACCAGACAGTCGAAATCTTGAATGTAAACTCACGAAATAAAATAAACTTACACGTTTCAGGATTTTTATAAACGTCAATTTAGAAAATTTCTAAAAATCCTGAAATAGAAAGTTTTTTATAAAATATAAGAAAATTGTTTTATTTTTGACTTGTAGTTAGAATGGGGTCTGAATTGGCAATTTGCACGAAAAAAACGTGTAAACCGCGTGAGGCAAGCCACTGTCTTTAGGACTTTGTATACAGATTCAGATAAGAGGCGTCTGTATAGGCTTGTCGTCACCGAGTCTACGAGTATACAGATGCGAGTAAATGTTTCATAAACTAGGAGAGGTTCTTAATTCGACGTGTTTGTTTTAGTCTATCTACAACGCTTACTCCAAGACTACGCGGTGAAAATAATGACGTGCCACTTGACATTATACAAATTCTTTTTTATTAACCTGAATATTCAGGTCTACCAGTGCTTAAAACTTTTACCGAGAAGCTGTAGTTGGCTGTAGCATCTCTTTTTTCAACTTGCTTCTATTTCAAGACAATTTTTTTATATATTGTAAAAGTGCAAAGTTCTTGAGTTATGTTGCGTGTCGATTTATGCTATCTCATAAAATGAAATAGAAACTATTTTATATTTATAGTTGATGTGTTCAATTTGGTTGGTGTAAGTGATAAATGTAGCGTTGCCCTGTGCAATTGTGCAATGTGGTAGTCATGTAAGAAATAAATGTACGGTTGCCCCGTGTGTTAAACCTCTAGTTTAAGTAATGAGCTGCATCATAAGTACGCTTAGACACTTCCCTGAAAGATCAAAATAAAATAGAATGGAAATGTCTACAAGTAGCTCAGTCATTTGGCGCGAAGTAACAGCATTTCTATAGACGGATTTTGAAGCCCCGCGTCGAGAAAAATTTTGGGTATACAATAATTCAATTCAATTCACAAATATATTTTATTATTAGTATTCTGGAGCTCTCCAAAAATGGTTGCTTTTTATTTTCCAGCGAAAAGCAAGGTTATCACACTATTGCGTTTAGCCAACGTTTTACATCCTTATTGATTTTTCGTTTCAATTTTTTTGACAGATTGCAAACAAGGACGCTATCTTGCGTTTTTCCAAATTTTGCTGCGCCGTCATAAATAGTTCAAATGTTCCGCTAGATCCTACGCATTTACTGTATACACATGTATGTATTGGCAACCTCTTTAGATACAAGGTTGCGTGAGGACCGACACTGCATACCATATAATTTATATCGGGTGAAAAACACCATAACTTTTTCTTGGCGCTTGAAGTTGCTATCGTTTTTTTTGTTTATTTATTAGCTCTAGACGTTGGCAATGTTGGCATCTATCATTATCGATGTGCAAGCTGTGGCCGAGGGTTTGACCGCGTGAACATATTTCTGGGATAAAAGTACACATAAAGTACAAAATGAATAACAAACAACTTTTTTTTACTCGCAAATCGGTTTTTTATCTATTGCTCGGCTTTTTGTCGAATTAATATATGAAGTACACAAGATTTAAAGTCAAACCCAAACTATCCAACAGTTAAAACTACATCGCAATCGGTCCAATAGTTTTTGCTTGATACGTAAACATACAGACAGACAGACTAATAGACAGGCAGACGGACAGGCAGACAAAGACTGACAGATTGACAGATTGACTATTAAAAAAAAATTGTTCATTAGCTTCCCCTAGACCATTTTTTTTAAATATCAGCTTTGTACAGATTTTCTGTAACTTACTGCTTTATTATAAGTATAAATAAGCTTATAATTTATGCTCCTGTATTACAAGTTTAGTTACGAGTATGCATGCTTAACCATTTTATCTCCAAACTAGCTGTACCCACGTGGTAATTTCGCTGGGTTATAAGTAACCTATGTGTCATTCGGTCATGACGTAATTGTAGAGAGTAATGTGATATAATATGTAAAGGACTCTACCGGACAATTAGTATCTTTCGAAAGCTGCACTGAGAAATACATTCAAAGAAAAATTGCTGTAGCATGGAACAAAATATTGGGGACTGAAAGAAATAATGACGAACAAGAGAAGTAAGGTACATTATAAAGAAAAAAGTAAGCATATGAATTTGCTACAGTACCACGTCTAACGTACGGCTGCCAGACATGGTCTCTCAAAAAGGAAAATGAGGTAAGAATTAGATTCTGTTAAATAAAAATGGAGAGAAGCATCCTTACTTTGAACATTTCATCATCTCATTGATTTTTAACCCCCGATCGAGAAAAGAGAGAGTTGTTATAAGTTTAGGGTGTGTGTGTGTGTGTAGTGTGTGTGTATGTCTGTCTTCAGCATCGTAGCTCCCAAATAAATTGCACATAAATTTTTAAATTGTACTTGCTACGTGATGTTTTACGGAATAGTACATAGAATGCATCGACCTTATTGTAGATGACATCAATATATTCGACAGTTTTCTAAAAAAAACTAACAATAATGAAGTATATCCTGATAATGTAATTTTCTCTTTTTTCCATTCCATAAAAGCTTTGAAGACTTTCATGTATTTTTTCTTTAATTTAGGTAAATTAAAAATAAAAATCTAATCGCTAATATCTGGCGCATCAAATACAAAAAAAAAAGTTTCTGCTATCTAGTACAAAATATGTAATTCAATGCTTTCTACTGATTAACTAATCATCGATAATTATTAATTACGAAAATAACGCAAGCGTAAATCCCAATTAACGTGAATTGAACCTATGATTTTGGTACATTTATAATGTTAAAGTGTTCCAAAAACCGGCATAAGTCTCTTACATATTATTACATATCCATACAAGAAAATAACGACCGTGCTTAAACCAAACCCGGAGACTATGGCTCAACTTTAGCATAATAAAGCTGGCACTGTCCTCAGCGGATAAGATATTATGATCAGACAAAGGCACCAAGTTTTCCATTCATTCAAGTCTGAATAAAGAGCAGTTAATAGTAGGTACACATGGACCAATATACGCCCTCACTAAAGAAATTACTACAGTACTTCGACTGAAAATAATTGTAAATGATGAGTCAACCCACAAAACTTCTCTAAAGACCTCTACAAGCACAAATTAAAAATAAATACATAAATTATAGATAGATTAGAACTATCTCGATCACATCAGCTATCAAATAGAAAAAACCGCATCAAAATCGGTCCTTTCTATTGGGAGCTACGATGCCACTGACAGACACACATATACACACCCTATACTTATAAGACCCATCTCTTGTCGCGTTTGGGGGTTAAAAATAAGTCGGTTTGAACTTATTTTTAAGTTTGCTTTATTTCCCTATTTTGAGTGGCGTGAACAATACATAAACATGCGATTACAGCAATCGCAAGTGACTTGAGGAGGATTCATTGAGGAGTTACTTTGTATCTCCGAAGATCTTCATCATATAAATATATATATATGGGACCATACCTAAAGCATATACTATAAAAAAAAACTTCAAAATCGACCCACATTTGACGGAGATATCGCGTCATAAAATGGGTGAAAGTCTGTGGTGAAAGTTAATAAAATTAAGTCATGCCTTAATTTTCCACCTTTAGAGGTGAATTATTTTCATGAAATTTAAATGGGACTACTCCTGAGGCATACCCTATCCATTGAAAATATATTTTTTAAATCGATCCACATTTGCCGGAGATATCACGTAACATATATACAAAAAAATCATACCGGTCGAATTGAGAACCTCCTCTTGAAGTCGGTTGATAAAACAGATTTTACAAATGTCGATCTTTACTTAATAAAAATAATAATAATGTCCATTCATTTTCACTAAAACCGAATACCACAATACAGTATTTGTGCCGGATAAAATAACTTGATAACTTTGGTACCAAAATAAGGAATACGAAAGTTCAATGTTTACTTAAAGTTTGAAGTACAGGTGTAGCCCAAGAATTTACAAAGATAATTCTATAATCACGACTTTCTAATGCTGATTAATGATGGGAATAGCCATGGGCTGCATCATCCGTAGATTCTTGGTTATTTGGAAGTTGGGTCCTTCAGAATATGAAGTTCTAGCTTTCCCGCCCGCGACTTCGCCGCGTACTTAGCAAGGATTAAATACCTGCTTTCCAGTTCCATCATCACGTAGGCTCGATGGTACTATTATTATTGTACTTATCTACACTATTATAAAATTGTGTATACTTTTTATTTTTATTTTAACTTTTATATGACAATTTAGAAGTACTATCTACGAATAATAATAAGAGTACAGTAGTTGCAGCGGAAGTATGTGTCTCGGAAATTGACTGCTAGTCGCTGCGCAAATTGCTATTGTTCAGGCGCAATCCCAATGTTGAAGGTGAAGAAGAAGAATAAGAATAATTTATTATCCAGACAAATTATAGTAGGTACATTACAATTACAATAGAGTTGGACAGTAAGATTTGCATAAATAACACTTGAGTAGATGTACAGGTTTGCAACAGGCCCCAAACTAGGCGAAGCCTATATTGTGTGAGCCCTGGTATCGGTTACTTAATTATAGTTATCCATTGAACTGTACATGTTAGTTCGAAGTTTTTGAAAAATACCGAAAACATTCATTATTCGAAGTTATACATTATCAGTAAGAAGTAAGGTAAACATTGAAAAGTCAAAATTAATTATAATATATTACATAATTACATGGTATATTCAATTATAAATTAAATTAATTGTGTAGTGTATTGATTCAAACAAGAACAATATGTCATAGTATGTTTTATTTTTTACACTGTCTAGAATTAATAATTCCACGTTTCAGTGATGGCCGCGCGAGTATAGTTATGCGTCACCTGCCCTACTAACATGTATGGAAATATCTTAACTTCAAACCTCATTATTTCGGATCAGACTGATTTTAGAGGTATATTCGTAATAGTAAATTTTGTTTGTTACACTGTCTAGAATTAATAATTCTATGTTTATATGAAGACCGCAAGAAAAAAGTTTGCAAAAATTTGCGCCAGTTTTGGTCATCGTCTATTGATGTCACTAATTGATGCGTATTTATACTCTACAACGAAAAAGAACTTCGTAAATATCTTGCGCCTCTTGATTCACTTAATTTGTATGAAAAGGTTAAAATTAGATTTTCTATTACTATCGTATTGTATTTATAATCATTAGCTGTTTGATGTCCGAAAATATTACACACTAATAAGTTACAAAATTGTATATTTGTATTTTTTACTGGGTAGATCCAACTTCGACAAAGAGGTCAACTGACGAATCCAACTCGGATGGGCAGCGTTCGGGAAATTACGCCATATCTTCTCGTCGCAGTTACCACAGTACCTCAAGACGAAAGTTTATAATCAGTGCGTGTTGACAGTGATAACATACGGCACTGAGACGCGGTCACTAACTATTGGTCTCATACACAAGCTCAGAATTGCGCAGCGCGCAATGGAGAGAGCTGTGTTCGGTGTTTCACTACGTGGTAGAATCCGAAATGAGGAAACCCGTAGAAGAACGAAGGTTACCGACGTAGCTCTCAGAGTTTGCAAGTTGAAGTTGTAATGGGCAGGCCATATAAGTCGCAGAACCGACAACCGTTGGGGAATAAAGGTTCTCAAATGGCGACCACGAACAAGCAAGCGAAGTGTGGGGAGACCCCCCACACGATGGACCGACGACATTGTAGCCATCGCAGGAAGTCGGTGGATGGAGGTGCACAAGATCGCTCGTCGTGGCGCTCTTTGAGGGAGGCCTATGTTCAGCAGTGGACTTCTAAAAGCTGGCATGAGATGATGATATTTTTATTGTATACATTATCTTTGGTCCCAGTTGCTATAAGCCGCTTCTCAAAAGTTACGTCATGCGGTTTTTTTCGCATTATCAACCACGCGTTCCTGATGATTATCGTAGTTAACATGAAATCCAAGAGATGGCGCTGACTTTTCTCTAAGGGGAAATTGCTAAAAAGTTTGTTACGTCAACCCCTTCTCTATGGTATAGCACCAAACCAATGCTCTTGAAGTTTTTGACAGACTTGTTATTTCGTTTCCATGGCAACCGTTTCTTAAAGCGAGTAATTAACATTTTCCAGTTTACCCGTGGAAACTTAAAATTTTCCGGAATAAAATGTATTCTATATTTTGTTCTAGGGTATAAGCTATCTACATTCAAAATTTTATCAAAATCCGTCCAGTCGTTATTGCGTGAAAGCTCCCCAGACAAACAAACAAATAAACAAACAAACAAACAGACAATGTTACACTTTCATATATTGGTATGGATCTATATTCCAGTCAATAGAGTATATAGGGTATATAGGTACAATGATATACTGCAATCAATCCCCTTTTACCCGAGTACGGCGAAGCAAGGGAAGGGTAATGAGTTTAACAGTATATGTATGGTATGTGGATGTTCCACCGTAGCCCCTATTGGTCCGATTTTGACAAACGAGGTATCAATCGAGGTATCATCTTCAAGTATAGTGTCATGGGCAATTTTTTACCCGACTACGGCGAAGCAAACAAATGTTTATGTGTACAAACTAAAAACTTGGTCCGATTTTGACAAGCGAGGTATGAATAGATTGGTCTTCAACGCAAGAGTGTCATAGGGTTTTGGCTTTTGAACTTATTTATTGATTACCCGACCTTAGTCGGGTTTGAGTTTTTGAACTTATTTTTCTTTCTTTACATCCCTCTCGAATTTTGAAAACAAAACAGTTTGAAATGGTAATTAGGTATATTACAAAAAATACAAAAGGTAATAATTTAAAAAAGTTTAAAAGGTGAACATTTCAGGACGTTCCCAGAACGGACCCACCGCTGGCTTTATAAAATATCGAGTTTCTTGGAGATGCCAGTTTCGTTTTTGAGTGACGGCATCGAAATCTGCTCCAAACTTATTAATCAAGTTATTGGTGCAGAGCCGAGATTCCGAACCGTGTACTGTTAGATTGTGAAGCGCATGCTACCGCTGGGCCATCTCTGCTCCAACAACTCAAAGCATCATAGCTGGTGATACTTCAATATATTAAGCGAAAACTTAAATCAAATATCACCCCACGTACTCGTAGTAAGTATTAGTCACCGACTCAGCAAGACATTCAAACTTGTACCTTAAATTCTCGTCTACAAGAACATCTCTTGAACCAAGAGTAAAGTAAGCGCAATAAATACACCTATGGTCCTAACTGATAAGCAATGATAAAACAAAGGCTCAACTTCTCATCCGTTCAAAGGATCTGAATTAAGCGTGTAGGAAAAAGGGCGCGTGTGATAGGTACAGGATCGTTGGTCTTTCCTAACTTCCCTAGCGCACTCTTGTGACCTCAAGTGACTTTGAATAGATAAACTTAAAACTGAAAACATTTTTTTCCTAGATTTACTGAGCCGTAACTGCAAGTAAGCCGTAATTGCGAAATATATCTCGCAAAAGTTGTAATCAATGTGACTCCTCTATTTCTAAAATGCTTGACCGAGACAGTTGTAATTTACACATGCCCGTAAAACATGATAAAGATAAATTAGAGTATAGTTGGAATTATCTATACTTATAATAAAACTATAACGAGTCCAATTCTGTACATAGAAGATATATAGATTTTTTTTTTTGGAGATTGCTCTTTATTCGATACTGAAGCCAAAACAGTATTATTTTTCATTTTTGTCTGTATGTCTGTATGTATGTCTGTCTGTCTGTGTATCTGTATCTTGGCTAGGCATCACGCCGAAACTACTGAATGAATTTAAATAAAACTTGGTATGATTTGAGTTCATTCTACGAGGTAGGACATAGTATAATTATAGTCCCGAAAAATTAAAGGGTTCCCGCAGGATAGGCGTAGAAAGTTATTTAAAAGAACACGTATCACGCTGAAACTACTGAACGGATTTTGATGCACTTTGGCACAGTCATAGTTTATATAAAGGGTAAAAATTGAGGATACTTTTTATCCCGAAGAAATAAAGAGTTCCTGCGGGATAATGTCCCAAATTCTGTATTAAGATATTTTGTAAAATTTTTTGGAGGCCTTTCTATATTCAATACTTAAGCAAAAAAGTTTTTTTTAAATTTTTGTTTATCTTCTGTCCGTCTGTCTATCTGTTCCTTGGCAGCAAATCACGCCAAAAATACTCAATGAATTCAAATAAAACTTGGTATGATTTGAGTACATACTTCGAGGTAGGACTTTGGACACTTTTCATCCCGAAAAATTAAAGGGTTCCAGCAGGATATAGGTGGAAAATTCTTTAAAAGAACACGTAGCACGCTGAAACTGTTGGAAAGATGTTGATGCAACTTGGCACAGACATAGTTTATAAGATGGGTGAAAATTATGGATACTTATTGTCCCGAAAAAATAAAGGGTTCCTGCGGGATATGGGTCCAAATTCTGTACATTCAAGATATTGTGTTTTTTTGGAGGTAATTCCATATTCGATAATGAAGCCTAAACTGTATGTCTTTTCATTTTTGTCTGTATGTCTGTCTGTATCTTGGCCGCGCTTTACGCCGCCGGAACTACTGAATGAATTCAAATGAAACTTGGTATGATTTGAGTTCATACTACGAGGTAGGACATTGGATACTTTTCATCCAGAAAAAATCAAAGGGTTTCCGCAAGATATGGGTTGAAAGTTATTAAAAAGAACACGCTGAAACTACTGGAGATACACATATATCTATACTTATAATAAAGCAGTAGGTACGAAAAAGGTTGTACAAAGAAGATAAATAAAGAAATGCTCCTGGGTGCTTAAAAAAGGTATTGAATAAGAATATAACTTTTTTTTGTAATCGTGTCTTTCTGTCTGTTTGTCTGTATGTTTGTTTGTTCACGCATCACGTAAAAACTACTGGACCGATTGCAATGCAATTTTCATTGTTAAATAGCTTAGGGTTTGATTTAAAAACTGATGTAATTGGTATATCAATCCAGTGAGTTAAAAGCCGAGCAATTGATAAAAATATTTTTGACGGCTGAAGAAATTTCAATCAAATGTTGGTATATAGGTCCTGGAACAGCACATTATGGTACTTTGAACCTACAGAAAAGTGCACGCGTGCTAGGTACAGCTAGTCTTATATATACTTCCAATATTGCGGGTATGCTGTGATGAAACTTTCGAGTTCCGAAGGAAATCTTGTGTCTGCGGAACCATACACCATGCGTGGTGCGACGCCGGACACTATGCGTAGTGCGACACTATAGACTATGCGTGGTGCGACACAGTACACTACTTATGCACAGTGCGACACCAAACTCTATGCGTGGTGCGAAATAGAATTGACCGGTTTTTATTTGGTCGCTTATTACAAATAAAATGTTATTTTTAGACAATACTCTAATTGTGTAAGACACATGAATTTACGTAAATAGCCACGCATAATGAGCATAATTGACAACTAAAATAAGTACTTAAATGTTTATAATCATTAGATACTCGTAGAACTTGTTGTTCTAAATGTCTGTGTTTACGTAAACGCTGAGCTTTTATGTAAAATGTTCCAAGATAAAACAAGTCTACGTAACCCGTACCATACTTCAAAAACTAGTAGGGCTCAAGAAACTTTCAGTTCTTGAGCTCTAATAAATTTTAAATTCAAGAAAATCTATAGAAATACTTATAAAATCTTATTCATTTCTAAACATTAAAGCGTGTCGTGTTCTCGTGCAGCTGCTTTATGGATGTGATACCTAAAAAAGTCAGAAATATTAAAAAGTTAATATCTATTTATCGATAAAAAAGAGATTTCGATAAATAGATATTACTTGTTATAAGTTGCGTCAAACTGTTAAAACTCTAGCTAACCCTCAGATCAATCCAAATGTTGAGACAACTTTTATCATACAATTATGAAAACTGGCGTTACGACGATGCGATGATATAGTGAATTTACACTGATGGATGTGTTGTCTTCTGCGTTTTAAAGTCACGGATTGCTCAATTGTGGAGACAGGGATTTTTGCATGTCAAAAAATATAATCATAGCGAAAAACTAAAAGAGCTTGTTTTCAAACACACACTACCGAATACAGCTACACTACAGACCGTTCAAAAGGTCAAAGTCAAAGTATTTTATTATAAATAGGCCAAAATATTAGCACTCTTACAAGTCAAAATAAACATCTCTTGAACAAAGAGAAATACATAAAATATTATAAAAAGATCAAATCATTCCAAATTTAGATAAACTAAGTATTCTTTGAGTCTTTATATTTATGTTGTTTTACTCGTAGTATTAGCTCGTGGCTTTTCCTATTGACATAAACAAACAAATGCAGCTGCACTAAAGACCTCTTTCCAAACCCAACTGCAACGTTTGTATGGAGGAACATCGTCCTGCCATACGTGAGAGAATTCAGCACAGACTATGATCAACCGTTATTGACCGTCTTTGTTGTAATTGCGTTGGTGTTAACTCAATCCTGTTTCTAATATTTTTATTTTTATTTATAGCTCGTTACAAATCAAGAAAATCCCTTAGCTACCCGTGCAAAGTCGGGGCGAGTCACTTCTTTTTCATATAGTGCTGAAATGGCTACTATAATGTAGTATAAAAATAGTTTAACTGCCTAACCAGTGGTAATAATAGAAGATAGTGGTAAACCAAAAACAGGTGTAGAGAGAATCTCTCAGGGTTACAACTATCTTCAGTTGACACGGGCTATGGCCGTCAAGTGGGTCCAAGGTTGGTCCGGGGCGAGCTCAACGCATCTTTCCAACCTAATCCTAGGCTTTGCCTGTGTCTGGGGTAACATTTTCGGGCAGTAGGCAAGATGGGCTAAAGTGATTTGCTAGTCAAATTCAAATAATAGAACTTGGAAAGAGTTTGAAAAAGTTATGAATGACAAGGTCCTTGTGGAGAAAAAATATAACTTGAAGCACGAACAAAGCTGAACTGTGAATGGACTCTCAATTTTATTTGAAAAGTAACTTTTTTAAAGATAATTTCACTGACAGCTACAAACATAGTTTTCTGGAACAGTGAAGTGAAGCCTAAGCAGTGAAGCCTAATTCTCTAGCATAAAGTATTCAAATTCCAGTTCCGATCTACCATCATCTCATGAAAAACAAAGTCAAACGTTGCTCGAAATGCGAATTTTATGGTAATGTTACCGAAAGTTGGGATTATGGTGACTCCAGACTACCTTCCAACCATCCAACTGATCGTCCAAACTTCGATATGTGGAAGGGTGGTCCTTACACATTTGAAATAGTTCGGTCGAGTTGGTTCGAGATCGGAGTGTCGGCGGTAAAACAACCAGAAGTCAAAGGAGTTTGGAAAAGTTCTCGAACTTGATTAAACCGAATTTCCACACATCGAAGGTTGTACAATCAATTGGACGGTCGTGCAAAATTCAAAATGTACGCCATATTTACGATGTACTGTTGGTATCCACCATAATTGTTATTTTTTTAATTTTTAGTCGTTTGTAGGCTTGAATTATTAGGCGCTGATCAGATAGGGCGCGGCCGCACCTATCGCTTCGATGTTTGGCCGAACGTTTAGAGTTGGAGAGTTGGACGTTAGTCTTGAGCCACCATAAATTGATTCAAAATTATATTTTTTATTCAATTCACAAATCAATCTCGATTCGGTTAACTTTTATTCAATAATTAAAGAGAGTTAGGGTGCATGATGTGGCTAAATCTTTAAGTTAATGTGTATTTTAATTCCATTTCTTCATTTTTCTCTCTGCTTTTACTTTTTTTCACTGCTCGCTCTCATGCATTGATCTACGTATAAAAAGTTTCCCGTGATACAAGCGGAACTAAAGCTGTTCCCAAGTTTTGTTTCGTACTGAGCAGCGATTTTTTTATCAAAATACTTGTAATGTATGAGCTTCATCTCTTAGGGGTTGGTTGGTTGCAAATGCGAGTTTGGAACTGTTGAGGGATGTGCTTATTTGTCAGTAGGTTCCTACCTATTGTTCCTTTCGGCTGCGTACTAAGTGTTATTGTTGTTTTCGTATCAGTTTTTTGCCGCGAGGCAAAGACTCCAAAGTAATAACGAAAATACATAAAAAAGTGCCTTCTTTTATGTCTTTTCGTTATTGAAATTACTTGTACTTATGATATACAAAAAATATAAAACGGCATTTTGCTTTTTGGTTATTAAAATGCATTCGTGCATGCTAAGCATGAACGTTGAGAAACGAAAAATCGAACAAGAAAAAACCTGCAAATTCCGGATTGCCGGTAAATCGCTCCCCAAATTGAGCTCTATCCGTGGTCCAAACACGTACGCCGAATCTTTACTTCCGGGGGGACGCTTTACTTCATCTATTGATAAGTTATTAATTAAGAACTTATCTCATTATATTGCTTGATTAGCGTCGTACGGCAGAAAGTCCTGTTACCGACTATTAGTTAAACAGAGGTTTGAACATCGTTCTCCAAACTGGTTGATACGACTGTTTTTGGTTAGATTGTATCAGGGCCAGCGGGCGTTGCGGCGCCTGCGGCTTACCGTACCAAACCTTTCACCATGTTTCCTGCCCATAACATACACCCTTGCCTCGTAGCCAAAGTAACCTTGCTGACTTTGCCGAGCTCTCAAATATTTTTACATGCTAACAGTTTTACTTTGCCCTCACGTTCCTACTCCGTGTACCCTATGAAGTGAAGGTGTTAAATCCCGTGAGTTTTGTGTCATGACCAATTTTATAAAAGATCCCTTTATAAGAACCTTTGGGGACTCCCAAAACCATTTCAGGTGGAATTGGGTTAAATTGTTAAGAAACACTGTCTTGCCCTCACACATTTGGCACATATCGTCTTAGTATCAGTAATTTCTGCACACTACTGCTTGGCATTACTGGTTGCATATCTGGTGAAGTTGTACTTCCTAATGCTGTTGTAGAACAGGTCTACCATAACTTTAAGTAAGCCTATCTTATATAAAGTAGTTGTATATTTAAAAACCCAACTTTGCGACGCGCTTGTATGGTATTATCTGTGCTGTATATTCACCGAAATGGGAAAGGATCGAAAGGTTACGAACGAAAATTTGTATGAAACCTGGTGTCGCCTGTTGCATATTCTATCGATATTATTGTCTTAGTAGACGCAAAAATTACACAAATATATAATTGGTATATAAACTACCGTGAGCGTGATTCATTATATATAGATATGTTACGACTGTCACTCACGAGTTATTTCGTCGAACAATTCGACCGGTGTTCGGACGTTAACAACGTCCATCCTCAAGAGTTTGCGCAGTGAGGGCACGACGAGAACTGCGGATTGCCGCGCGTGTCGCCCGTTGCGTCAGTGGCGCTGGCGTCGCTGGTGCTGCAGGCGGGGGAAGCCCCAGCCCAGATGAAAGCACACCTGCGCCCGCACAATCATCACTGATGTCGCTGGCGTACACAAAGAGTGCAGGGTCCTCACACCACTTAAAAATAATGGAATGGTAATGGTCAGTTTTGATGTTAGTTCCTTATTCACCAATGTGCCGGTGGAAGAAACTGTTACTATCATCTCCAAGCTGATACGGGACACTGACTTACCCACTGTGTACATAGACTGGGTAGGATACTGCCTGAGGTTTTGCTACTTTTTGTGGCGGGGAGACCATTACCTTTGAAGGTCGATGGAGTGGCAATGGGGTCGCCTATAGCTTCAGTGGTGGCCAACATTTTCATGGAGTGGTTTGAGGATAAAGCACTATGCTAATTCTATGCTATTGTTAAGCCAAGGTTTTGGTGGCGCTACGTTGATGATGTTTTCGCCATAATCACCAAGGATGACCTGTGTATTTTCACATCACACCTAATACGGTACATAGGAAGATCCGTTTCACAGTTGAAGAAGAGTTTGAAGGGGTCCTGCCATTCTTGGATGTCCAAGTTATTCGGAATCTAGACGGTAGACTGTCACATACAGTTTATCGGAAACCAAAGCATACTGACCGGTACCTAAGAGCTGATTCCCATCATCACCCTGCACATTTGTCTTCTGTGCCACGTGCGCTAATTAACCGTGCGTTAAGCCTCTGTGACCCACAGTACGTAAATGCTGAGCTAGAACATGTTAGAAGAGTGCTGGAGAACAATGGTTATAATTGGCGTCAGTGTTCCCGAATGGCTAATAGAAGTGAGCGCATACATCCGGCTACTGTGGAACGTTCGCCTATTTATCTACCGTTTGTTAAGGGAGTAACGGATAAAATCGGATACCTTCTGCAACGGAGATACGGCATCAGGACGGTGTTCCATGCGCAAAGTCAACTTCGACAGATGCTGCGGTCACCCAAGGATCGGGAACCCCTGAACGTACCTGGTGTTTACAAAATTCCTTGTGACTGTGGACGGTGTTATATTGGGGAGACACGGCGGAACATTACGACGAGGCTGAAGGAACATATTAGAAGCATACGGAATTTAGACACTGACAAGTCCGCTGTTGGTGAGCACGCTCTGATTGAAGAGACTAAGCATTTCTTGAGATTTGACAAGACTTCCGTACTAGCGAGTGAAAGATTTTTCGTGCCGCGGAAAGTACGGGAAGCCATTGAAATTAGTCGGCATCCAAACTTCAATAGGGACTGCGGCTGGGTAATATCTTCCACATGGAAACCGGTGCTAAATATAGCTTCCACCGAAAGTGAGCCGTTTCTCCCCGAGGTGGACACTGTCGTCAAGTGGTGTGAGAAGCGTGTACGCCAGCGACATCAGTGATGATGGTGCGGGCGCAGGTGTGCTTTCATCTGGGCTGGGGCTTCCCCCGCCTGCAGCACCTGCAACGCCAGCGCCACTGACGCAACGGGCGACACGCGCGGTAATCCGCAGTTCGCGTCGTGCCCTCACTGCGCAAAGTCCTGAGGATGGACGTCGTTAACGTCCGAACACCGGTCGAATTGTTCGACGAAATAACTCGTGAGTGACAATCGTAACATATCTATATATAAATATATAATTGTTCTATTTGTCACGTTTATTACAATTATAATAGCTATAAATTCTAATTGGTCCATTCAAATGTGCCAACACCAACGTTCAAGGGTCCTTCAATGTACGTAAGTATATAAAGCTGATTTAATGAATATGAATTTAATCTAAAGCTCTGAAGGTAGAGATTCAGATTTAATAAGGCTGGACAACCTCAGCTGTCTATTAAGGTTTCACGTGGATGTACAGTAAACACGTTCTACTACGTAAGCTTTAGAACTTAGCTGGGTAATGAGTAAATAGCACCCACACTAGAAAGCCGGGGTACGTTAGCACTATTATTTATTCTGTGGCTGGGGTTGAAAAGGTATTTTTGATTAGATATACGGTTTTGTCTACAAAGCTTCATTTCACGCAGGTGACATTCAAATGATAGAAGGATGAAAGTTGTGCGTCTATGTCTATTTCTTGATAGAGAGATAAATATATAAACTCTTTTTTTCAAACCATAGCATTAAACAAATTGTCAAAATGCAATTTACATATAAATGTAATAATAACCAACGATCATATCGCTAAAATCTATGTTTTCCATACAACTTTAAACAATAAGGCAGAATAACGGTGGTCTATACGTATATATTTATACTTCACAAATACTATACTAAATATATCCTACATGCATGAATGAATAACCTCAAACACTTAGCTTCTTTAGAAAAAGCAATTGTCTAAGTAGTTTCAGCATTTTGTTTTACCATACTCTAACGTAAATTAGTTTGCTACGGTAAAATAATTTGCTCATGTTTGGAAAACTTTGCTATGTTTATCATGAACAGCTTAACTGGTAAATTGTTAGAAAGGTATTTCGACACAGATATGGATTCTAATCACACTACGTAATCATAAGTTTCTTTTCCTAAAGATCGTGTGGACAATATTTAGGTTTTATTTGTTTTCAAATAAAGAGGTTTTTTTATCAGAATGATGCCGTGCTAAAAATTATTTAGATACAGTATCGTGCTACTGAATAAAGGGAAGATATACGCAAAATAGTATTAGCCCAGTAAAACTATCACCTTGATTTTCTTTTCTCAGAAGAATGGAAAGACCGGACGCAAAATACGTAATATTTTGAACATAAAGTCGACGTCGAAAATTGTTTTGTAAGTGAAACATTCCATTAAAACAGATAACAAATTGTGGACAAATCAAACCCTCACTCTTGATTCATAGCTCATAAACCACTATTTTATTTTGTCCACTGTAGTCTATGCAATATGACTCGGGCAATTTATGTAATGCTTAGAACAAAGGAACCACTTCTCATCATGTTTTATGCCGATAATTTTATCCTGCAAATACAAACGAATAAACTAGGTAAACGTACTTCAAACGACTTTTCCTGAATAATACGTCGTTAATTGGCCGATAAATGCAATGTTCTTAGACGCACCAAGTTTTTACTCGTAGTAGAGTCAGGAAGCACTTTTCATCAGGCCTCTCCAGATACCTTACTTGCAAATACGAAAATATAAAAAAGCAAGCGCACACCAGTGGTACTTGCTTGAATAAAAATACAAAGCGGCCTCATTGTCCGCACTGGGTTTATTCTCTACATACTCGTAATTCGCACTTTACTGTCCAAGGCGTGTAAAGCCGGGAATTACATCAGAAAATCCCACAAAAGGAGCGCGTATCCTGCTCGGGAGGCTAATAAACAAGTTACGAGCATGCGGTGTTCTCCCGAATACGTAAAGCGCTCATGACTAAAATAATAATAATTGTTTTTGATCACTGTAGTAATTGGTCCGATATCAGAAGTGGGATGTTTGCGTCATCTTGCCGCGTTTAGTGGAAGCCACATTGTCACTTCACGACCCAAAGTTTGACTTAAAACTCACTAGTTCGCATATATCCAGCATAAGGGGTTATTTGACTTGCTTTCACTTCAAGCGCGGCTCGGTACAGTCCTGCATTGCAGCCGCACGTCTCACTCTCCATATCTAAATAAGACTTGTGAAATATCGATGGTGTGCAAGCTAATTATACTCCAAAAAAATTGTAGTGTTTTATTAAGGACGCATCGGGTTGTTTATTTTTCCTGGGTATGCAATTTAGAAATGCAATGTCAACTGCATTGCGCTATATGTGCTACACACGCAAATAAGTGCAGTAAAGCAAAGGGCCTTTTTCCGGCTTATTTCTGCGACCTAATGTCCGGAGAGACGTGAGTGCCTCGAACGGAAAAAGTTCAACAATGAAAAGGCTTACCTTTCCAAAAAATGTTTAAAGGCCAAATACCAAAGAAAAAGCTTATTAGCGATTTATCCTAGTTACAGTTTACCTAACCTTAAAAACACCCGTATCCGCATTTTTAGGATATAGATTCCGAGTTTAACATTAAAAACTGCGAGAAATAATCTATTAAATGTATTTAATATATATAATGATCGTAATAATTACACATTTTATGGTCAATAAGTTAAAGTTTCATATCATAAAATTGTGTAGATTATTGCACAATTACAATTACAAAACAACATTAAAAATCTGACGACTATCAACAATTTACGGAAGCTGGGCTGGAGGATGCAAAGAAACCCCAAATGTACAATAACTAGATTTATAAATAAATCTAATTAAACTAAATTTTAAATTCTAAGCTAAAATAATGCGATCTATCGTTCCGATGTTAGGTACCGAAGTCACCTTAAAATTACGGGGATAACAAAAATAAAGGATATGGGATAAGGTGACGTCATACCAAACATACATTCTTGCCAACTTATTGTTTGTTATTGATAAATAAAAGTAAGGCATTTTTAATTTATTTAATTCTATTAGGTGAAACATACACCTACCCATAAAAAAAATATACAGGACGGATGAGTATCTTGAGCAGCTCTCGTTTTCAATTTTTTAAAGGAACGCCCAATAAAACTAAAATCTTCTAATGGAGCTGGTCGGCTTCTTTGCCGGTGGGGCCATTCAATTGGCGATCATCGAGGACTGAGAGGACTAAACTGCTTGTTACATCTTTCTTAACGGCCCTTAACGGCTCTTTTTAAATAAGGTAACTAGAACGCCCCAAACTGAAACCTTGCCATGTACGGACTTTTGATTATAATATAACGAAGCCTAAAATTAAATAAATAATAGTTTTTAAATACAATAACAAACTCCTTTAATATGCCACCCAGCTGGCCTAAATGTCTTCGTTTAAAAATAACATCTCTTTTTTGAAAAAAAAAAGAAACATTTCAGCTAATAGAGTTTTTTTTAAAAATATAATTAACTAACGACATACCAAAGAACATGTTACCTGATTGATGTACCTAAACTTCTGCCACTTCTCGTTTTTTGACCATAAATTAACTAAGGTAGGTATGTCAATCAAGAGGGAAAAAATATAAGTCACAGAATAAATAATAGTAAAAGTCCTAAGTGATATACTTCTGAGAAGATATTGTTTATGAGATAATTGGTTTCGAAAATTATGATTTTTCTAAAAAAACTAGCGTAGCAGTGCTAGCGGATGGGCTGAAATTGATGACGATGGATGATGTATTTGTACTGAAACTATAATGCAAGCGTAATAAGTTTGCGCTGCACAAAAACCATAATCGGCAATTAAAAATCAAAAAATTGGTTCTGTCCTAAAACCTTTTATTTGTACTCCTATGTAGCGGTTATAAATATGTATACACGTGCCAAATCCTTGTAATGTTAATAGTGTCTGAATGTGACAAACGGATAGACGGAAGAACAGACGGATAGATATAATGACTAAACCACACAACTATGAAATGATACTTGTTTCACTACAGAACCCTAAAAACGTTACAATAGTTACCAATATCTCAATGTAAGCTTTTGACAGTCTATAGAAGCTATAGGAGTAATTAAAAGTAATGCTTATTTTATTGCCCCGAAACCTGTATAAACCTATTTTATGTAGTATATAATGTTACGTCTCTCGGTAATACATTACCTACTTTCAGATGCTGTGGCCATTTTTTATGCGCGTAGAATCTACGGGTAGCGGGGAATCTCGGTCATAGCCTACTACTAGCCTAGGGACTAGGATTACGCTTACATTACCTGAATTAGGCAACTACATAAGTAGATGCAGCAGGCTTGTAGTTTATCTATGGACTGACTAAAAACGTCTGAAATTCCGTTTGAAGTAGTGACTAGGCTATATTGTTTTATCGTCGACCGAATGATCATGAATCATTAGCAGTCATGCGAACCAATATTAACAACATATTTATTTGAACCAAAATAAACCATAGATCCAATTTTCATGAAAATTGCATGGAACCTTTTTATCCGATAAAGGAAGGAAGGAAGGAAGGTGTTCAGACTAAAAACTTGGACCGCTTTTGACAAGCAAGGTATCAATCGATTCGTCTTCATTTATAGAGTCATTCATCATCATCCTATATTTGTCCACTGCTGGACGTAGGGCTCTCCTAATGCACGCCACTGAGCTCGGTCTTCAACTCTTCTCATCCATTTTTTCCAGCCACTCTTCGCGGGTCTTCACTCCACCTGGGCAAAGGGCGTCCGTTACGTTTACTAAACGTAGTCTCCACTCGAAAACTTGTCTATTCAACAGTTATTGGTTCTTCAGGAAATGTGACCAGCCCGCTGCCACTTCAGCTTGCTTATTCTTAGAGCTATGTCGGTTACCTTTGTTCTCTGTCGGATATATATCTTCATTACGAATCCTGTCATTCAGTGAAACTCCAAGCATAACTTTCTCCACAGCTCGCTGAGCGACCTTAAATTTGTGGACTAGTTTGACCGTGAGTGTCCACGTTTCGGCTCCGTAGATCATGACTGGTGGGACGTACTCATTGAAGACTTTTGTCTTCAGGCAACGAAAAGACTCGACGATGCTTGCTGAATGCTGCCCAATCCAGCTGAATTCTTTTGTTGGCTTCCGTCTCAAAGTTGTACCTATTTGCAATATTTGCCCAAGGTAAACATATTTTCGGACAACTTCAAGAGATACACCATTGAAATCGATCGGTTCTGCGTCAACAAGATCGTTGAACATGATCTTGGTATTATCTATGTTCATTCAGAGACCGATGCGTCTTAGAGCATCACATAGGTTGGTTAACATACTTTGCAAGTTTTGCAGCGACTCTGCGATTAGGACTATATCATCGGCAAATTGTAAGTGTCAGATGTTCTCGCCATCAATATTATTGCCCATTCCGTTCCAATCCAGCGTCTTAAACATATCTTCCAAGGCATTAGTGAACAGTTTCGGGGATACAACATCTCCCTGTCTCACTCGCCTGCGCAGTTTAATTTGTTTAGACTGCTGGTTTTGTACTTAGACACTCATATTCGCGGCCGAAATATTGAAACCTCAGCACTTCAATGTATCGCCAGTCTATTTGACACCGCTGCAAAGACTCCAGAACCGCACATGTTTTAACGGAGTCAAAGGCCTTCTCATAGTCTACAAAAGCAAGACACAAGGGCTGGTTATACTCTTCAGACTTCTGTATAACCTGCCTCACTGTGTGTATGTGGTCTATGGTGCTAAATCCTTCGCGAAACTTGGGCTGTTCAGGAGGCTGGAGTTCGTTAAATCTTCTTGCGAGACGATTTGAGCTAACCTTCGAAAACAACTTATAGACGTGGCTCAAGAGTTAAATAGGTCGATAGTTCTATAGAAGGGTTTTATCCCCTTTTTTAAAAAAGAGAACTATCAAACTCCTCTTACGCGCCTCTGGAGTTCTCCCACTGTTAAGAACGGTGCTAAATAACCCGTAAAGTACGGGTTCCCCCCTGCTTTCAAGAGCTCCAAAGTTATACCATCCTCACCGGGGGCCTTTCCATTCTTAAGTTGTTTGAGCGCCATCTCAATCTCGTCCAAGCTGACGTCGGGCAGTTCGTCAGTGAAGTGGCGGGTCAGCATTCCTCGGGAATCCTGTGCTGGATTCGGGTCTAGAAGCATGTTAGTCGTTCAATCATAGAAGTCTTCGTTCTCAGAAGAGATCTCCGGTTTAGAGACGATGGTTGTCCATTATTGGTTTTGGTTTCGTTAGATGGAACCTAGTCAATTGTTGGGCGAAGTCTTTTGATCCCCGATTTTGCTAAATTGCCTTTTCTATCTGGCGTGTATATGATCACCGGAGATCATGTCACACTAGCTTATTGATCTTCTGATTGAGCTACGTCTTTTTCTGACGATGTGGTTTGCTGTTGATCCCGACGTTTGTCAATAAGCCGAAGAGCCTCATCCGAGATTTTAGATTTCGTGTCCGTAAGCTGCAGCTGACAAAATTTTATGCCTTCTAAGGGTAGGATTCCCAAAACTTTTTGGAGTTCCTCATCCACGTCATTTAAAGGCTTTTTTTTACACTACTACAGCAAAGCAAAGGAAGGGTTATTGTATTCAAACTAAAAACTTGATCCAATTTTGACAAGCGTTATCAAGCGCTATCAGCGATTCGTATTCATCCCAAGAGTATCATCAGCTATTTTTTACCCAACTGCCGGGTTTTAGTTTTTGAACTAAATTTATGTCTTGTTTATTTTATAAATACCTATTCATTCGAATAAAAAAAACAGTCGAATTGATAACCTCCGTACCAGCTGCATTTTTAATGATGAACGATGAAAGTAACCTTTGAAATAAATAAAAATAAAATGTTTATTCTGACGTGGCTAATTTTCGCAATAGTTTAGACGCGAATATAACCCAAATACCTCCTAAAAACCACTAAAAAGTATCTTACTACTCCAAAACTACCCCGTTCAACCCCATAACATTCCTGACAACTCGCAATCTCCAGGCAATTCCTTAACCCTGAAATTGTAATTAAAAACTGAATAATTTCCATCAAGTTTGGAGTAATTAAGGCCGCTCTGCTTCGCATAAACATTCCACGTTAATACCAAGGACTATATATGTACTGTGTTAATACTAAACACTGTTTACGTTCCTAGAGATGGCGTGTTTAGTGTTTTAGCCGGAGCTTGGTATAGGATATTTGGCTAAACTGATTTACAAAATGACATTCATGATCTATATCAAATACAAAGATAATATCCTCAGTTTATGCCAGACAACAGTATTATTGATTTAAAGATTAAACGGAGAAATAAATGCATGAAAACAAAGAGAGAAGAGTATATAGAAAACCGATTATAAAACGCAAAAAACACGAAAAAAGAGATATGGAAAGTTATAAAAGAAGAAACAAATAGAAATATAAAAAAATGGAACTGGGATCTGGTAGACATCAATTCGAACTTGAAGATAGAAATTGAACAAACCCCGGATCATATCAATAACTTTTTCATTTCTATAGGCAACAACCTTTGCGTTAATAACCCTCCAGATGTGGAAAAAGCTACTTTGTTTCTAAAAACGGTAATTGAAGAACAACCGGAACTAAATTTTCCACAATTTCCATCCTACGATATAATGCAAATAGCTAAGCAAAAAATTTGCAACTCTGAAACAAAGGACCTGTTTGACATATCAGGCATTTTTCTTTTTAAAATTATGCTCTACCTTAAAAATCATATTACATTTTTAATTAACAAGACTCTTCAATCAGACATATATCCTATTTCACTAAAAAAGTCACGAGTAACTCCTTTATATAAAGGAAAGGGTGAAACAACATCTGTCAACAACTACAGGCCAATTACTATTGTACCCACTGTGTCTAAAATTATAGAATCTATAATTTCTGATACTATAGTGAAGCATATGAGTAAGCATCAAATTATATCTGATTTCCAATATGCCTACAGAAGTGGTCAATCAACCACGTTAGCATCACTTGTGTTTATAGAAGGAATTATGGACGGCTTAGAAAGTAAAAAGAAGGTTGCTGGTGTGTTTTTACACTTACCCAACGCATTTGATTCCGTGAATCATGAACTTTTATTACAAAAACTCATGGTATACGGAGTCAGAGAAAAAAGTTTAGAATTATTAAAGTCCTTCCTTATTAATAGAGAGCAGATAGAAGAAGTTAAAATTAACAGTAAAGCTCTGAGATCAGCACCTCAAAACACTAATATAGGCATTCCTCAAGGTTATTCCCTTGGAAACGTGCTGTTTCTTGTTTTTCTGAACGATATGGCATTTTTAGATATAGATGGCGTAATTGTTCAATATGCTGATGACACAACAATTGTTGTTTCAGCGGATACGGTAGAACATCTTGAAGGTGTAATTAAAGAAACTTTACACAAATTGAGTAACTGGTTTAAGATTAACGGTATCAAATTAAATACAGACAAGACTAAAATAATGTTTTTCAGTCCTATAGCTCCTACACAAAGAAACACTCCCTTAACATTGCAAGATGGAACCACATGTGACTCTTTGAACCTTGTCAAATTGCTAGGTTTTGAACTTGACTCAACTTTGACTTGGAAGAAGCACATAGATTCTACATGCAAGAAAATGACGAAAGGTTTATGCATTAAAACAAGTCAAACTAATAACCACACCAGAAAGCCTGAAAGAAATGTACTATGCATAAATACACTCGATTTTGACATACGGTGTTATATTATGGGGATGCTCAACAGACTACGAGCGAATTTAAGAAATGCATAAACGTGCAATTAGAGTACTGATGGGCGCTAAATACAGAGAATCTTGCAGAGAACATTTTAAAACACTGCAAATAATGACATCAATATCAGCTTATATACTGGAAATACTTAAATATGTAAGAAAAAACTTCGATAAATATAAATTGCGAGTAAGTAATAGTAAGAGAACCATTAGAAATAAAATATTATTAGAACCTATACATCACAGGCTGAATATGTCAAACAGGTTACCTTTTGTAATGGGTCAGAAATTATACAATAAGCTTCCAGAGCATATTAAGTCTTCCACAAATGAAACCCAATTTTATAACCATGTGAAGTCCCTTTGATTATTTTTTTATCTTATCTTTATAAATATATATAAAAACTTAATTGCGCAAGCAAAAACAAGAGCACAGGTGAACTTAATGTTTATTTAGCATTTTTCTTTTGTCTAACCTATTCAGAGGCAAAGATTTTCTTCATCTGCTTATTTTTTTGAATTTTATGTTTCTTATTTTATGCAGCTGAAAAGACATTGCACCGACATCTGATAAATTGCACTTGCGAACAATTTGAGGAGCTATTACAAAGGTTATATTAAGGTTATATTTATGAATTTACTTCTTGATGAATTTGACAAAAGTATGTTATAATATACGTATGTTTTTTTTTACGTTCTTCTCCGGAATAATGTGCAGCTAGAAAAGCCGCAGGGCGTAGCTACTATAAACATAGCAATAGATATCTCTTGATGGAAAGGGACGATGCGGTCGACGATGGTGTATACTTGCCTATAAGATTACAATCACTTAGGACTTGAATACTCCCATGTTGTAGTTATGGATATCATAGTGTTTTTTAAACCACACACATATTCACGTACAACTTTTCGGAGTGGAATGTTTTCTGAGTAGCACCATATCTTAATTAAGTCTTGTCGACGTATCACTCTCGGAATAGAGAATTTTTTTTATATAGTAGTAGAGTCAAATCAGAGTTCCATTACTTTGAAATACCGTATTTTCTAACTACAGTGTGCCACAGTTAGGCGGTTCGGAATTATGTTTTTGAATCGATCGTTGATAAGTTGATAAATACAATAATTCTAACGTAACGTTATAACTAGCCAAATAAAGAGTAAGCCGGAAAAGTCCAGACATACGCCCGTCTCTGAGCCCACGTTTGAAAAAGCTTGTTCGTTACTTAGTATTAAATTGTGAAGATACTAGACATTTTGATATAAATGTGGTGAATGATTGATAGATAAATTAGGTGGATGATATTACCATAATACTAACAATGTACAAAATATTAGATGAAACAGAATGAAGCTGCTAGTAGATGAGGAAACGATTTAATATGGATACTGATTATAGATATTATTGATAATGATTGATAGATAAATTAAGAGGATGATATTATAACCATAATACTAACTATCCCCTACTTAAATTAAACTAACAAAATGATTAGCCCACGATCTTATCATATACATATTATTATAGAGAGTACTTTACTTTCTACAGAACAACGATCCATTCAATATCTATATCTGAACTTATAATAAAGCAATAAGAACGAAAAAGTATATACAAAGAAGATAATTAAAAAAAATGGTCTAGGGTACTTAAAATAAGCTACTGAACCAGTTTTTTTCAATCCTTTCTATCCGTTTGTTTGTTTCATTGTTATTTTTTTCTGACTATGCAATCGTTTGACCATGATCTCACCTGATGGAAAGCGATGATGTGGTCGAAGGTGTAGCACGCTAGTAGATACCTATTCACTCTTGACTTGAACACACCTGGGTTATAATTTACCGGTAACACTGACGAGGGCAGGGCATTCCACTCCTTTGCAGTTCTTATAATAAATGAAGAAGCGTAACGCTTCGTTCTTGTGCGAGGTATTTCAACCATAAAAGAGTGGCGCTTTGCTGATCGTCTAGTCGTACGGTGATGGAAAGGTGATGGGGATTCAGGTTTTGCAGTTCTTGTGCACACTCGCCATAGTGCAATCTGTAGAATACTGCTAGGCTTGCTACCTCACGTCGCACCCCACCAATGATTTTCCTAAGATATGAGCGGGTTTCCATCGGCCCGTGATTCTGCGGGCACATTAATCTGTCGGTCGGTCGGTGTGTGATTAATAGCAGTCGTTAAGGCATGTCAGAGGCCCTGGGGCGGCCTGACGAACTCAGACACCAGAGGCCAGTCAATAACAGTCTGGACCGATAGCTAAATAATAATAATCGTAAAATTCGTAAAATGTCAACGAAATCAATTAATAGTTTCCGCAAGCCATGTTTTCATCGGACGAATTAAATATATGTAAATCCAAATCGACCAATTCAATAGTTTTGGACTGAAATGATCGGTAAATTTGAGCAGATTTCAATGTTTCGGTTTTATCAGAAATGCTAAATATTTTGCTGACAAGCTGACAACCAACATGAGCAACTGTGCAAAACTCAACTTACGGTGTGAAGAGCATTGTGGCTAGCAAAGTTACCGTTTAAATTGGCTCCAACCAAACTAGAAATATTATGGACATCATATTCCGAATCAACCTTATAATCCGAATAATAAATTTCCGAATCCACATCCGATATAAACACTTCGAGAGTTCGATCATTTCATTAGATTTACACTTTCAAATACTACATATTCATTTCATAAAATCCCTAGACCGTTTTTTTGGAAATATATATTCTGTTGATCTATAACTCAATCTTGACCTTTAGAGAAACTCCAATTATAGCTCTCTCCATAGCTCGCTGAGCGACCTTAAATTTTTGCACTAGTCTGACCGTGAGTTTCCTCGTTTGGATCAATTTCGATTAACAAACGAGTAACTTCATGCATATTCGATTGTGGCAAACTGAATGCATGTTGCAGCGTTGATAGTCAATTTAGCCGTCGTTCGTATCAATTTATATGCGAGAAGACATGAATCCTTCGGGCATCGCGCATTCTACCGCACATTACGGTAATGTGCGGTATCGAGTGAGCGGTGCTTGAAGGGTTAATTATTACTTACTAGCTGTGCCCGCGGCTTCGCACGCGTGTTCATTTCGAGGTTAAAAGTACTCTATGTGCTATTCCAGGGCCTAAAATACCAATATACTCGTAACAACCTATAATAAAAATTCCGTCAGACATAAAAAAGTTTTTTATCGATTACTCGCCTTCTACACATTATTTTGAGATACCAAGTACACCAGTTTTTAAGTCAAACTCTTAAGTCGTTTCCTCACCTGGCCGACGGGCGTCCCACACTACGTTGTGTTTGTGTCTACGGTGTCCGTTAATCTTTTATGATAAAGTGCGAAGGCCAGCTTATGATGAGCCGTACATTCAAACGTTCGGGATTCAAGTTATTTGGACATAATACTGAGGGTTGAACTGTCTGTAATTTCCGAACTGCAAACCCGATAACCTTCAAATATTTACATGACAATATTTAAAGTAGGTACCTCTTTTCTAATAAAAAAATAATGAATTAAATCGGACTACGCGTTCATGAATTACAACTAAGTACACATTTTGACTTTCATGCCCTCTTCCAAGGAAACCATGCTAAATATCGGGATGAAAAGTATCCAATGTCATACCTCGAAGTATGAACTCAAATTAAACCAAGATTCATTTGAATTCATTCAGTAGTTTTGGCGTGATGCGCGGTCAAGATACAGACAGACTAACAGACAAAAATGAAAAAAAATAATGTCTTCAGAATCGAAATTAGAGTAACCTCCGGTTTTCATAACTTCGGACTCATATCCCGCAGGAACCCTTTATTTTTGCGGGATAAAAAGTATCCTCAATTTTAACACATCATATAAATTATGACTGTGCCAAGTTGCACCAAAATCCGTCCAGTAGTTTCAGAGTGGTAAGTGTTTTCTTAAATAACTTTCAATCCCTATCCTGCGGGAACCCTTTCATTTTTCGGGATGAAAAGTATCCTATGTCCTACCTCGTAGTATGAACTCAAAGCATACCAAGTTTCATTTAAATTAATTTCGTAGAATTGGACTTGTTACAGTTTTATTATAAGTATACATTATAAAGTTTATTTTTACAAGTTCAATTGTTATTAGGCGAACGATGTGCTCGTCTCGTCGTTATTATCATCATCCCACAGCGGAATTAAAGCCTCCGCTATAAAAGTAGGGTTCCGTATACAAAAGGGTCCAAACGGAACCCTTTGGCTGTGGTAACTCTGTCTGTCTGTCCGTCCGTCCATCGTCTATCACGGGCTTTTAAGTCCTTAATTAATTTAGATAGATTTGATATCAAACAAATATGTACCTACATAATATAGCTCCTTGGCCCAAAAAGGAAAATCTAAATATATATCTATACTTACAATAAGGCAGTTGTAACGATGTCAAGCATTTTCTTAATCTATCACTGTATTGTCGCCACATATTCTTAATTCAAATATTAACCTGACATTGTCATGCATTGGCAAAACTATGTATAGTTTTGCCAATGCATGCTAAATATAAGTCAACGTATAGGTATATATTTACCTATACTTTTGACTTTAAAACCTACGTTTACTGAAAATAGCTTAAAGTAACCTGTGTAAATAGTAATTTCCTTAATTGTTAATTCTTTATATATTTTTTCAACTGATAGAAATTATAATACATGAGATGTCCCACAATCATCAAACCATCAAACTGGGAAAAATAAAATAAAAAATGTAACTAAGTATTTTGTATAAGTTGAGAATGTATTATAGACTAGCTGTGCCCCGGCTTTTCCCGCATGTAATTTCTCTGGATTAAAAGTATGTAGCAGGTTAAAAGTATGTACTATGTAACAGATCCAGGACCAAAATACCAAATTCTGTTCAGCCGTCTGATAATTTTCTATAGATAGCTCGGCTCTTAATTATCGGGTTGAGATACCAAGTTACCCAGTTTTTAAGTCAAGTCCCAAGCTATCCAACAGTAAAAACCGCATCGCAATTATTTTAGTAGTTTTTACGTTATGCACAAACAAATAAAAAATATATGATAAGTTTACTTCTTTTTTTATTATTTATGACTTTATGTTAATTATTACAAGTATATATAGAAGATAGATGGATAATATCTCACACAAACCAATACAGCGTTTGGCGAGCTTCCTGAATTAATAAAGACTGAAGTATGTTTGTCCTGAAGCACTGAACTATCCGATCGATTTTGATAAAACTGAATAACTCCGGGTTCGGGTAAATAACATATTCATAGGATTTTGATGAAGACCTATAAACCTGTATTGTGATAGGTACTCGTATATACTTTTCTGATACACATGGTTCAATTTTCGCATGGGCTTTCTCTAATGAAAAAGAAAGAAAGGAAACACGTTTATTGTATAAAAAAAACTAATCTATTTATAGCCAAGTATTTTATGATATTTATAAATGATCTTTATGTTTACTTTCAATAACTAAATCTAGATTGTGCTGAGCATGCTGCGATTACATGCCTCACAGCGCTGATGAGCTGTAGAGCGATCTCAGCGGTGTACATTAGGAGAGGCCTACGTCCAGCAGTGGACGAGTATAGGCTGGTGAAGATGATGTAATAATATTGTGTTGAAGCTTCGAGATTCCACTTGATTATAAAATAAACAATATTTTTATTGTAATAAGTGTGTCGTCATAAAGGTATCTAATAAGTCAGTACAAACAAAATAAAGAACACTCGACGTCCATAAGACCTCGATCTTGACTCGCCTTGGGCTACAGATCCCGCTCGAAAACGACAAAATGAGTTTGCCAAGACGTGAAGGCATCATGTCATGCCGTCAGATCCCTTATCAGGTGGGATGGTGAGACACTGAGTGTAATTCCTTCTTTCTAAATAACCTTCTTCTTCCCAGTATTTAAGTAGAGGTTAGATAGATCCTGATCCATGATTAGACTGTCCTGTAAGTAGAGAATCAGGAACTACGGGAACCATGACATATATACCCAGACAGATCAAATACTGTGATTTTCACAAATGTTTGCCAGTGGGGGAATCGAACTTATAAAATTATATTTTACCTTTTTAACGATATTTTTAAAAGTTTTGACTTAGTAACTCACAATCAATATTAATAATATCGAATAAGAGCGTTAAGTTAACCTTCTCACTTAAAAAACGTACTTACCTTAATACTACGCCTGCTGCCTGCCTCGCTACAAGCAAATTTTTGTCTGTGGTCATCTATCTAAAAGACCATTTGCGTTACACTCCGATGCCGAACCGGCTCCCATACATTGCGAGTTGGAAGACATTTTACGTAAGAGCTTTACTGAACTGGCAACGCATCGACAAAGACTGCAGGCGACGTGGTTACTTACGTACAATACAAGGAAGTGCAGCCTTCAATTACGAGTATTATTCAGCTTTCGAAAATATATACGACACCGCCCGCATAAAACCTCTATTAGTATCTGAAGCTAAAAATTTGGTTTTTAGTTATTGTAAGACTATTACAATTAAGACTATTATATTAAGTGTGTATTGTGTGTTAGGTGTTACAGAATAGCACTATATCATAACCATCATCATCATCACCCATCACCATCATCATCATCATCATCATCCTATATTTATCTACCATAAGACGCGCGACGTAGGCCTCTCCTAATGTCTTCAGCTCTCCTCATCCATTTTCTTCAAGCCGTTTTTCGCACGTCGTCACTCAACCTGGCCAAAGGGCGTCCTTCACTACATACGTTTGCTTAGACGTAAAACTAGTCTATCCCAACGGTAATCTGTTCTTCGGAAAATATGTCCAGCCCACTGCCACTTTTGCTTTCTTATCCTTAGAGCTATGTCAGTTGGTCCGCTGTCGGTTTTTTTTTAATTTTTATTATGGACTATGCAATCGTTTGACCACGATCTCACCTCATGGAAAGCGATGATGAGGTCGAAGGTGTAGCACGCTTGCCTAGTAGATACCTATTCACTCTTGACTTCAACACACCTGGGTTATAATTTACCAGAAACACTGACGAGGGCAGGGCATTCCACTCCTTTGCAGTTCTTATAATAAATGAAGTAGCGTAACGCTTCGTTCTTGTGCGAGGTATTTCAACCATAAAAGGGTGGCGCTTTGCTGATCGTTTAGTCGTACGGTGATGGAAAGATGATGGGGGAATCAGGTTGTGCAGTTTTTGTATGCACTATCTCCATAGTGCAATCCGTAGAATACCGACAGGCTTGCAACCTCACATCGATGCGCCAGACTTTGAAGCTTACTCTTTACCAGAGTGTCATCCCCAATGAGCACGTCTCTCAGTTGAATTCAAAGACTCGAGCTGATATTTGGCAGAACCGTCCCAGAGGTGGTAGCAGTACTCCATACAAGATCGGACCTGTGCTTGATAAAGATTCAAAAGCTGTCCCGGTGTAAAGTACCGCCTAACCTTACACAAAATACCAAGTTTTTTTTGCAGCTACCTTGGCTTTCGATTCAATAAAAGACCCAAAATTCAGGTTTGATGAGAGTTCGACACCCAAAAGCACCAGATGGTTGCCTATTGGTATTGTTACACTTTGGACAGACGGAGAGACGGTTTATAGGACTTTTTTTAGTAGAAAACAATCACGCCTGCTTGTTAGTAGCATTAAACTTAACCAAGTTAGCATCGCCCCAATCGGACACGGATTCTAAGGCTAAATTTAAACGGTCTACCATAGCCTCTCTCTGAAACTGGGCAGCGTCACAGCTAGCTTAAGCAATGGAAGTGTATCTCTCAACTACAGTACTGTCATCAGCATACCCAAGGGTACCGGGCTTCAGAAGGTCATTAATGTGCAGTAGAAACAGTGTAGCCGAGAGAACCGATCCCTGAGGTACACCGGCGTTGATAGCCATTTGATCAGACAAGCAGCCCTCTAGGACTACACGAATAGATCGTTTCCTCAAGAAATCAACTATCCAATTGCATAAGCCAACAGGTAAACCATATGAGGGAAGCTTGTTTAAAAGGCCATCGTGCCAGACCCGTTCAAATTCGATATGTCAAGGGAGATGGCAAGCGCCTCACCATGCATCTTTATGGCTTTGCTCAGTACGTGAGTGGCATACGCGAGAAGACCGAATAGAGGTTGTACATTGGCAGGCGAGGGCGGTACAAACGCGTTAAGATGGGAGACAATTCGGGCACACAGATTTTCAACACAATCGCTGGTATGCCATCAGGACCACTGGCCTTGTTCACATCTAGAGCTCGAAGCGTTCTGAGAACCTCTTTCTGGCGAATGCAAACTTCGGGCATAAAACCCCGCAATGAGGAAGGCAGGAAGGTATCTTCCCGGAAGCATCTAGATGCGAGGCTTCTGAAAAAAGAGAAGCAAATAAATTTGCTTTGTCTCCAACAGTGTGAGCCAGTGATCCATCAGGTTTCAGCAATGGTGGCAGTGAGAGGCGGCAGAAGTTCACTTCGACCGACTTGGCCAGGGACCAAAAAGCTTTGCTACCCGCGGGGTATGAAGCCAGTTTAGCCCCAATTCGACTTACGTGATCAAAATGAGCCTTCCTAAGTATCTTCTTGCAGATCTTAACGGCAACGTTAAATTTTCTTTTCTTAGCCCGAATATCAGAAAATTTGCGCTTTCAAGCATCAGCCCAGTCTAGATATGCCGCACGCTTTAGAGCCACAGCACGACCACAGCTGGATCCAAATCAAGGCTGAACTTTGCTGGAAAGAGTTTTGTCACTGAATGGAATGAAATATTCCATTGCCTGACATATTACCTCTGTAACAGCAGATGCGCAAGTCGACTTGTCCTGGGAGGTAAAACATGTTTGCTGCCAAGGGTACGATGTAAGGAATTGCCGCATCTCGTCGCAATCTACTGAGTTGTATCTCCACACGCGCCTATTACCCTTAAGGCTAGGATTGAAAAGGCCGTTTGCCCGGCTAAGGAAACGGACCTCCGTCTCAGGTAAAGGCGAGGAATTTAAACAAGATGGTGAATTCAATAACAAAGGGCTTTATTACAAAAATAGAAAAAACACACATGAGTTATCAAAGTCTTGGTACTCTCCCCTTTACTGAGAAATTCAAAAAGAAGTATTTTACACTTAATTTAGTTTGTTCTGCACCAAAATAATTCTAAACAGCAAGATCTTATAATAGGAAATGCTACTTAACTTAATACTCAAAACTCAAAATTCTCGAATATGATTACAATTTCCTCAAACATATAAATTATAGTACATAACTTCGGCCTGTATGATATGAATTTACAATAGAATAGGCTAGTAAAAACTTAGAGAGTCTGTGCTCAGCAGTTCATCATGTATTTGTCACAACGCAACGGAATAGTCTTGTCTTTGCCTTAGAATGTTCTAAATTAAAAGAGAACTTGTGCAAACAAGTGTGTGTGAGTGTGTGTAAGATTGTGTTTCCCAGAGGGATATTAAACTCTAAAACAGAAAGTATCTTTCAACAGTATAATTAACACGCAAGTAGGCGAAGGCTTCCCTCACTACCGTAGCTCGCTGACTCAAAATGATTTGGAGTGGACCAACCTGGAAGCTTCACGGGACGCCGTACCGTCGTCTCGCGTGCCGCCGAGGAACGCCTCCTTACTCCACTCGATCAGCTCTGCTTCTCCACGAACGGTGCCTTCCGCTGCTCTCGAACGGTTTCAGTGTCTCCCACGATCGGTGCCTGGTGTCTTCTACTGGACAGGTGGTGCGTTGGAGTCCTTCTGGAGTCCCTCGTAGACCGGCTTCTTCCACGAACGGTGGTGAGCCCCGGGTGATCGCGCACAGCAGCTCGCAGTAGTGACGACAACAGCCGTCCGTAGATGCACGATTTTAACCTGGCTTTTGCACTCGTATACTTATTTCGCCTGTTACAGAGCAGCTTCGTTCTGGACTGCGTGTCTCGGTCGTTTTGTCCACACAAGAGACTGCGTATTCTTCTGCTGCCTGCGCCGATCTCAATCACGTGCAAACTAAACTAACGTCCAAGTTTAAAATGCTATCCACAGGCTTCTCTCTTGTATATATACGAACTTTGGTTTCCATTTCGAGTAGCATTCTACTCCGAAATCGAACTTCCGCTTATCCAGAAAACTCTAGAAACAACTCTGCAACTTGCATCGTAAAGCAGACCTTGTCGGCCTAGCTATACAGGTCACTGTCCTCCAGCCAGTTCTGGTACATTCCAATCAGCTTCCGTTGTTTACTTGTAAAAAGTTCATACAAAAAAAGGGTCTCTCTGGAACTTTGATGTGATTTAGACATTACGTCAAAATATTCCATGGTGTGACCATCGCAAGCGATTTGTAGATGTAAATTATTTTCGACATATGAATCGCTGCCCTCTGAATTTCCGATTTGTTAGCCAACTTAAAGATGCGACCTATTCCGGATTTTTAAACATCCCGCTTCTCGTCTAAAGTTATCCAGAGCCCGGAATATTCCTGTAACGCCAATTATAATAGCAACACTCCAAAAGCCCCGCTACCTCCCGTCAGAGGCCTCCGCTTCGTTTACACCTTCCTTCTAGTTCACGCCTCTTGTCGCTAGCTGTCGCTGCGTGGATTAACCATTTTATCTATTTTGAGACATGAGATGAAAACTTCTCCCCTCCACTCGCAGAGGCAAATTCAACCATTACTCATTGATTCCCAGATAGGCGAAATCATCAATCTGTCCTCAACAAAGAAATGCCCCCACTATTCCCTCAACGAAGAAAGTGGCGCGCGCGTGGTGGAGTTCGGCGTTTTTTACAAACTCGGGGTTTGGCTTTCAGATACGGAGAAAACACATCCTGATCCAATAGAGAAGACGCTGCTCCTCGCCAGATGGCGTTGTACCCAATACATTCTATTAAATCGGGATCTATAACAAAAATCTCACTTGGAGTCATGATTTAACATGTTACAGGATCAGGTGGGGAATTCACTGAGACGGACTTAACCAGGCAGTGATCAGAGCTACCAAGAGGTGGGGATACTGATACGGAGTATCGGTCTGGTTCAGTCGTCATCAACAGGTCGAGACAGTTGGCAGTATCACCGTCACGGTCAGGTACCCGTGTCGGCTCCTGCACCAGCTGAGAGAGATGTAACGCCAGAGCAAGCTTCCGCGTCTCTCTACCAGCGTGATCGGCTTTTTGGTATGGGACAAGCCACTCTTTGTGGTGGACGTTAAAATCCCCCAAAAACACCAATTGAACAGATGGGTAACGCTGTAGGGCCACACTTGCCGCCTCACCCAGATAGTCTACCAATAAAGTCGTCCCCCGATCTCCGTTGTGTGAGCGGTACACACAAGCATACATAATTTGCTCTATGCCCGTGTCCACCAGCACCCAAATCACCAATAAGTTAGGGTGCTGATAATGGACCGGTTGGAGATTGGAGTGAATCCCACGAATATTCGCAAGATTAAGTGTGAGGACGTGCATCTGCCGTTTTAACTTATTTCTACTTTGGACTTTTTTCATGATGAGTAGTTGTGAATAGGTTGGTCGGAATGGCTAACCCACGGAAGTCGAGGCATAACTACATCATTGAAGAACTTGCGCGGAGACTGCGGGGACGCCGAACCCCCCTGAAATAATTCATCAGTTCCTCACATCCGGTCGCCAGCCGGCCCAATGGGTCATTTCAGTATTTTTCACAAGCGGCGGGGCAGAATTTCGTAGCTGGCTAAACTACTACTTGGGCCCCCTACAACTTGCGGTCGGCCAGCAGAGAACACCGTGCTTCGGATCCCGCTACCCTCCAAAGTAAGACCTCCAACGCAGAAACACCATGATTCCAACACAACTGCATCCTACAACTCATCCGGACGGCTTCACTGAACATCATGATGGAACACGACAAGTCGTTTGGCATCAAGACTTTGACCAGAGGGTGGTAATATAAAAAGCCGGCGGCCGAAGCCTACCACCAGGTGATTCGGTTCGGATCACTTCATTATGAATCTTGTCCTTCAGAGAAACTCCAAGCATAGCTCTCTCCCTAGCAAAGCACTACAGTTCTATTACTTTATCATTCACAATAATCAGCCAATATCAGTCTACTCCACGACATAAACTACTCCAAATGCATAATAATCGTCTCTCTACCTCGGTGACATCCATGACCTATCAGTCTCGACATATCGATAGTGATTGATTTGCAACCTAAATCGGTACATACCGATGACAACTGTTAGGTTTGACAGTTATTGTCAAAATGTATCGTGTTTCATCGGTATTTGTACTGACATTGATCATTATTGATATCGATATTTGGCAGAGACTACCAAATATCGTTATAATCGGACTTTGTGCCCGATTTCGGTTGTAAAGCAATCGCTGTCAATGTCGAGACTGCAGGCTCAGAATAATTAAGCAGATAATAATTTTATTATACTTACATTCTGATTCTGACATCAAGTAGTTTTCTCTGTACCACTGTCCTAACAGAATCCTTTCAACAGAAATAAAGGAGTGCTTTCACGATAAGGCAGTCGAAATGTGGAAATCGAGCCGTGCTAACTTTGACGGCTGAAACCCGCGGGAGTTGAACGATGCTTTGTATACTTTATTGGTGACGTCGTTGATCAGGCGGTGACAGGTTATCTTGGTAATCGTGCATACGTGACGGGAAAGGGATGGGGACGTAACGGGACGATACGGGGAATATATTAACATGTATTCATAGAAAATGTATGAATTAGACTGTGCGTGCGTGCATGCGGGTTGGCCAGATAGACACTCATTATTGGTTTACAATTTTCCAAAAGTGTGTCCTAGAAACATATTATTTACTTTTTGCCTTTTTTGCTCATTTCAATGTTTATATTGAATTAACATAACTTAATTCATAATAATGGTAAACACTCACGAAAATATAAATCAGCGAGTATTTAACCAATACTTAATAAAATGTGAAGTTGTTTGTTTGTTTGTCGTATGAGGTAGTGCTGGCCTCTGGTGTCAGAGTTGTTCAAGCCGCCCAAGGCCCCTGACATGGTTTAACGACTGCTATTAATCAATAACAGCCGGGACCGACAGCTTAATGTGCCCTCCGAAGCACGGAGCGATGGAAAACCGAACATAACTTAGAAAAGTCATTGGTGCGGAGCCTAGGATCGAACCTGGTATCGTTGGATTCTAAGTTGCACTATAGAACCGTTAATATGGTGTTCAGAGATTGGTATTGAGGTGTAGTCTGTAAGTTATGTCGTGTCATGGCAAAAAAAAAACAAAGTATAACATTTGACAGAGACTGAAAAAGTAAAGTGAACAAGAAAATTTGCGCACAATGAAAAAACTAGACTGCTATAAAAAAAGTATGTTACTTGGAAAAAAAGATTTGAGTTCTTTTCGATAAATTAGTATTTTCACGATGCAGTCTTTTTCAATTCTGCAAAAATGACTCGGGTAATAAATAAAATGGTTAGAGAATATATTTTTATTTTAAACTAGCTTACCCGCCTGCGACTTCTTCCACACGGACTACATTATATCGCGAAAAAAGCATCCTACGTTCTTCTAGGATATTAAAAACCAATGCAAAAGTAGACTTAGACTTCTTGGTTATGGCCTCTGTGGCTTGTTGTTGGTATAGCATCAACTACTTGATTTTTGACAGACTTGTTATTTCGTTTCCATGGCAACCTTTCCTTACAGCGAGTATTCAACATGTTCCACTTTTCCCGTGGAAACTTCCACGGAATTCGTGGAATTTTCCGGGATAAAAAGTATCCTATGATTTATTCTAGGGTATAAGCTATCTCCATTCCAAGTTTCATCAAAATCCGTCCAGCGGTTATTGCGTGAAAGCTCTCCAAACAAACAAACAAACAAACAAACAAACAGACAACGTTTCACTTTTTATATTGGTATAGATTTTAGTCAGTACATGTACTAAAGCAAGCACAAATTAAAAAATTATATAACCCCCGACTTCCCACCTCCCATTATAGCCAGGAAGAATCAGCAGCTTTCAAACATAAAAATGATTCCATTCATTTGAGAGCTACGGTCGTCACCCCCATTCCCCACCCCATTCATTTTCTCTTTTTTGCATTATAGCTAAGAACCATCTCGTTTACCTCAGCTTTGAAACATGAAAAACCGCAGCTAAATTGGTCCATTCGTTTGGAAAATACGATTCTCACCCCCCTTTTCTCGACTCAAAAGTCTCGAACAAAGGTCAAAGTCAAATACAGTATGATAAGATTTGCAGGTTCCATCGGTTAAGTTCGCCAAGCCGAACTTTATCGTTGTGTGTTTAGAATTTGCCCTTGCAATTCTTACATCTCTTCACGATATCTGTTTTTCATATGAGTATTGATCATAAATACTCATCATTCGCCTTCATTTTCGAGCATATTATATGAATACTATTGTCACGAGGCGGTCCTAGGCTTTGGGCTTGCTCCACCAGCCCAGGGACCAAGCCTCAATGGACAACACAAAAGGTCAGGATTCAGGAACAATTAGGAGCACAGGAACAGGAGGAGATGATCATAAACAGCGGCTTACGAAGGTATTATTATATATATTTAAAATCTCCAGTTTTAATGAACTTAATTAGGTATTTTATAACATATTAATTTGTGAAATTCGGTTTGCTCCAAAATCAATATCGGAATGACAGGTTATTTGAACTTAGATTTAATAATGACAAACTATCAAATGGAATGAAATGGATTATGAAATAATTAAGAGATCAAATGAGTATTATTACGAAAGAGGTTTGACCTCTTTACACTATATAGTTGTTCAATTATATAAGTAAAGATGGTTGTTATACTCAATTCAACGCTGCGAGGTGACGATATGTATGCACATTGCGAACACTAAATAATCCATACCAATATCTAAAAGTGAAACGTTGTCTTTTTGTTTGATTGTTTGGGGAGCTTCCAGGCGATAACAGCTGGACGGATTTTGATGAAATTTAGATTGGAGATACCTGGAATAAAACGGGATACTTATTATTCCGGAAAATTGTAAGATTCCACGGAAAAACTGGAAAATGTTGATTACTCACTGTAAGTATAGGTTGCCATCACATAATGGTCTGTGGTTGCCATGGAAACGAACTAAAGTCTGTCAAAAAACATCAAGAGTGTTACTATACCTACTTTTGCATTGGTTTTGAATATCCTAAAAGAAAATAGGATGCTTTTTTTCGCGATAAACAGTAATCCGCGCGTACGAAGTCGCGGGCGGGAAAACTAGTAAGACATAAGTTCAAAAGTAAAACCCTACTGCGGTCGGGTAAAAAATAGCCTATGACACTCTTGCGATGAAGACGAATCGATTGATACCTCGCTTGTCAAAATCGGCCCAAATTTTTTGTTTGAAGGTTTGAACACATAACCCTTCCTTTGCTTCTCAGTAGTTAGGTAAAAAATAGCCTATGGCACTCTATACCTGAAGACGATTCGATTGACATCTCGCTTGTCAAAATCGGACCAATAGGGGCGACGCTATGGTGGAACATCCACATATATATATATATATATATATATATATATATATATGCATACATACATAGACTGTTAATTTCTTTACTCTTCCCTTGCATCGCCTTAGTCGGGTAAAAAGCGGTCGAGCTCAAGCTGAGCCGTTAAACCTATCAACCTGGCCAAACTATACTCTCTCCCTGCCTCTCTCTCTCTCTCTCTCTCTCTCTCTCTCTCTCTCTCTCTCCTCTATATCCTACTTATAAGGCTGCTATTACACGCTTAATTTACTATGTGACCGTCCTAAACTGTCGAGGGAACATACATACCAAGTATTAATAATTCTGTAGATGTAGGCTACATTTAACGTACCTTGATAACGTTTGGCTTGAGGGATGAAACTTTAATAAGAAAGATTTGGAACTAGTTGGCAAATCCAGAACATCGTCGAGTTTTTTTTTTAATTTTTAATATTGCTCATCGCGGCTTTCTCTTTCTGTGTTCTTGTAAATATTATCGATGGTTTTCCTGAGATAGTTAAAACGCAGTAGCACAAAATATATAATAGTACCTACCTACTATGGCAGTAGCTACAGTACGGCCAATAAGTCGTGGCCACTCTGAACTTCATGCAAATGGCAGCGCAATGAACATTTTTAGGAACCGAATGGCGGAATGGTGCATCTCTAGACCACAGCCCCGTGCACGTCGCCTCATTCTGCTATTCGGTTTCTAAAAATGTTCATTGCGCAGCCGTTTGTACGAAGTTCAGAGTGGCCACGACTTACCGGCTGTACTGTACAAAATTTATTACTGGTCTATGTATTTTACTACACCTTCTATTATCATAAACAGCCTGCATTAGTCCACTGCTGGACATTACGCTACTCCTAATGTGCGCTCCTGTCCTGATCCCGATCTTCGGCTCTTCTCATGTAATTGCTGCTAGCGGCGAGGTCATTGCTCCACATGTCCGGAGGTTGTCCTACACAACGTTTGCCTATGCGCGGACCCCATGTTTATGAAGAAAGAAAGGAAATATTGTTTATTCAACACTTATCAAAAACATCAAAAATAACACATAAAAATAAACTGCTAAAACAAACAAATAATGTTACAATAATATATATGTCAATTAAACGAAATTAAACTAGTTTTATTTTATTTTATTTTTATTCAGTACTAGGCAATGGTTTGTCCACGATCTCACCTGATGGAAAGCGATGACGTGGTCGAAGGTGTAGAACGCTTGCCTAGTTGTAGATACCTATATATTATACCTCCAATATCATTAATACTTAACCGATGTCTTAAGGATGGATATTTTCCTAGCATCTGGAAGCAAGCCTATATAGTACCAATTCATAAAAAGGGGTCAAGAACAGCAATTGAAAATTACCGTCCCATCTCCATTCTTAATGTTTTGAGTAAATTGTTTGAAAGGGTGGTTCATACTCGTATATACCCCGTTTTATCTACCTCGATCCCCATAGAACAGCATGGCTTTATGAAAGGGCGATCCACAGCTACAAATTTGGGCGTTTTTATTGATCATGTTACTAACAGTATGGAAGGAGGTTCTCAGGTGGATGTGATTTATACGGACTTTGAGAAGGCTTTTGACCGCGTAGACCACATCATACTCTTGCATAAGCTTTACGAGCTTGGTATTCGAGGCAACTTGTTAAGGTGGACAGAATCCTACTTGCGCAACCGCTCTCAGGCGGTAGTTGTTGGTGGCTTCTGCTCGAATTTCATTGTAATCCCTTCTGGAGTACCACAGGGTTCCATTTTGGGACCTCTTTTATATGCTTCGTATTTATATGACATCAGCCACTGTTTGGAACATGCACGGTTTCTCATGTATGCTGATGACACCAAAATCTACATGAAAGTTCAGAATCAGCTTGATTGTTTGAACCTGCAAACAGATCTAGACAGATTGGCCATATATTATGCAAAGAATCGCTTAGGCATTAATATTAGTAAATGCTCATTTGTTTCGTTAACGCGAAAAAAACTTCCTACGATGTATGAATACCAAATTGATGGTATTAAGATAGGCAAAGTAAATTCTGTTAGGGACCTGGGGGTAATTATAGATACAAAGCTTTCATTTTCTGAGCATGTGGATTCAGTGGTTGGTAAGGCTTATAAAAGCTTGGGCTTCATATTGAGAGTTAGTCGTCCATTCTCTGATATTGTTTGTCTGAAGGTATTGTACTACTCATATGTTCGAAGCATCTTGGAGTACTGCAGTCAGGTGTGGAATCCGCAGTACCTTATATATATTCATAGCCTAGAGAGAATTCAAAGCAAGTTTATAAAACACTTAAATTATCGGTGTTATCGTGGGCGCGATGAGGTTTATGATTATCAGGGTTCATGTTATTACCATCATCTTACTACCCTAGAAAATCGGCGCAGTTTAGCTGACATGTCACTTCTTCATGGTTTGTGCAACGGCTACATAGATTGTCCGGAGTTAACGTCAAAAATCTTGCGATTTTCTGTGCCAAAAAAGCGAACAAGACATACACCCCTTTTTTCTGTCTCTCACTCTACTACTAATTATGCCCAAAATTCACTTGTTAGTCGGTTGCATAGGAACTACAATAAAATATTCGGAGGCATTGATATTTTCCACACCAGTAAATTTGTATTCAAACAGGAGGTCCTCCTTGTCATTAAGGAACGCGATGAGGTTAAGTATGGGGATACTGTCGGGAGGTAACCAAACTTACACATACATATTCACACGCAAGTACATACACACTTCTAAAAGCAATTTTTATTCGTATTGTTGCTTATATATATTTTTAAATTAATTTCTTTGAGGTACCGTTTCATTTAAAATTTTGTAAAAAGTTGTATTCGTAAAAGGTAAATCCTTCATTGGCTTTAAGTTTAATTATAAGTTTTACATGTATTAGCTTTAAGGGCTGTGGATTTTGTATGAATAAATAAATAAATAAATAAATATATAAACTTGCATATAATACAGATTAAACATATAGGAGTCTTCGACACTTGGCGGTGATTTTCAGTCATGTTATCGGTTCTTTAACTATGTGACCGGCTCATAGAAAAATACTGCTGTCCATTGTCTGGATTCCCTTTGCTGGTTCCCTCAACACCCGCTGGGTGAGCGAGGGTATATGCCGATGATAATTATGCCGGCACCAAAAGGTCTCGCCACTAACTAGTACAAAAAATAACATATTCCTTCCAAAAGAGTATGAACAGCGTGTTAGTAGTAGTTTTGTGCCATTTTCTGAATCTTCACGCTGCTCCTACAAAAGCAGACTAGCTGCAGACTTAAATGGAATGGAAGAAAGGCGTTCTCTTGTAAAACATTCCAAATAATAGTTAGCTAGACTGGGTATGTAAATGAGCTACCTCTTTATATTGACCGATTCGTAAAAAACCGCGTTTCATTCTACCATAACCTGAACAAAAACATATATTGTGTTTACACGGGTATTATTTACATTAAGTTTACCTAGATATATTGTGTTGTTTTTATATTTTCAAGCTAGACGAAAAAGAAAGGAGACGGAGTAATCAGACTAGGTAGGTATTTTACGTAAGCAATGACCACCATATAACGCCTTACAAATTTTGGTAGCAATTCTTTAGCTTGATTTTTGTGATTAACTGACAAAGTAATAAAAATAGGATATGTAAGCCAAATTGAGTTATATTGTAATCGGTTAAAGTTCGGTTAGTCTCATTAGTAAACAACAGCATCTTAAAGAATTTAGTGAATTCTAGCAATAAAATAAAATATGGGATGAAAATTATAAACTATGTTTAAAGGAAAGAAGCAGGCGATAAAACCAACTAGAAAGCAGGAATGTTTCCTTGCACTAAATACCTATACAATTTATTATCTTTTAACCGAACTATTAAATATTTAAATACCGCAATTACATTGTAGCGTGTTAAATCATGACTCCGAGGGAGTTTTGTTATAATCCCGATTAAATAGAATATATTGGGTATGTATTCGCCATCTGGCGAGGAGAGGCGTCTTCTCTCCGAGATCGCAAATAATGCAGGCGTTAGCAAGACCTATTGGTAGAAGCGCCATCTGTTGGATCCAGGTGCGTTATCTCCTCAAGTGGAAACCAGTCTCCAAGTTAGGTAAGCAACGCCGAACGACCGTCCGCTGCGTTTCGTAGTCGGCCAGTCGATAAAATGATTAAATTAAAGCGATGTTTACTAAAGACTGAATGATAATTTGGTCTTCTTAAAAATCCATGGGTAATGGAGGAATCTGCCTCTGCAAGTGGAAAGGCAAAGTTTTCATCTCATGGCTCAAAATGGTTAAAATGGTAAATCCACGCAGCGACAGCTAGTGTCGAGAGACATGAACTGGAAGGAAGGTGTAAACGATGCGGAAACCTCTATCGGGAAGTAGTGCAACTTTTGATGATACCATTATAATAAACGTTTCAGGAATATTTTCAGGCCCTGGATAGCTTCAAACAAAGGGCAAAATATTTGGAAAATCCGGAATAAGTCGTATCTTTGAGTTGGCGATCAAATCAGAAATTCAGAGGGCAGCGATTCACATGTCAAAAATAATTTACACATACAAATCGCTTGCGATGGTCACACCATGGAATGTTTTGACGGGTCGAGTAGAACACAAGAAACTTCCAGTTATTTTTTTTTTTATATATGAAGTTGAGATAAAAAAACATCTTAATCTCGGCGGAACTTGACTGGATTGCACCGGAGCTTGCTGGAGGACAGTGACCCGTATAGCTAGGCCGACAGGGTCTGGATTGCGATGCAAGCTGCAGTGTTATTTCCAGAAGATGCTGGAACCCGGATGTTGTGTTTCGTGGTCTATTTTGCTACTCAACATAAAATACAGTTTTCGTATAAATACGAAGAGGAAGGCCTGCTGAGAGCATTTCCAATACGGACGGAATTGTTTCAGATAGTTGCACGTGTTTGAGATCGGCGCAGGTGAGAAAATTGTTTGTTCCTGGGATCCAATAGATTTTGTGCGAAATCAACATTGTCTTACGGGTTTTAATTCGCAGGCAGCAGCGGGCACGCAGTCTTTTGTGTGAACGGAGTGACCGAGAATCGCAGTGTGAAGCGTCCAGAAAGTATACGAGAGCAAAAGCCAGGAAATAGTCGAGCATCGACGGACGACCGCTGCCGTCATCACTGCAAGCTGCTGTTGCGCCGATCTCCGGAGGGCACCAAGCCGATCTTGGGGGACGTACTATCTGTCCCGTGACGCACCATTTGTCCCGTGGAAGACACCGAACGAGAGAGACACCAGACACCGACTGTGGGAGATGCAGAAACCGTTCGAGAGGAGCGGAAGGCATCGTTCGTGGAGAGCAGGAGGAGCTGAACGGGTGGAGTAAAGGAGGCGATCCGCGGCGGCACGCGAGTCGACAGTACGGCGACCCGGGAAGCTTTCAGGTTGGTCCGTTCCAAATCATTTCGAGTCAGCGAGCTGCGGTAGTGAGGGAAGCCTTCGCCTTATTGCGTGTTAGGATACATTTTGAAAGATACTTTCTGTTTCAAAGATTCACATCCCTCTGGGAAACACAACCTTACACACACACACACACTCCTGTTTGCACAAGTACTCTTTAATTTAGAACGTGCTAGGCATAGACGACAGTATTCCGTTGCGTTGTGACCAATATATGATGAACTGCTGACCACTATCTCTCTAAGTTTTTACTAGCCTAGGATACTGCAGTTCTAATGTAGATTCATATCGTACAGGCCGAATTTATGTACTATTTATGTAAGAAAATGTTGTAATTATATTTGAGTATTTAAATCTTATGATAAGAATTAGCTGTGTAGATCATATTTTTTATGCAGAACAAACATTTTTAAGTGAAAAAATACTTCTTTTAGAATTCCTCAGTAAAGGGGAGAGAACCAAGCTTTGATAACTTATGTGTGTGATTTTTTTATACTGTAATAAAGCCCTTTGTTATTGAATTAACCAACTTGTTTAAATTACCTCGCCTTTACCTGAGAAGGAGGTCCGTTTCCTTAGCCGGGCAACGGTCTTTCAACATGACCCAAGTTAAACAGAAGAAAATTAACCAAGGTACTGAACATTGAGGAAAGATAATACTTAATTATATTACAGAAACTCGGGTAATCGGCCAAACAAATCCCTAGTTCTAGCAAGTTGTATACACAGGGAAAACCGGCAAATCTATCGAAAAATCTGTAAAGAAGTGTTAGCCGTCCTGCAGCGAGATAAATCGATTACATAAGTCACGGGTTGCCTTAAAATTTGAACGTTTTAATATGAAACATCTAATGGCGCAGTACGGGAGTAAAGCAGTATTTTATGAGCCGACACGCTGCTTGTGGCTCGCCGGCTCTTTCCGCCTCAGCACGAGATTTTCGTTTATTGGCAACGACACTACCAGCCGCACTACCAATAGTGTCGTTGCCAATAAACGACACTACCAAAAAATATACAGGACTGTTTGTGCATCGATTGCCAAATCAAAATGGACGATAAACAGGGATCTTTTTGCTAGCTCCTCGGCCACCAAAAAGCATTATTGGGTGTACTTGTATTTTACCACGTTTTTATTAAGTCACTTTCATGTTTATCTATCATTCCAGATGGAATCTTGCCGGCCCTGTAGTAACGTGTGTAGCAACGTAAGTAAAACGATAATGTAGAACCGCATTGCGGAGCCCCCAAGGCCGAGCTTCTTGGTCAATGCTTCCGTTGCGTTACAATATCCTTTACAAATCAAATGCCTACAGTTTTGTAAAGAAAGCTGTTTTTTTTTTCATTTTTGGCTTTGAGGAGTTTTCTTAGAACGTTTTAAAAACCTTGGAACGTGTTGCAGTTTTGTTGATACTTTCATTCCCAGAACTTTGGGTTTCAATGCTATTTCTAACGAGTAGAGCACTTATCAATGGTCAGAAAAGCGCTTGTATCAAAATTATTTGGTTGCAGAAAAATCTTTTAAACGCACATTAAACAAAGTCTCAATATCCAAAAAGTTTTCTGTTCAAACTCGTTATCAAATATTTGCGATGTGTTTATAATTAGTGGGTTTGAATCGTCCAACGACTATGTCAGTCCCGTAGCGTCTAACTCACTAACATATCGATGCTTTGGGACTCAAAAGCTTCAAGAAAGCAACCAACGAGTTGGTTGTTTGCTCGGTGCTCAAAGGGCGTAAAGGACACAACTTACGACTTTTCAGGAGAAGCACAAGACGAATAATATTTTTTTCCTTAGTTAAAATTTCTGAAATGTGCTGAACGTTACACTATTATACTTTGATTCGAGTGTGCTAAGTCAATATATCGGCGACGACCAATGATGTCAGCTTGGCAATGATATTTGATGATTTTTAACTGATTTCATGCCTTATGGTCACCCTACCTATCGCACCATCAATAGTCGTCGGCCGTACACGCGACACAAAAATATTGTAATTACGGAAATTGCGTGAAGCCTTGACCACATCTCTTTATCCGATGGCTTGTTTTTAACAAGATTACCGCAAAATACGCACTTTAGTGGTAAAGAAAAGCTGTGCAGTTGGTCCTGAACTTATTTCTGAATCGATTTCAAAAAGAAAGGCAATTATTTTCTTTAAAAACACTTGTTACATACAAAACTTAATACAAGTTTGTCAAAGTTAGAAAACACACAACAGACCCATTTATCATAATAGGTTGTTCGGCCATGACGTACTATCCTGTTCCCTTTGATTATTTACAATATTATCTGATGATGATGATGATGATGATGATGATGATGATGATGATGATGATGATGATGATGATGTCCTCCTTGACGTATCCGTCAACGGCGAACCTTGTTATCTCTTGTGTGAGCGAATATGACTGGCAAAGCCAAATTTGGTCTTAAAAATCCTATTGCAAGGCGCACAGTGCAACTGAACTGAAGAATTGTAGGTGTAGCTGTTGGAACGCTTGGGACGGTCCTTTTTCAAAGTGCATCGACTTAAAGATCTCGATGTGAAACGCGTTCACAATATTATCTAAGCTTGTAACATAAGAGGGAAAAAGTACCATTTTATTTGAAGTGTTGTAAAATGTATTTCAAATGCCAAGAAGGTTTAAAACCTTGACAAACAGTATATTTTGGAATCCAAGCGCCGCGGGCGGCGCCACAATTCAAGTCCATTGCTGCGCGCGGGCACATTAGAAACTCGCATCGCAAAAAACATCATACATTCACGTACGTCACAAAGTACCTACATTATTCCCAATAACTTTTTGTTTTTTTACTAAACACTATTTATTATCAAATTGAAAATATTATTAGTATGGACAGGTGTATATTGAAAAACCTGGTAGGACCTTCATAGCAATTCTGCGTATCGTAAGTAGTGTGACTGTTTGGAAGTAATTGGAACGCTATATCGCACACTTTAGTACTATTAATTAGTTGTAGCTCACGATCATTTGACTATTCATACAAATCTATATTTATATACTTTTAATAAAGCAGTAAGTAACAAAAAGTCTGTACAAAGAAGATAATTTAAAAATTGGTCTCAACTGATCAAGTTTTTTTTTGAAATGGTTTCTCATTTTTTTTGTTTCTGTTTGTATACCGCGGATTACGTAAAATCTACTCGACCGATTGCAATGCAATTTTCACTGCTGGATAGATTAGATTTAGACTTAAAATCTCAACGAAACGTTGCCCCTGCTAGTTCTAACTGCACCCGCGAGAGGGGGTAACAAGTGCCCTACAATTCTACAACCATGGAAAGGAGGTACTTGGCATCCGTTTGTAATTTGTTTTCAATTTTATGGAACCCAATAGCAACCAAGATAAGCAAGCAATAGTACCTTTTACAGTTACAGAATGGTAAGTGTCCTCTACAGACTCTGATAAGCACAACTTTGTTAATTACAGGAAAACACAAATAAAAAGAACCGCGACTCTTTAAACGTTTAAGCATTACATAACTGCAGTGCTATTTTCTAAACCAATGCAATTTGTTGCAATCAGATTTTCAAAGCAATATCGACTCTAACGCGCCGCATTAAGTGCAGCGATTCCAGTCATATGATGAATATCGTACATCTATTATAATTCGACTCCGGTACGATATACGATAAAATATGTTCAATCGTATGCAAAAGTACGATAATTTGCAACACGACTATTCAGCAAAAATAATTTGAATAATTTGCAATCCGACTATTCAGCGAAAATTAGAATAACAAAGCAAACTGTGACAGGGGCTTTACTTTCAGCGCAATGCGTAAAACTCAACCAAAAGAGTGCTGTTATTGTTTTAAATCAACTGAAAAAATGATGTCTTGATTGACTTCAGCTGTCCTTTATACAAAAACTGCTGGCGCTGCTGCAGATATAGAAGTGACTCCGATGATCCCATTGTTTTGTAAAAGAAATACTTAAGTTACTTTTTTAATTTCTTTCACAATTCACAACTTCCTTAAAAACCTATCGTGTTTCTCTGACTGTTACGATAATTTTTCATCTGGTACAAAAATTTTCAAATATTGATACGATAATTCACTCGTACTCATCTGGCATCCCTGATTGACAAGTGCACATGATAATGAAGATGTAATTGATGACTAATTTTGTGTGGGAACCAACAGCTGAGCTTTTTTTTTGAACTCAACCCTCGTTATTAGGCATGTCATATACAAAAGGGATGGTGGCCTAACGGTTCTATAGTGCAATTTAGAATCCAACGATACCGGGTTCAAAACCTAGGCTCCGCACCAATGACTTTTCTAAGTTAAGTGCGGTTTTCCCATCGCTCCGTGCTTCGAAGGGCACGTTAAGCTGTCGGTCCCAGCTGTTACTGATTAATAGCAGTCGTTAAGCCATGTCAGAGGTCCTCGGGCGGCTTGACTAACTCTGACATCAGAGGCCAGAACTACCTCATACAACAAACAAACAAACAAACAAACAAACAATATACAAGGTGAGGGCGTATTCAGAATGTCAACAGTTCCTCACCCAGAGCTATTTGATATTATAAAACTTTGTTAATAAAGATGGTGGGTCCACTAACATAATTATGTGTATTGTTTAACTTATTTGTGGTTACGTAAGCCTGATCGTTCCAAAATGATTTTTTACATTATTTAAAGACGTGTTAAAAATATATGAATAAACAAAAATTTGTGTTTGTCTAAGTAGGTACTTAAATAAAGTATTACACGTTAGTATATCAAAATAAGATGCATATAGCATTGGCATATACAAAACGTAAAATTATACCTTTCAATTTTCTTAGAGGTTATTTTCCCATAGGAAACTTATCCCCATAAATCAATTTTGAGTTCAAATAAAGTATATGCACATACACTAGGTAGATAACTTGTATTCTGTTTTGATGTACAAAACAGGGAGTTCATTTTATGTTATTGTTTACATCGTAGAAACTTGTCATACTAACGAAAATTGTCGAAATGTTTACTTTTTTAAACCAAAGACAAGGTAGATTCAGTCGTGGAATTCGTTAGTTTTTACATTAAAGTATTTAAATTTATTTTAATTTTAATTAATATATTTTATTAAAGAGTTATTTGTAAAACAGCCACAAAAATTATGTTTTGACTGATCCTTGATTGACGGCTAATACCATTTTAATTTCAGTGGCAACACTCAAGCGATTTTAGCAAAACGTAGCACATCCGTGCCACTGCGTTGCAAATGAGATAGCGACCTTAATTTAACAGACTACCAAATTTGCCACTATAGCCAGCCCAATCGCAGAGATGTCGCAGTGGCGAGGATTTTGTCAATAGCTTACAGAATCGAGGCCCAGGTGGAGTGACGACTTGCGATAGTGTAGTGTAGGGCGCCCGCCGGCCAGGTGGAGTGACGACTAGCGGTATTGTAGTGTAGGATGCCCGCGGGCCAGTTGGAGTGACAACTTGCGGTAGTGTAGTGTAGGGTGCTCAAAGGCCAGGTGGAGTGATGACTTGCGGTAGTGTAGTGTAGGATGCCCGCCGGCCAGTTGGAGTGACAACTTGCGGTAGTATAGTGTAGGGGCTCAAAGGCCAGGTGGAGTGATGACTTGCGAAAAATGGATGGCAGCGTCTGGATGAGGAGAGCCAAAGATCGGGGTCAGTGGCGTTTACAAGGAGAGGCCTACGTCTAGCAGTGGACAAATACGGGCTGAAGATATCGATGAAGATGAATAATATCAGCTGTTTTACCCCATGTTTTTCTTTAATATACTCGAATCACGGGTGACACAAATCGATTTAATAGGCTGTTGTCGATTGATTTCAAATTACGACAACTGTATCAGTTTTAAAATCCTTGAATAACCACATGTATCATATTGGGTACCTGCATATGTAATGCGTAGATACAGATTGGAGCTAGCGTGACATACATACAAAACAAAGTTTCATCTTCACCATGTCAGTCATGTCAGCCATTAGAAGTCCATCTCTGGGAAACACAACTGAACATAGGCCTCCCCCAAAGAGCACAATGACGAGCGATGTGCCACCTCCATCCACCGACTGCCCATCCGAGTTGGATCCATCGGTTGACCTCTTTTTCGAAGTTGGATCTACCCAGTTGGTCGTCAGACCTAAGTAGACCGTGATCAACAGCTTCAATAATATCGTTCCCAACATAAACCGGCATGGGTACGACATGGGCATTTGACATGATGTTCGTCTTACCCATGTTTATTTTATGTTGGGAAACAATATTGAGATCACTAAGCATTATGCTTAGGTCTTCCAGGGTTTCTGCCATGATGACTATATCATCAGCAAATCAAAGGTGAGTGATGTATTCGCCATTGATGTTTACACTATATCCGTTCCAGTTCAAAAGCTTGAATATTTCTTCCAGTGCAGAGGTGAACCGTTTCGGAAAAATCACGTCTCGCTGACTCACCCCTTTTTGCAACTGGATAGAATTAGTACTCCGATCTTGAAGATGGACAGTCATGGTGGCCTTGCGGTATAAACTGCCCAGGTCTTCACTGAATCAAAGGCTTTCTCGTAATCCACAAACACTAGACATAGTGGCTGATTATACACTTCAGTCTTCTGTATAATATAGGAGCGCATGGATGTGGACTACGGTGTTAGCACCGTAGCCTTTCCGGAATCCAGCTTGTTCGGGAGACTGAAAGTCGTCAAACCTACGAGCCAGACATTTAGTAACTACTCTCAAAAACAGCTTATAGACGTGACTCAGCAGCGAAATGGGCATATAATTCTTCAAGATAGAAGGTTTTATCACCTTTATTAAAGAACAACACCATTACGCTCCTGTACCACGCCTCTGGCGTAGTACCCTCGAGGATGACGAAGTTAAACAGCATCTGAAGGACTTTGAATACCGGTGTTCCAACCGCTTTTAGTAGCTCCGTCGTTATTCCGTTCTCTCGGAGCTACAGGAGACTGGTGCCTTGTTGCTCTTAAGCTGTTTGAGAGCCATTCTGACCTCGTATAGGCCGACGTCCAGGATATCTTCGGTATAATGTAGGGTCGAACGGGCTCTAGCATCGCTAGTCGTGCTAGGAGGACTACGCGATGATGTGTATATTTGCCAATAGAACTTCTCGAGCTCACTCAAAATCTCTGGCTTCGACGAAACGATGCTGCCACTGTCGGTCTTCAACTTCGTCAACAGACTTTGACCAATAGACAGATTCGCCACATAAACAGAGTTTATGTCTACTAAATTACTCTCCTGTTAAATATGGGTACGTTTCTAATGCCAAATAAACAGCTTATCCATTTCGTTCGTAAATGTTATAGCCATCTCTTCATTATCACAATCATAATAATTGCAGTTCTGCCCAATTATTTGGATTGCTAAGTTTTGCGCGGCACCGCATTGCGGTTTTCACCTCGTCACACCGACACATCAATTTTTATCGAAAAATAGAGCTCTTCCAAACCAAATCAGGAAAAAAGTTCAAGGACATGTGACATGCACTGGACACTTGTGGTAGTTATGCTCCATACTCTCTCTTTGAGAGAAGGACTGTGTCCTAGCATTGAGACGTTATAGGCAGATGATCATAACCAAAACAGGTAGCCTGTACGCCAAATAAGACTATTTTGTAAGAAAAATATATTACCTAGATATTGTTGTGGTACGCTTCTTACGCAAGAGGAAGGGGAAGTACCACACTTTTGTCAGATTTTTAACCGCCAAGAAGTAATGTCTTAACTTTTCTATGTTTTGGTTTGAATGGCGATGTTTACAGCATTATAACTGGACAATGAGACTTAAAAACCAATGTCTCAGGGTGACGAGCGCACTGCAATGACGCGCAAGATTTTGTAACCAATGTTTTGGGTGTCACTGCAACTGTAATGGGCAGGCATGTCGCCATCAAGTAAGCGACCTGCTCGTCTCGTCACTCAATCAAATAAAGAATGAAGACCTTTATTACCAGTTCTTCATTTAAAATGCAGAGCTTGCGTGTGGAAACCTTTTTGATCATATAAATGCAACTAAAATCCAAAAAAATAAATTTGGTGGTATTCCAGAGACTAAACAAGTAATACTCGCTAAAAAGAAAGCCATTTCAATCCAAGTCTTTGACAACTTAACTAATAACCAAATACTGAAAGTTCAAAGCTTGCGTGCGGTAACTTCAGTTCAGTAAAATAATTAGGTAGGTAAGGCAACTGCGTTCCATAACTTTGGGTCGACATTGTCGTACGATCGGTTTAAGACGTAAGAATTTATTTTATATCTTTTTATTTTGTTTGGGATTATTTGGGTTGTTTTCTTTTACATATTTCAAGAAAGTTGACAATTTGTCGCGTTGCTCTGTGTTTATTTTATAAATGTAAATGTGAATGAAAGCAATAGTATCCAGAACTAAACCTTTACAAAGATCTGCCAAAGTCTAACTACTGATATAGCCGTCAGTGTCGTGTTGGCAAATTTCTATTAAGATCAATGTTCGTAACAAAATTAATTGAAATGTACGGAATGAACGAAAGAAATTAAATCAGTTTATTTTACCAGAATTTTGGGTGGAATAAATGTGCAGTGATGTTTAAGCCATAGCAAAATTATCGAATTGAATCAATTATAAAAATCAAAGTTAAATAAAACTATATAGTCATTTTTCCCGCGACTTCGTCCGCGTGAACGTTTGCGTGTTTATCGCGATAAACAGTATCAAGACTACTATTTTATATGTTCAAACAATCTATATAACAAATTTCATCAAGATCGGTCCAGTCGTTTAGTCTTGCAAAGGAAACATACAAATACATGAGTTACTTTCGTTTAAAAAATAATTCACTTATAACTTCTTCTTTTTTTATTTTAATGGCTTCTGCGGAGGCACTGGCCTACTAGCAATTTCGCCAATGTCAAGTTTAGTTTATTAAAGTGTTGTGAAGTCACAGTCACTAATTGTTAAAGTCACGAATCAGTAAAATGGTGTACGTTTTACTGAAACTTCCTGGAGAGTTTTGAAAACATCACAGTCACGTTTTTTGTTTTTTTTATCCTTTGTCCATACTCGTGCACGTTAAACACATAATAATTAATATTACACCAATATTACTCATTAACACTCGAAAAAACACTCATATAAAGAAAAAATTAAAATTTACAACATGACAGCTTGAATACTTTCAAAAAACTCCCATTTATAACTTTATCTGCTGAAGTGATTTTCCTTGTTTATGACAGTCAGGACAAGTTGTAAAAATGAAATAAATAAATATAATACGTAAACAATTGAACATTGAAACAATTGAAGAATTGAATATGCATCAGCAAGATTGCTGGGGTCCTGCTCTTCGGCAACCGTCGCGTCACAGGTACTACTTTTTACCCGACTATGACGAAGCAAGGGAAGGGTAATGAATATAACAGTCTATGTATGTATGTATATATGTGGATGTTCCACTGTAGTGTCGCCTGTAAAAAAAACAGACCAATAGTGGTCTGATTTTGACAAGCGAGGTATCAATCGATTCGTCTTCAAGAATAGGTTGTCATAGGTTATTTTTTACCCGACTACGGCGAAGAAAAGGGAGGGCTATGTATTCAAATTAAAAACTTGGTCCTATTTTAACAAGCATGGTATCAATTGATTCATCTTCATTGCAACAGTGCCATAAGCTATTTTTTAAACAACCGTAGTCGAGTTTTAGTTTTTGAACTTATGTTTTCTTTGTTATTTAGTTTCATAGTGGCGTTCAATAATTTATCAAAAATTTTGTTATGCCTATGTTCTGCCAAAATATCAATTTTAATTGTTTCTTCGTTTTTTTGATACCATTTAATGTTGGTTTTTTATTTACTTATACTTGTTTTCATTTGATTGTATATCTCACCAGCTGACGGCTTACCAGCGAGCATACAGCATTTTTAAGTCTATTCTAGCAGCCTGATATATCATCCGTAATATAATAATTCCATCCTACAATTTTCTTTTGTTTCTTTCAGAGTGCGTAACACTGCTCATAATAGCAGCCCCAATTAATTTAGATTCCTTTAGTGGAACTATTATTATCGAGAATAGGCTCTCAACATAACCCTTTAATATTGCACTCGACATAAAAAGGGAAGTGATCCATATGACGTCGTCATTCATAACTTCGACGGATTGTAAAGTATCAATCGCAGCTTCAGTTGCTAAGCAGTGGTCTAACCAACTATAAGTTTCACGTGCTTCACTAAAATACGTAAAAGTATTTGAGTTGATACCTAATCTTCTTATATCGACTTATTTTAATTTTAATTCTTCACAAAAAAAGCAACAGTTCCGTACCAACATTGCACATAATAGGCGTGATCGGCGTTAAAATCACCCACAAAATATCTGCAGCCTGCACCTGCCTCTGCAATAATAGCACTTATGTTACTGAGATAGTTAGTGAAACCTGTTACATAGTCGATATTATCAACAGGCATATAAATATTAACATCTAGTAAAGTCTTCATACTGACCAATTATTTGTAACCATTATTTAACTACACTTGCCTTCTAAACTAAGTATCACACTGTCACGAGGCGGTCCCAGGGTTTGGGTTGCTCCCACTAGCCCAGGACCCAAACCTCAGTGACACAGAATTACAGGAACTATTGGAAGCACAGGAACAGGAGGAGATGATCAGACTTTTGTACTTTGACGATGCGGATTAAAATAACCTCTTATGTAGGTATTATCGTTTATATATTTACAAGTGTAATTCAACTGGTTATAAACTTATTTATGTATTTTATATCATATTTCCCTTTTGCTCCTAAAAAATGACAGGATATTTGTATTTAAAAATGAATAATGATCAACTATCAAAATGAAAAGAAATGGATTATGAAAGAATTAAGAGATCAAAAGAGTATTATTAAGAAAGAGCTTTTGACCTCGTCACAACACTTTTAAAATAGCAATTTTTAATTAACTATACAAGTCAGAGTTTTTAAATAATATACGTTATTTAGCAAATTTCATCAACTTTCTTTAAAATTGTAGTTTATTATAAATTAATTACGTTTTTAACTTTAAAAACAGATAAAATCCAAAATGGAAGACTGGGAGAATATTTCCTAAGATCGCCTCCAAAACCTCGTCTTCAGTATGCCAAATCGGCTCGAAGCTGTTATCAGAGCCCGAGGAGGCAATACATGTTACAAGTCAAACTATTATATAAATACAAAAAAACCCGACTGCGAACAAAAATATTGAATACGAACTGACCGCCTGCAAAATTAACCACACTAAAATTATAAAGGGGAAAGTGTGTGCGTGCGTGCGTGTGTGTATGTTTGTTTCTTCTTCAGGCTTAAACGGCTCAACGGATTTCGCTGAAATTGACTTTCATTTTGGTACCTCACTCGATAGGTTTTGCTAATTTTTTGTACCGTTGGGAATATAATATGGCAGCCGTAAGCCGCCATATCAGTTTTCTTGACACTTCATACCATATATACACATATAGGTCATAAGCACTCTCGTGATCAAGACGAATCCAATGATACTTTATTTATCAAAGTCTATCCAGCCGTTTAGGCTGTAGGACGCGCTTATGAAACGTACAAACAAATAAACAAACATACATAAAACCCAAACACATAACCCTCCGTGCAGTCGGGTAGTAAAAATGTAAATAAAAAGTAAAACATCTATACTTATAAATAAAGCAATAAATACCAAAAAAATATTAAAATGAAGATAATAAAAAAAAATGTCTAGTGTACTTAGAATATGTTACTGTAAATATTTTTTCTGGTCTGGCTGTTGTCTCTGTTTATCTGTTTGTTTGATGTTTGTTTGCATATCACATAAAAACTACTGTACCGATTGCGATGCGATTTTCACTGTTGGCTTATGGTTTGACTTAAAAACTAGGGTATTTGGTATCTTAGTCCGATGATTAGATACCGAGCAATCGATTAAAAAGTATTTGACGGCTGAACGAATTTTGAAGAAATGTAGTATATGTATTGTACTTTATAGGTACTTTTGGTCTTGGAATAACACGTGGGGGCTACTTTTAAATGAAATTACCTCGCGGGCAAAGCCGCGGTCACCACTAGTACTTATGTATGTTGTTTGAGTTTTTTTATCAGTAACTGTAGTTCTTTTAAAATCCTAAAGAAAACTCCGCAATGGTATATTTCTATCTGTTACGGTTGACTCACTAGTAACAATTTCTTTCATTAAAACTTCAATTAAAAAATTTCGTTACTTGCGCCTTTATTTTCTAGAGCTCTTTGTGCTAAACTTATCCTTGTCAAATTTAATATCACAGTAATCTTCTTCATTTCTTGTAGATACATTTTGCATTTTACACCATACTTTTTTGACGATTTAATTACCCTTAGCTACCCGTGCGAAGACGGGGCGGGTCGCTAGTAAACTATAATTTCAACTAAGGTAATAATTGGATTATGGTGAAAATAAAGCACAACTCTTGTTCATGAAAAATAAAAGTGTTAATATTTTGCGATCTTGATAAAAATAATATAAGTAGATACATTTCAATAAATAAATATGAAAAATTAACACAATAAAATATTAAATTTGTCGTTGATTAAGAATTTTCATTTTTATATTGCAAATGATTAATTGTCTCTTTAATGTTATTTATTTGTTTCTCTATTTGGTAATTCCCGTAAACGGCATATTGCTGGATATGCCAATATAAACTTACATGGATTTAATAATACAGTTACAAACCAAACTTAAAAGTTGACTAGTCAAACCAACAATAAAACGGTTTCAATCTATCTATCTATACTTATAATAAAGCAATAAGAACGAAAAAGTCTGTACAAAGAAGATAATTTAAAAAATATGGTCTAGGGTACTTAGAATAGGCTATTGAACATAAATATAACTTTTTTTTTATTCGTGTCTGTCAGTTTGTCCCTGTTTATCTGTATTTTTGTTCACGTATCACTTAAAAACTACCGGACAGATTGCGATGCGGTTTTCACTCTTGGCTTAGGGTTTGACTTAAAACTGGGGTATTTGGTATCTTAATCCGATAAGTAGAAGCCGAGCAATCGATAGAAACTTTCTGACGGCTAAAGGAATTTTGACCAAATGTTGGCATATTGGTATTTTAGGTCTTGAAATAGTGCATAGAGTACTTGACCACGCGTGCGAAGCCGCAGGTACAGCTACTACTTAAAGAAAATTGTAACATGTCAAATTCTGTACATTGAAGATATTTTGAATTATTTTTTTGGAGGATACTCTTTATTCAATGCTGAAGCCAAAACTATTTTTTTTTCGTTTTTTTTTGTCTGTCTGTCTTTATCTTGGCCGTTAATCACGCCGAAACTACTCAATGAATTCAAATGAAACTGAGTATAAATAAAATAAATAAATAAATATTCGGGACAATTCCCCACCAATTACCTAGCCCCAAACTAGGATACCCTGTACTATGGGCACTAGATAACGGCTAAACATTCATAGATAAGAGATTTGAGTTCATACTACGAAGTAGGACATAAGATTTTTCATCCCAAAAAATTTATGGGTTCCCGCAGTATAAGGGTTGAAAGTAATTTAAAAGAACACGTACCACGCTTAAACTACTGGATGGATTTTGATGCAACTTGGCACAGTCTTAGTTTATAAGATAGGTTAAAATTGAGGATACTTTTTATAACGAAAAAATTAATGCTTCCTGTGGAATAGGGGTCCAAACTGATGTTAATTATGTAGTAATAAATATCTATACTTATAATAAAGCAATAAGTACGAAAAAGTCTGTACAAAGATAATAAAAAAATGGTCTAGGGTACAGAAAAAGTTTTTTTTTTAAATCATGTCTGTATGTTTGTTCACGCATCATGTAAAAACCACTAGACCGATTGTGATGCGGTTTTCATTGTTGGACAGCTTATGGTTGGACTTAAAAACGTGTGTACTTATTCTCTCAATCCGATAAGTAGAAGCTGAGCAATCGATAAAATATTTTTGTCGGCTGAAGGAATTTTGATCAAATGCTGGTATTTAAAGTCTTGTAATAGTATATAGAGTTATTTTAGCCTAGAGAAAAAACAACGCGTGTGAAGTCGCACACATATTTGTTTTTCACAGCTAGTGAAAAATAAATATGTGAAACGTATGGATAGTGCTTCAAAATATAAAATAAATTCCATAATATCATTTATCGCACAGTAAATTCAGCGGAAAGTAAATTGGTTCCTACTTCAGAGCGTTTTGAACACAGCCAATATTTTCCAGAAATTGCTTTATTCATAATTTATACCTGGGTCGCGTTTTCACTGGTCATTAAACATTGTTCTTTAACTTCACAGGAATTCCGCTTTAATGGTTTTGAAGGGGGGTTGGGAGTCCGCCTACCTAAAGTCCCTCTCACAACATTAACATTATAGTTTTTGCGCAAATCCCGTGGATTCTTGAGAAGGGTCTCATATTCTGCCAGCATCATCTTCAGAGGCCTTTGCTCTGATGCTCTAAGTGAAGAATTAGACATGGCTTGAAGAGCCAGCAGCTGGTTGTGGATGTTCGGGGAACTGAGACTGTTTCTCGGTACAGTCGCGTGCGGAGCGCCAGGTGCAGGCGAAGGGGCTGGCTCCAACTCCTCAGAATCATTATAATTGGACGTCATTTTTCCAACTAGATTCAAATCTATCTCACTCTTGTTCAAGCTGTAATAATTTGCACCATGTCCAAACAGCTTCATATTAAAAGTGTCATAGTAAGGTATGACACCGTTTATGGGGGAAAAGACTTGAGGGCCGAAGCTACTCTCTTGCATTCCTGGTCTTCTGGGCAGCGTAACGTAGCCCTTCTGACTAATCACTGGAACTGATCCTTGGTAAGGGGCCTGGTTTCTGTACATGGCTGGGTTGATGGCCGTTACACCATATCCTGGTGACATCACAGGAATTTCTGTCTGGATTTGAGAGGTTCTGTTTGAAACTTGGGGTCCTCTAAGGGGGAATGAGAGCAAGTCAGGAGGGTATGTTTGGTGCTCTTGCGTAGGACGGTCCATCAAAAGGGTTTCTTGAGATATCTTCGATAGCTCTAATTCTTGATGGGAATTGGCGTCTTCGCTGGAGGCTGTAGAGAAAAAGCTGGAATTACGTATTTTTCTTTAAAATCTTGAGGAGGGAACTTTCCTTTAGAACAGAAACTTTTATTTTATTTTATAGTAGCTTATTTTAAGTACCCTAGTCAATTTTTCTTTCATTATCTTCATTGTACAGACTTTTTCATATACACACACTTTTACATATTGCTTTATTATAAATACAAGCTTTCCCGCCCGCGACTTCGTCCGCGCGGACTACTGTTTATCGCGAAAAATGCATCCTATGTTCTTCTAGGATATTAAAAACCATTGCAAAAGTAGGTATATCACCAACACTTTTGAAGTTTTTTAACAGACATGTTATTTCATTTCCTTGGCAACCGTTCCTTACAGCGAGCAATTAACATTTTCCAGTTTTCCCGTGTAATCTTACAATGTTCCGGGATAAAAAATATCCCATGTTTTATTCCAGGGTATAATCTATCTCCATTCCAAATTTAATCAAAATCAAATCAAAAAGCCGTTATCGCGTGAAAGCTCCCCAAAAAAACAAACAAACAAACAGACAACATTTCACTTTGATATATTGGTATGGATGGATTATTTAAATTAATAAAATTTTAATCACTACATAAATAATACAAACAAATCCACATAAATCCTATACAACATAATGCATATAGGATAAAGGATTGTGTTATCTATACATATAATAAAGGAATAAGAACGAAAAAGTCTGTACAATGAGGATAATTAAAAAAATATGTCTAGGTTACTTAAACTAAGCTACTAAATAAGAAAATAACCTTTTTTTGTATCGTGTCTGTCTCTTTGTCTGTATTTTTGTTCGCGCATCACGTAAAAACTACTGGACCGATTGCGATGCGTTTTTCACTGTTGGATAGCTTAGGGTTTGACTTGAAAACTGAGGTACTTGGTATCTTAATATGATGATTAGATGCCGAGCAATCGATAACCTGTTTGAAACTATTTGACAGCTAAATGAATTTTGATGAAATGTAGTATATTGTACTTTATAAGTACTTTTGGTCCGGAATAACACGCTTAACAAGCGAGCAAAGCCGCGGTCACAGCTAGTAAACTTTATGACAGTTAGTTTATGAAATATTTCAGTTTTAAGTTTAAAAATTGGCTGTTTGGTCAGCCGTAAATTAACTTTGGCACAACGATGTGTAGTCATGTTCTAACCTAACCTACCCTAGTCTTTGGGGCCATACTTAACATCTTCAATTTACTTTCTTGCGAAAGCAGAGGAAAAAACACATTCTACTAAATAATGAATAATTTTATTTATGACAAAAAAAACATCTGATTTTTATTTAACTTAAAACTGAAATATCTCATAAACTGAGCGTCTCCACGGAAGGAGGCTTACCCACTCCACCCTCCCAAATTCAGGCCCCTCGATTCAGTGCCAACCTTTTTTTTATGTATACATACGGAATAAATAGGTACACAGTTTTTTCCTTTTTTTTTATACATCTCATAGACATTTTTATCATAAAATCAACTGTTGAGGCATCATTAAAAGAAAATCAATTTAAGGTGGTGGCTAAAGCTCCGAAACCTCGAGATCTTATTGGATTTTTCTAGACCTAAACAAAGCAAATCAAAACACTTTCTAATCCACCTTTTGCAGGGCAAAAATACCTACTGATTGGTGTATTAAGGATTAACGGCAAAGCATTCAGTAAATAGAGCTGTTGTGATTTACACAACTCTATAATAATTATGTCGATTTAGTTAAATATACTTGTACGTTAATAGTAAAAAAACCTTACCAGCGGGCTTTTTTTCTAACAAAGTTCTATTCAACTCTGACATCTCAGTAGCTTCACTTTTAAGAGTCGGAGGAGGCTCATATTTTCGCGGCGGCTTTGTCACAGGGTTCACCTCCATCTGTACCCCTTTCTCTATCTCCGAAGCAACCAAGCTTCGCTTCAGAATCTCGCCATTGGAAGAACGTCTACCATTCTTAATCAATCTGTTGATTTCATTATTTTGCGATGTAAAGTAACACACCAGCAACGCAGCTCCGAAAATTATAACTATGGCAGTGAGACAACCAACTAAAATAGCAAAAGAATCCATCTCAGCGATAGTCTCAGAACTGTATTTAGAAAGAACTAATGCCAATGTACTCTCGTCGCGGCCTCCAGGGTTCTCAGCCACGCAAGTGTAGTTCCCTTTATCGCCGTATCTAACATTTATGACAGTAAGATTGAACCATCTAATCAAATCCATCGTGTTCTCAGTCACAGTGTATCTCAATTCCCCGAACGTTTTCATCTCGATCATTTTCCCGTTGAACCTCCATGAAACATCTGGGGTGGGGTTGCCGACGACTTTGCAAGCCAGTGTCACGTTCTCCTCGTAACTTTTGACCGTCGATCCGGGCAACGGGTCTAGAATCGTAGGCCGGCACGCGAAGTTCGACGAATCTAATTCGTTCCAAAGTTTGTCCTGCACGGTCGCTGGCTCCGCGCACGACGTCGGCGGCGTGTACAAGTTATGACTGATTACCCAATGTCGGAACATTTGGAGATTGCAGTCACACCTCCACGGGTTGTTGTGCAAATCTAATCCGGACAAGTTCCGTAACCCCATCAAAGTTTCCGGTTTCATATGACTCAGGTTATTACCGTCAAACCTCAAGATCTTCAGCTGGGGCAAGTTGACAAAGGTTTTGGTGCCGATGCGAACGATCCTGTTATTGCTCGCTTCTACTTTCTGCAGGTACTTTAAGTTGCGGAACAGTCCGTCTTCTAACTTGTTGATCAAATTGCTACTCAAGTTTATTAATCTTAACTTCTCCGTTTCCCTAAACGTATCTGGGTGTAAATGTCTAATACGATTCCTGGATAGGTCTAGTTCGATCATGATAGCTAGAGTGACGAATGTTGTTTTATGTATCGTTTCAAGATTACACTCTTTCATGAAGAGTTTCTTTAAGTTACTGAGGCCGGCTTTCTTGAAAGCCTCTGGATGTAGCTGTTGAAGATTATTATTGGAAAGTTCTAGTATTTGGATGTCATAACTCAAGTTTCCTGGAATGGTTCTGAGGCTGGTGTTTGTGCAGATGGCTGCTTTATTCCCCGATTGCCATCGGCAGTCGCAGGGCCGCTGGCACTCAGTAGTAAAGTCTGCAACGGTTGTGGCGAGCAATACGAGCGGTATAAAAGCGACTTTCACCCATGACGTCCAAGCTTTATGAGCCATTTTGCTATGATGCTGGTCATCGCCCCGTTTGGTTGCATTCTTGATGCTGAGGCTTTCGACGCATTGGGGTTCTGTAACAGAGAAATGAAAGAGGTATAGAGCAGATTATTTATTGATAACATTACGAAGGACACTGAAGAACCGTTGTCTGTTTGTTTGTTTGTTTGGGGAGTTTTCACGCTATAACGGCTAGACGGATTTTGATGAAATTTGGAATGGAGATAGCTTATACCCTGAAATAAAACACAGGAAGCTTTTAATCCCGGAAAATTAAAAATTTCCACGGAAAAAGTGGAAAATTCCGATGACTTGTTCAAGAAACGGTTACCAGGGAAACGAAATAATAACAAGTTGTTAAAATAACATCAAGAGATAGGAATACATTGGTGCTATACTTTTGCATTGCATTTTATATCCTGGAAGAACATAAGATGCCATTTTATTTTCACATAACATAAGATGCGGATTCTTTTGCCATTTTCTCGATAAACTGTAGTCCGCGCAGACGAAGTTGCGGCTAGTTGTTGGCTAGTAAAAGATAAGATTGGGAAATATAAAAAATCAATGAAATACGAAAATAAAACTTCTCCTTTTATTTTCGTCCCATAACAAATAATCAATAGTACAGTAGTCGCAGCGAAGGTATGTGTCTCGGAAGTTATTTGCTAGTGGCTGCGCAAACTGCTGTTTTTCAGGCGCAATCCCAATGTTGAAAGTGAAGACAGTATTGTATAACTGCCTCGCTCACTCGCTTGCGTTTTTCGCATATTCTTTCTCGCTCTTACTTGATGCTGTTTTATTCCCATAGCAGTACCAGCGCAATTGTTCACAGAGCCTAGCTTCACAAACATATAGTTTGGCTGCGCCTAGTGCCTACTATACACTATATTTCCAATGTACAAACATAGAGTTAGATTAGAGGTATGATATGCGGGAATCGAACGCGTTTCGTTCCTGTAACAAACCAAAAGGCACAATACACAAGGCTGTCTAAGTAGGCAGGTAAAGTTCATTAAGTTAATTATATATTCCATTTCGACGATGATATCACAACAAAAGCTTAAATAACAATAAACTACTATAAGAAACTACTAGCTATTTCATAACTCTGCCCTCTATCTTTCACGCACCGTTTAACGCCTGTTATAACTGTTACAAGCTTTAGCGTAAGTTATAGTTAACTTATAACTTCTATTTACATAAGCTATTCAAATTGTAATATCAAAGGATATTATCATGCGGTTAATTATCAGGTAAAGCAGTGATTACAAGACGTTCCATGTTTACCTTTGAGATATTGGAAATAGTAGTTTTATGTACTACAGAGTCTCAAAACTTGGTAAATTCATGACACGGTAAACTATAATAAATCTTGGCCTCAGGCTTTGAGTGAAGTACAAGTGAAGAGAATTCGCGATTGTGTTTGCTGCTTTTTACACGACTACCCAAAACAAGGAGTGTATTGTTTTTAGCATTCATGTATGTTTGTATGTATGTGGGTTTATTTATTCCACCATAACTTTTATATGCCTGAACAGATTTAGACTTATGGTTAGAATCTTTACATCCCCCCGAGTAACATAGGCATTTTTTTTTGAAAACAAAAATTGCGGCAGTATGGCTCCATTTTCAATTAAAAAAAAAAAAAAAACTTCCTATTTTACAATATGGGTATCAAATTGAAGCCCTTAATAAGCACATTCCATCACTATATAATTTATTAGCAATAGCTCTTTTTTGGCCGGGCAGACGTGTTTTTTTAGCTTTTAAGCTAGTTAGAAGACAGGGTTACATTATAAAAAAAGCCGGATTAAAAGATGAATTTTGATGCTCTTTAAAATTCATCTCGAACCACCTTGCTAAGCAGTGATGTGGTACTACTGCAATGTAAGATTGAGGAATATTTATAGAAACAGTCCAAAATAACAGTTAAGGAGGTATTTAAAAATAACACATTGGAACTGTTACGGTAAAACAAACAGAACAATTATTTTATAGAACTGGTTAAAACATTTTTCCCGCTGCTCTTTTTTGTGACGATATCTGAAAGTGATATCACTGTTTCAATTTTGAACAGAATTCTATTTGCTCTAGGTGAGTAGGTCCAAAACTGCACCATGTGATTTCTTATTTTATTTAAGTAGGTACTGTTTCTAAGCTCACATTGAGCGACTGAGTGCGAAAGACGGAGATCCAAAGAAAAACCAAGGTGGAAGACATCAGTACATAAACCTCAAGTGGCGATGAGAAGGACTCTTGGCAAGATGCATTGATGGCAGGTGAAGTAGGTCACTGATAGATTGGTGGCCCCGCGTTGAAAATCGCAGTCGTAGAAGACCAGTGCAACAACGAGGGGTCGAGCTAAATTTGATATGACCTTGGCAAAGATTGGCTGAAGGCAGAGATGATAGTGTCAGAGGGAGAAGGTTTATGCCCTGTTTTTGAAGCTGACATTGATGATGATGATGATGATGATGATAGTAATTATCATAGAACCATCATCTAAGTAATATAACTACAACAAATTCAGTTTCATTTCATCATTGTCATAATCATCCTGGGGCATGCTCACCATCTGTTCACCTATGAGGCTGTTGCTTGTCTCACTCACTCAATTATTTCTTTCAAGGTTGACTGGAAGAGATCGCTTTTAACGATAAGTCCGCCCGTTTTACTTTAGTTATAAGATTGTTCCTATTTGTAGTATTTTTTTGGAAACTGGTGTACAATAAAGTATTATCTATCTATCTATCTATCTATCTATCTATCTTGTCCGTCTCAAAGTCCATAATAACATGTTGTTAGATAAAATAAGTAATATTACACAATAATAAGATAAATACAAGTATCTTTAGAAACCAAGTAAGTGGCAGTGGCAATGTGAACAAAACATGGTCCAACTTGATTCGACCATGATGATGCCACAAGGCTCTTTCAGACGAACGGCACAATGCCGTCGACAGAGTAGCTGGGAGTTGGTAGACAAACCGTGGACTCTTCGCGTGTCTGGAAATATTTTAAAACTAGCGACCCGCCCGCGACGTCGTCTGCGTGGGCTACAATTTATCGCAAAAAAAGCATCCTGCGTTCATCTAGGTTATTGAAAAATAATGGAAAAGTAAACCATCTACGTATTGTATTCTCTTTGACACCAACGCTCGTTATGCTTTTTGACAGACTTTTTATTATTATTTTTCCATGGCAACCGTTCCATACAGCAAGTAATCGAAATTTTCTAGTTTTCCCGTAAAAACTTACTATTTTTCAGGATAAAATGTATTATATGTGTTACTCCAGGGTAAAAAGCTATGTCCATTCCAAATTTCATCAAAATCGGTCGCGTTAAAACTCGCCAAATAAACAAACAAACGTTTTCACTTTTATTTATATATGTGTGGATAGCGAACGACACCGTAGTGACTAGCGACCCGCTACTTAGCTCCTGTAAATCTAGAATTTTTCTTAATATTTATATGAATAAAAAGTATGTGCACCGCCCGTATCTCACCAACACTCCAGCGTCGTTGCACTATGATACCATAGAATAACTAAAAGTAGGTACGAAGATGTTGCAATTTCCTCAGAGAGCACATCGGACCAACGCATAAATATTAAAACATTACAACATTTTAATAAGGCTCTCAACCATCTGCCTCAAATCACAACTCGACTATTTCGGACTATTGCAAGGAATAACCTTGAGAAAACCTTGAGAAACTTATAGTTGCTGGAAAATAGACGACATAGGACCAGGGAGCCGCAGCCCGATGCGATAATAAAGTGATGTTGCCATGATAAGTAAGTGTTGGACACGCATAGACTTAGGCTTCCGTGGCCAAGACCCTAAGCTACCTATTAGTGAAAACATTGCTATCATTTCTGTAGTTATTACATGAGTAGTGTTTACATTATACGCCAACAAAGTTTTTTTTTTACGCTGGGATTACAACATTATTGTAACATATAGATGTGTTGCATATAGATGCACCCTTACAATCTACTAGTCAAGCATTTAACTTATCCTATATTTATACTCATCATCAGCCTATAGTTCACTGCTGGACGTAGGCGTCTCCTAATGCAAGTCACTGAGTCGGTCTTCAGCTCTCCTCATCCATTTTCTTCCAGCCGCTTTACGCAGGTCGTCACTCCACCTGGCCACAGTGCGTCTTACACTACGTTTGCCTAAACGTCGTCTCCACTCGAGAACTCGTCTACCCCAACGGTTATCGGTTCTTCGGGAAATGTGACCAGCCACTTCCATTTCAGTTTGCTTATCCTTTCAGCTATGTCGGTTACCTTGGTTATCCGTCGCATATCTTCATTACGAATCTTGTCCTTCAGAGAAACTCCAAGCAAAGCTCTCTTCATAGCTCGGTGAGCGACCTTAAATTTGCGTTTAACCGTGTCCACATTTTGGCACCGTAGGTTCAAAACTTTTGTCATCAGGCACTGTGGTTTGGAAGACGAGAAGACTTTAAGAAGCTTGCCGAATGCTGCCCAACCCAGCGGGATTATTCTGTTGGCTTCTTTCTCAAAGTTGTTCTTACCCAATTGCAATATTTGCCCAAGGTAAACATATTGTTGGACAACTTCAAGAGACACACCATTAACTGCAATCGGTTCCGGGTCAATAAGATCGTCGAATATGATCTTGGCCTTATCTATGTTCATTCCGAGACCGATCCGTCGAGAAGCACCATTGAGGTTGGTCAGCATACTTTTAAAGTCTTGTAGCAACTCCACCATTAGGACGATATCATCGGCAAATCGTAAGTGTGAGATGTTCTCGCCATCGATATTAATGCCCATTCCTTTCCAATTCATAACATGCGTCTTAAACATATCTTCCAGGGCATTAGTGAATAGTTTCGGGGATATAACATCCCCCTGTCTCACTCCCCCTGTGCAGTTGGATATGTTTAGACTGCTGGTTTTGTACTTGGGCACTCATAGTCGCGGCGTCATACAGAAACCTAAGCACTTCGATGTATCGCCAGTCTACTTGACAACGCTGCAAAGACTCCAGAACCGCCAGGTTTCAACGGAGTCAAAGGCCTTCTCATAGTCCACAAAAGCAAGACACAGGGGCTGTTTATACTCTTCAGACTTCTGTTTAACCTGCCTCACTGTGTGTATGTGGTCTATGGTGCTTAATCCTCCACGAAACTCAGCCTGCTCGAGAGGCTAGAATTCATCAAGTCTTCTTGCGAGACGATTTTAGATAACCCTCGAAAACAATTTATAGACGAGGTTCAAGAGTGAAATAGGTTGGTATTTCTTTAAAAGGGGTTTGACCTCTTTTTTAAAGAAGAGTACTACCAAACTCCTGCTTCACGCCTCTGGAGTTCTCTCACTGTTAAAGACGGTGCTAAATAACCCTTGAAGCTCCCGAAGTACGCTCCGCTTTCAGGAGCTCCGAAGTTATACCATCGTCACCGGCGGCCTTTCTATTCTTAAGTTGTTAGAGCGCCATCTCAATCGCGTCTAGGCTAACGTCGGGCAGTTTGTCAGTTTAGTGGCGGGTCAGTATTGCGCGGGAATTCGGTCATATTGGTCTTCAATCTTCACTGGCTTAGAGACGACTATTGTGCCATTATTGGTCTTGAGCTTCGTCAGATGGGATCTACTCTGGGCGAAGACTTTTGACCCGCGATTTTGCTCAATTGGCATTTCTATTTGGCGTGTATATGAGCATTCGAGGTCACATCGCTCCAGCTTACTGATTTTTCGATTCAGTTCCCTTTTTTCTGACGGTTTAGCTTGCTGTTGCTCCAGTCGCTCGTCCATAAGTCGAAGAGCCTCATCCGAGATTTAAGACTTTGTGCCCGTTTCCAAGGTAGCGAATCGATTTTGCAACTTGAACTGAATCTGTTCTGATGCAACAGTGGCCTGGAGCAGGTTTTTTTTTTTTTTTTTTTTTTTTTTTTGTCAGGGGGGAAATCCTCATGGATACCGCGGGCGGTTATGTCGGACTCCGCCTTGCGGCGACCTACCGACTAAAACCCCCTCTCTGTTTCGTCTGTATATCCTCCTACGTTGTAGGAGACCTTTGTTTGCTTAATGATGATTTTACATAGGATAGGTTAATATTTTTAAGTTTAGATACGCAATAATATGAATCAGTGACTAAAATTTGAATTGCTTTTAAATGGATAATTTTTGTTTGGGCTTTTATTTAATTAGAAAAAAATAAAAAAAATTAACAATACATCAGTTTTAATTTTAGAGAGACTATTTTATTTATGATATGTATTACAAGTAATATTCTTAAGAATATACGAAATACATAAATTTTGTATATAAGATTGTCAAAATACTACAAGATAACACCAAGTGTTACCTTGTTTTATTCCTTTTAATTACGTCTTCTGCTACTTTCGTGCAGAAATATACTAGGTATGGCCTGGAATCCTTTCCAGCCAACATCTCACACAATGTTGCTATCGTCAGCTTTATGTTAGTTGCAGATTCCAGGTCGAACCTGATTGCATCGTATTTGGGGCACTCCAGTAGCAGATGTTGTATTGTTTCCTGTTTTTCGTCATCACATATACATGACGGGCTATCCTTGCACCTGAATCTATTCAGGTACGCGGAGAACCCGCCATGTCCAGTCATAACTTGTGTCATTATAGGCGTGAGTGTCATGTTTTTAATAATTTTATGTGCACTTAATACGTCCTGTTATACGACGGTTCTAGGAGGTCTTTTTAAAAAAGATTATTTATAATTAAATCCATTTATTAGGATTAGGATAGACAAAATAGATAAACAATTAATAGAGACGACCTTAGGACAACCAGTCGCCAAGAATATCAAACCGAGACTGCCGTTGGAAGGCAGGTCTCTTACCAAGCTAGGAATGATAGGGATGCTGATTCGGCAAGCTGTCAGCACTATTGCTTACAGGTCACGGATATAACATCTCCCCCTTAAGAGGATACTTTGGGGATGTTTCTTACCAAAGTTCCAAGATATTAGACATGCCTCCTAGTTGGTGCCACTTGACTCAATTCTACATCAGGGTCTTGTTCCTCTGTCCTCTTGAAGGAGGATTGAAATGGTAAGACAGATTTAAGATTGAATTGAAAGGGCTGGTTGTCACGAGGTTTACAAAAACGTCTTAAGGTTAAATAAAAAGAATACAAAAAGATTACACACAAAATGAAAATAATTAAAGAAGAGTAGTGTGTTCCGTATCTCACAATATGTGGGTTGTTATCAATTTTCTCTAAGTTATCCAATACTGAGTTTAGTGCAATTTTACTAGATTTTAACTCATCTAAATCAATATTTTGTAAGTGAGTAGGTGACACATCCTCTATAAGATTATTAAATTTTACAATGTTGCAACAAGAATCATTAATTAGGTTGAAGTTAGGTATGCTATTAACAGGTGACGTAATATTTAAAACATATTTAGGTGTAAGTGTGGTACTTTTACAATGAGCAATACATTCATTAGGTAAAGTAAGTATTCCGGTAGCTAAAATAGTTGTTTCATAAAGTTTTGAGTTTAAACAATCTATAGAAATCCTGTTAGGTTCTGATTGTACATATATCCACTTATTATTTACTAATGGTTTCCATATGTCTAATCTTCCATATATGAATTTGGTGTCACACTGTCTGGGTACTGTCTTAATCACCTTAGATAAGAGTTCACTCTCGCAGGTGGGAATAGCGTCGGCTGTATAAACATTCGTGATGTCACAGATATAAGTACTCGGGCTTACAATTTTGCATTCACTTAAATCGTCGAAATTGCAATATTGAGATCTGTCTTTGGTCATTGCGATGAACTTACTACTAGGTATAATTAAACTGAATTTATTCGGTTCTGTAATGTTATAAGGTGTAGGTAGAGCGATATTATGGAATAACGTGTATTCCTTAGTACTAACTAATGGTACTTGCAAAACAAACATTAACTTATAATCTATATAATAGCAAATTAATTCGGAGACACTTAAAATGTAATGCATGTTGTTCATATCTAAAACTATAGGTAGCTGTAGGTTTCTAGATAGGTGCCTGTAGTTATCGGCAAGCTCTCGGTGTAATTGTAATGATGTCATGATTGCTGGGTGCAGAATGTTTTTATTACTAAATAGGATAGCGTTAGTTACGTCTTCTAGTTGAAAGGATAAAGTAAGTATTGACGTTTCTAAACTGTTAAAAATCTGACTTGTTTCAAAGAGTACATGTAATCCATTTGTATGTGCAGAAATGTTTTTAAGGTTCAGCGAGAGTTTGTCGATAGCTTCATTTAGATTAATTTCATTATCCTTAATTTTGCTCAAAGTTTTATTGTAGGATGTTATAACTGAGGTCGTAACCAAAATATTTTCCTTCAACAACGAGGCTACATGCTTTTCGTTACTTTGTATGTATTCTATGGCATCATTATACTTTAGTGCGTCATTCTCGTCTAGAGTGCCAAAGATCTGCTTGAGTACGGTTCCTATACCTCCGATCCAGGCCCGTTTGGCACGGCTATCTACTAGATGTGAAATCGAATCGAATTCGGTGCTCAGATCTTGGTATCGCGCTATCAAGGGTTGTAGCCTGTTATGACATATAGAGTCAATCTCCACTATTCGCGTTTGGTTACATAAGTATCTAGTAGTCTTGAGGGCTGCCTCGATATTTCGAATATGTGGACCGAAATGTGAAATATCTAATGGTATCAAGATTTTAAGATAACCGTTACTAGCCTTTAGAGTACCTAAGTAATCAAAGTAGAGGCCCGAGCTCGATGTTATCGGTTGGAGGTATTCCTCATACGATTGGCCCCGTACCGAAGCCCTGCAAGTTAATAATAAAGGTGAGTAATAAGTTGAGGTAAGTGTACTTATTTGAACATTTTCTAAAATACAGTGTAGAATAATAATGTAAATAGAGGTGTAAAATATGTAAATAAGGTGTAAACTATTTATGTCCTATATACTTTCCTACATACTAAATTACTAACTATACTACATTTATGTTATAGGCTACGGGTTCCCGACATCGGCAGGTTTCACCTGATCGTAATGGTGAGTCACATGTCGTCGGTTTATTAGTAGGGTGAGTGTATTATTTCCATTAATCTTCACCACTTTATAGGGTCCCTTCCAGATAGGAGAGAGAGCCTTTCGTAATCTCAGATGATTTTTGAGGTAAACGTAATCGCCGACTTTATACGAGTTTGGGCGAGTATGGGTGTCGTAATAATTTTTTGAATTTTCTTTAGATTTCCTGATGTACTCGATTGCTTTTTCTCGAGAGTACTTCAATCGGTTCTGTAGCATTTGAACATAATCGGAATATGTGGCTCCAAGAGACTCGTCATAGACAGAGTTAGGTATGTATGGTTTATTGCCAAACATTAATTCGTAGGGCGTAAAATGCGTTGTGGTATGGACAGACGTATTGTAGGCTAACATGGCCGTGTACACATAGCGAGGCCAGTTGGTTTGTTCTGCGTTTGTATAAGGTTTGAGATACTCTTTAAGGGTAGAGTGGCTTCTCTCCAGGGCTCCCTGGGTTTGTGTATGATAAGGAGAAGACCACAGGTTTTTGATTTTTAGGAAGGCACATGTTTCCTTAAATAAACTTGACGTGAAGTTGGTGCCTTGATCGGTGAGAATTATCTTAGGGATTCCAAATATGGATATGTAGTGGAGGAGGCATTCACTTGTCTCCTCCGCCGTAACACTGCGCATAGGATATGCAGATGAGAACTTAGTAAGGTCATCTTGGAATGTTAAAATGAATTTTAATTTTGCAGGACCTGCCTCGGGAAGCGGACCAACGACATCGATGGAGAGACGCTGGCCAGGTTCAGAAGAAGTGCTGGTAATTTGCATGGGTGCACGATTGACCTTCCTAAGTGCTTTATTCTCTTGACAGGATCTGCATTGCTTTACGTAACATTCTATGTCGCTTCGCATTCCTTTCCAGTAATACGTTTGCTTGAGTCTGCTATACATACGGGTTGACCCTAGGTGACCCGCTATGGGGATATTGTGGTTTTCGTATAAGATCTTTTTGATTTCAGATGGAACAGGATATATAATGTTGTTATGGTAGACGTTGACTTTAATTCCGGTGTCATGAAAAAGGTAAGTCAGGATGTTATATATTTTTATGAACGAGTGCTTCTCGAAAGGATTCTTCAGGTCAGGTATGCCAATCTCATTTATACCTCCTATGGTTACTAACTCGTTTCTTATTCTCTTTAGGGATTCAAATATTTCAGGATATGATGCTTGGTCAAAATGATGGACCTTATAGTATGATAGAAAATATATTTTGTTATTTAAATCAAGTTTCTCAAACAGGAAGAGTTCTTTTTCAGAGTCGCATACGTTAGCACGTACTTGAGGATCGCTCAGAACTTCTGGGATGTATGGATTAGATTCATCTAGATCAATAGAGGTAGGGACTAAGATAAGTTTCGCAGGACATTTCATGAGGCTTTCATTACGTTCTACGATTTCCGTATTGAATACTATGGCCTTTCCTGATATTACTTCTAGGAAAGTGGGGTAATCATCAGGAGGTGCATCTGGATTTGCACTCGTGGATGGCATCGGGTCAAGTTGAGATGGGGGAGCAAGCGAAGATGGGAGTTCTTGTACAGACTCTGGTAGGTTGGCCTCATTCTCAATTTGATCTCTTAAGATATTAGGGATATTGTCGGGTAAATCAATATCAGGTAAGGGAAGAATATCTTCATAAGGGTCGACAAAATCTGGATTTTGAAAGAGGGCCTCGTCAGGATTAAATGAAGGTGGAGATGTCAAGAGATCCATAAGATCTTCGTCTAGCACTCGATTAGATATACCTTCATTATTGGAATTGGATGTTGTAAGTTCCTCAAGTTGGACAGGGTTAACAGGGAACCGAGATAGGGCATCGGCATTTGTGTTGATTTTACCTTTCTTATGTCGGATTTCGTATTCGAATTCTTCGAGCTTTAGGCGCCATCTAACAAGTCTCGAACCCGGATCTTTACAATTGAATAGCCATTGTAATGGTCTGTGATCGGATAATATCACAATCTTGTGACCATAAAGGTAAGGTCTGAACACCTTTGTTCCGAAGACAATGGCCAAACATTCTTTCTCAGTCACACTATAATTGGTCTCAGCCTTATTAAGTGTACGGGACGCATAGGCAATGGGACGGTCTTGGCCTACTGGGCCCTGGGATAATATCGCAGATATTGCGTAATTCGACGCGTCACATGTTAGATTAAAGGGCAGTGAATAATCAGGATAGGCAAGAACTGGAGCGGATACAAGTCTTTCTTTCAGAGCTTCGAAAGCGAGTTGTTGCTCGTTCTGCCATACGAAAGGTACATCTTTCTTCAGAAGAGACGTTAAAGGTTTCGCTAGTTTCGCGAAATCGGATATGAAACGTCTGTAGTAGGATACTAGGCCTACAAACGACTTAATGTCCCTTGGTGATTTAGGGACGGGATATTTGGTCACGGCTTTTGTCTTGTCAGGGTTTGTTTTGACGCCATCTTCGCTGATGATGTGCCCTAAATAGGCAACTTCCTTTCGGAGAAATTCACACTTCTCAGGCTGTAGTTTGAGTTGGAATTTTCGAAGTTTGTCGAAGACAGCTTCGAGGTTCGAGATGTGCGAAGAGAGGTCAAATGAATAGATGACTATGTCATCAAGATACACAAAGCACCTGGTGCCTTGAAGCCCTGTAAGACAAGTGTTCATGAGCCTTTGAAACGTAGAAGGAGCGTTTTTTAGACCAAACGGCATCCTTGTGAATTGGAAATGACCTTGTGGTACTGAAAATGCCGTTTTAGGTGCGTCTTCGGGTGATATAAGGATCTGATGGAAGCCTGACGCAAGATCTAAGGTAGTAAAGTATTTACTTTTGCCTAATTGGTCTAGGATTTCCGATATTTGGGGAATAGGGTATATTTCTCCGATAGTGATGTCGTTCAATTTTCGATAATCGATTACTATCCGCCACTTCCGATTACCCTGTAAGTCGGCCTTTTTGGGGACTATCCATATTGGGGAACTCCACGGGGAAGATGATGGTTTGATGATCTTATCATCGAGCATTTTGTTGATCTGTGTTTCGACCTCTTTCTTGTGGAATTCTGGGAAACGATAGGATTTGGTATGGATAGGAATATCACTACTTGTTTTGATTTCGTGATTCAAGACATTGGTATGTGACAATTGGTCATCAGCTAGGTGAAAAATATCGGAGTATTGGGAACAAAGTTCTAAGAGGGCGTCGGATTCCTCTCGGTTCAGATGTTCAGATCTCAAAGATTTAAGGACAGCAGAGGTACGATCAGACGTATTATGTGAATCAGTATTAAGTTGGATGGCACATGAATTTAGGGGTTCCAGCTTAAGATTCAGGTTAGAATTGATGGTTACAGGTGATTCGGATGTATTAACAATCGACAAATTTACACGTTTATTTTTCTTCACCTTCACAAGGCAATTGGATACTAATACGTCATCTGATAAATGTTGGTTCAAAATGATACCCTCATTAATATCGGGATTCTGTACTGAACATTCAACAACGGTTTCCGTGCGAGGTGGAATCTCATAGAAAGGATTGAAGAAGTGTAACTTAACATTTAGTTTACCTATCTTCAGTACGTCTGTCGTGTAGTCGATTTTACAACCAAAGGCTGTAAGAAAGTCTGACCCTATGATGCCATCATAAGGTAGGCTAATGTCTTTAATTACATGGAACTTATAAGATGCAGTCTTGTTCTCGGATAGCTTGAGTTTTAGTTGGAAGTGGCCCTCAGTTGGGGTTGGTTCATCTCCAGGGTCTATACCCTTGAGTTTGATGGGTTCTCTGACCAGTCTTTGATTAGTACGGATACAGGATTGTTTTAATAAACATATAGCAGAACCAGAGTCCACTAGAAGTGTCAAAGGAATGTCGGATATTTGTGACTCCAAGAGTGTATGTGGTAGCAACCTTTTGGTTGTGTCAAGGTTTACTTCATACACCTTGGTCAAGGATTCTTTGGAATTAGGACTGTCGGTTTGGGGCTCACTACCCTGTCGGTTAGTCTTGATATTAAGATGTCGACTGTCAGTTTGGGGCTGGTTACCCTGTCGGTTAGTCGGAATATTGAGATGTCGACTGTCAGTTTGGGGCTGGTTACCCTGTTGGTTAGTCGGGATATTGATATGTTGACTGTCAGTTTGGGGCTGGTTACCCTGTCGGTTAGTCGGAATATTAAGATGTCGACTGTCAGTTTGGGGCTGGTTACCCTGTTGGTTAGTCGGGATATTACGATGTCGACTGTCAGTTTGGGGCTGGTTACCCTGTCGGTTAGTCAGGATATTACGGGTGCCGTTACCTACTGATTGTCTCGAGCGGCACCGTCGCGAGACGAAACTTCGTTTAAATCATCTTCATCTTCGAATGTTTCCGAATTTTCATTTTCGGATGTTTCGCGGATATGGTTTACTTTGTTACCACGGAAACCGTTATTGTTTTGTTGTTGACCCGGCCTATTAAATTTATTGTTATAAAACTCGCGTCTTTTACAATCTTTTATATCATGACCGGCACTCTTACAATAACGACAGAATAGGGCGTCATTACCGGTCTTTGTCTGGTTTGCATTGGATGAGTTGGACGAGTTGGACGAGTTGGACCATGCGTTTGGCTTTGAAGGACCTGGTTTAGGCTTCGCGGAGAATTTGGTTTCCGTTGGAGGACGTTTGTAAAGACTCTGTTGGATACGTTCTTCAGAGATTGCCATGTTAGTGGCTTCGTTCAAGTTTTTAGGAGACCTACATCTCACAATGTTGGAAATCCTAGGGTGAAGACCCATGAGAAAATGATGGAGAGCAAGGTCTTCCATTGCCGCACAACGACCTGGCAATTCCTTTGCTTTAGTGTTAGAAAGGGTGATTTCCGTAAGTAATTGCGAGAGGTAGGTTTCTACGCGAAGTGAAAATTGGTTCACATTGTCTTGCGGGCCTTGTCTGCTCTCCTGCAAGTCGGTCAGGAGGTGAGCGTAGTGTTTACGCTCACTGAACTGAGTTTTGAGAAATTCTCTGAGCTGATCCCAGGATGTGAATTCTTTGATCGAGCAGGCAAGCTCCGCTTTTCCACTTAATTGGCTAATGATATACTTGAACAGGATAGGCTTCTGTGATTCCGAGGCCAATCCGTATGCATTATTACAGTTGATAATAAAGGAGTTTACTGTTTCTCGACTGCCATCATAAGGTTTGATGAATTTAAAAAGGGTGTTAAGGTCGAGCTCAGCCATTGTAGCAGCCGCGACTGCGGATCTTGTGAGTCGTGGGGAGCTGACGGGTGACTTAAGTTCACCAGGAGAAACAAGTTCTGGGATAGTTACAGTTAGTTCACTATCCTCTCCCTTGACCACTTTTTGCATATTAGGATAATGAAATCAATCGCAAAAGTTTAATGTGTACATGTACAATAGAAAAGGATTTAATTTTCCTACTTACTGAACCCTAAATTATAAGCAATGACCAAAGACTCACAGTACAAATAATGCGTAGGCGACGGCGACCGATTCCGCGAACTGCATTCCGGAGTGATAAGGCGATGCAATCCGGCGAGGTGACGGCGACGATTCTTGACTCGATGTTAAGTCAATAAATTAAATTATTGACCACGGAACTCGATGCGGGATACCACGGCGTGATGCAGGACGTCAGAGGATGCAGGTTGCAGATGATCGATGATGATGATCACGACGTAAGTATTTCCAGGAATCAACTCTCGCAGTTGCAGCAGCCGTTCGCCGGCAGCCGAAGGTAAGTAGCTTTAGTCCAGGATAGTTATAAGTTTCACTTTCAGGATTCAATAGTTCGTGCAGAACACTCACAATGATTAGATATGTCCGCACTAGAATTCACACGTAGATGATATTGAAGTGAAAATGTACTTCCACTTAACATTCACGATATTGCAGGATAGTTGTAGAATTGAGTCCGGTTGATCTTAAACTTCTTCTAAACGTTAAGGACACTTTATAAACGTTTTAAGGACACTGGGGATTTTCGAATCCCACCGCTGCCACCAAATGTTATACGACGGTTCTAGGAGGTCTTTTTAAAAAAGATTATTTATAATTAAATCCATTTATTAGGATTAGGATAGACAAAATAGATAAACAATTAATAGAGACGACCTTAGGACAACCAGTCGCCAAGAATATCAAACCGAGACTGCCGTTGGAAGGCAGGTCTCTTACCAAGCTAGGAATGATAGGGATGCTGATTCGGCAAGCTGTCAGCACTATTGCTTACAGGTCACGGATATAACAGTCCGGTAAGAAGAGTTTAGTGACACTTGCCGTGTCACCTTCAGAATATCTTAGGCCCCATTTCAGAATAGATACTTGCCGGATCCTAAATTTCTCGTAAGAGACGGGACATCTGTCATAGTGAGCTGCTATTTTTGTGTACAGGGCCGCCTGCTTTGCCAGATCATCTGCTCTTTCGTTACCAGGGACCCCAACGTGTGCCTTGATCCAGTAAAGGTGGATAGTGCACCCACTTTCTTTCAGCTTTGCGATGTTCTGCCGAATTGCAAAAGCCAGAGGGTGGAACGTGTCTGGGTTCCGGACAAGTTCCAAAGCCGACCTCGAGTCACTCAGTATACCGACCGTATCTGGCGTAGCTCTGTGGCTTGGTGCAGTGCATAGAGTTCAGCCTGGAAAACGGTGCAGAATGACTGGAGTTTCATCTTTTTGGTCCTCGTCTCGGTTCCCTTTATCCAGTAAGTGTATGCAGCTCCGACTTTTCCGTCAAGTTTGCTCCCGTCAGTGAATATCAAAGTGTCCGGGAGTTGGTGTTTTTCAACGGTTTCGGGCTGCATATCGTTCAGACACTCAAAGTCGATGTCCACCTCTCTGGCTGGATGTGGGGCTTGGATAAAGCACACGCGCTCTTCGATTTGCCTGTCCTCTGTGTCAAGTGCTCGTTTCCCCTTCTTGATCTCGTACAGCTGGGCTGCTTCTTGGATCCTGAGATCCAGTGGGAGCAGTCCAGATAGGACGAGAGCTGCGTTGAGAGATACAGTACGGTAGGACTTGCAAATTTTTTGGGCGAATCCTCTTTGGATGGCATTTAATTGCTTTTGTACCAAAATTTTATCGGCAGCCGATGCCCATACGCTCGATGCATACATGATTATGGGCTCTATCACAGAGACATATATCGTCCTGATCACCTCCGGGTTCAGTCCCCATTCTATTTTAGCCGTCCTTGCTAGCTGCTTGTATATATTGGCGGCTTTACGACAGACGTTTGACACATGGCTGTTGAAGGTCAACTTACTGTCTATCGTAAGCCCCAGAAGCTTGATCTCCTCGACCATTTCAATGGCTTTCCCGCTCATGTGCAGGCGTGGGGAATCAAACTTTAGTTTTTTCGTTATTATAATTGCGTTGGTCTTATGTGCGGCAAATTTTAATTTATTTTTGATACCCCACTCGTGCACATGCGCGAGAGTGTGGTTAGCCTCTATCTGGATTGTTTCGGCTGTATTCCCGGAGAAGACCAGAACAACATCATCTGCGAACGCCTGAGTGTAGACACCTCGCGCGTCCAACTCGTCTAGCAATGGGTTTAGCAACAAATTCCAGAATGTGGGTCCCGCGATAGATCCCTGTACGCAGCCTTTGTCGGTTTCACGTTTGCAGGTTTCGCCGGCATAATGGAGAACCACCTTCCTGTTTTCGAAATAGTTGTCTATTAATCGACGTAAATTTAGTGGGCATTTCGATTGGATGAGCTGGCACCTGATAGCAGGCCACCAGGCACTATCAAAAGCGCCTTCAATATCGAGTGATATTAAAACGGTAATTTTCTTTTGTTCCAGGTTACCTCTGATGTGCTGCATAAGGTCATACAAGGCGTCCTCCGTGCTGCGCTGAGGAACAAATCCGTACTGCCTGGGGTTAGTGTTCGGCAATAGGTGCCATCTGACTCTTCTGACCATCATTTTCTCGAGAACCTTCCCCAGTACTGACAAAAGACCTATCGGTCGGTAAGATTTCGCTTGGCTATAGTCGGACTTTCCTGGTTTCCTCAGCACCACCACAGCGGCTTCCTTCCATGGCGAAGGAAAGCACGACAAAGTAAGGCACATATTTGCTATCTCCATGAAGACATCTATTGCTGCGTATATTGCTCTGCAGCAAATATCCGCAGTGAATCCGTCTGGTCCGGGAGCCTTTCTGGGGTTGAAACTGTTCAGAGTCCGTTTGAGTTCAGCCACTGTAAAGGGAGGGTCATCGGTGTCTTCCGGTAACGCATCGTTGATTGTCCCCGCTTTTTCTCTAATAGATTCGTGGATTGCATTATCTTCGTCTCTATTATCACTCGGGAAAAATGTTTTCGCCAACAATGCCACCGACTTCTCTGGACTCAGCACAGTTCCATCCCCAATAAGGAGTTGGTCTTCGTGCCGCCTTGTCGCGCTTCTGATCACCCGGTATATCCCGTCCCAGAGACTTTCCCTGTCCTGTTTAGTGCAGAAGCTTTTCCAACCTTCCGTCTGTGCTTTATCCGCTTCTTGTTCATAATTACTTTTTGCTTTCAGGTAATCGTGCAAGACGTATTGCCTTCGGCGAGGAGCTGCGCAAGATATCCTTCGTCTCTTCGTGTTTACTTCTCTCTTCAATTGTTCCAGCTCGTTCGTCCACCAAGGTAAGTAGTTTTTCTTTTTGTTTGTTTTTATTAATGGGATGGTATTTTTGCATGCTGATTGTATACTTTCTATATATTTGTTAATTATAGTTTCTAGCTCTTCTTTAGATTTTAGTTTTCTAATATTATCCGAAGTTATACAATTTTGCTCTAATAAATTCCTCACTTCCTCAGTGAATTCACTCCACTTGGCCTTCCGGGTATTATAGAGGCGCGTAGAACTCCTAGGCCTTTCCTCAGAGGGCTTCTCTAGACACAGGTCGAATGTCATGGCATTGTGATCAGAAGTGGTGACCGACTTATCGACTTTCCAATTTTGGATGTTTTGTAATAGCTCAGTAGTACAGACGGTTAAGTCTACGTTGCTTTTGAGAATACGTCCTCCTCGGATTGTGTCGAAAGTTGGGTCGGTCCCTTCGTTCAGAATATGCATGTCTATTTCATTCAAGAAACCCCTGAGTACTTCGCCTCTGCTGTCCTCTACTACGCAGCCCCACCACGTGCTCCACGCGTTAACGTCTCCTCCTATTAGGATTTTGTTAGTTTGCAATGATCCACACACGTCTTTCAGCTCATCCAGGTAGGGCTCGAGCGGCACACTGCCTTCAAAGTAGACCGAGACGACAGCTATTGACCATTTGTTCGTTTTCAAAATGGCCACTGCTATGTTTTCGGAACTCAATATAGGGTTGTTTAGTATTTGAATTTCATCGTCAAATATTATAATAGCCGCCTTTACTGGCTTTGTCCTGTTCGGTCCACATTGAATAACGCGAGTACCAGTATACCGTTTGAGCTCTCCTGTAGAACCTACGTAAGGTTCTTGGACCATTGCAAAGCTAAACTTCCTTTTCTGCGCTTCAAGCAAAAGCTCCTGAGTCGCTAGTCTTTTTCTTTGAAGGTTGGCCTGCACTATTTTGTATTTTATCATAACATCCGAAGTCATATTATCGACGTTATTTTTTGAGATGCCGTTATCGTTAACAATACGCCACACTTGACCTGACTATCGTGTCCCATTTCCGGTGTACGGGACAGTCTTTGTCAAACGCATTATGGCCAGTTTCTTGGTACTTGGCCATGCTGCAGTTGCGACAAGTTGGTGAGTCGCCTACAATATATCTGGGGCAGTCTGCCCGTAAATGCGGTCCAGCGCAAAAGCTGCAAAGGTCAGCTGGTTCCTTGCACAGCCTGCGTCCGTGCCCGTACCCAAGGCATCTGGTACACTGCACCAGTGGGGATTGATCTTGTACCACCACGTACTGTAGGTCTATGTGTACTCTCTTGCCCGACGTCAACCTCTGCCACATCTTAGGGGACACCTGTAGCACCACGTGATTTTCGTGTGGGTTTCTGGCTCTTCTTCGGTATCTAACCGTGGGCTTGAGCTCGTCATCGGTCAGGTCCTTGAGTAAGTCTGCGTTTTGTGACTTAAGGGACGCGATAATGTCCTCGTCTGTATTGTAACTGAGGAGGTCTTTGATGATAACCAGTGGATCCTTGTTTTTGGCCTCCTCTACGTTGAGTTTTCCGCTCCTTAGTTTAGCGGTCATTTTTGCCATCTCGTCCTTGTTGTTGCAACTGAGAACTACTTTTTGGTTCCTTACTTTGCGGACTCTCTGCAGCTGGAATCCACTGGTTTTAGCGTCTAGAAATTGTCTGACTAATTGTCTGGCCTGGAGCAGGTTGGGTTGGAGGGTAGACTTCACCAGACGGAATCTTGCAAGCTTGTGAAAAAATAACAGAAGAGGAAGAACAAGTTTAATTAGGTGAAAAATAAAGTACCTATAAAAATAATTGAGCGGGAAAACGGTGTTACGACATGTAAAAGAAACAATTTATTAAACACCAAAAGTATTATGAATTCTTAACCTTTACGTATATTTTGATGTGTTCTAAATATCTTTCTGCTCTCTTCCCTGTAATCTATGGGAATGATTTCGTGAAATGTGTAACAGTGTTAATAATGTGTTAACATTTTTCCTCTCATTATCATCATCATCATCATCATTAGCCCGTATTTGTCCACTGCTGGATGTAGGCCTCTCCTTGTGAACGCCACTGATCTTCGGCTCTCCTCATCCAGTCGCTACTGACCATCTTCCGCAAGTCGTGACTCCACCTGGCCGGCGGGCACCCCACACTACGTTTGCCTAAACGTGGTCTCTACTCTAAAAATCTTTTACCCCAACGTTTATCGGTTCTTCAAGTTATGTGACCAGCCCATTGCCACTTCAATTCTTTGAGCTATGTCAGTTACCTTAGTTCTCTTGCGAAACTCCTCATTCTCCTAATTCAACCTTTCCTCTCATCATCATCATCGTCATCAGCCCGCGTCAGTCCACTGCTGGATATAGGCCTATCCCAAAGCCACTGAGCCCGATCTTTGGTTCTTCTCTTCCAACTGCTACCAGCCACTTTGCGTATATCGTCGCTCCACCTAGCTGGAGGGCGCCCTACACTACGTTTACCGAGCCGCGGTCTCCACATAAGAACACGTCTACCCCAACGCTTATCAGTCCTTCGACAAATATGACCAGCCCTCTGCCACTTCAGCTTACTAATACTAAGGGCTATGTAGACAACTTTGGTTCTCTGCCGGATCACCACATTCCGGATACGATCTTTCAGAGAAACTCCAAGCATAGCCCTTTCCATAGCCCGCTGAGCGACCTTAAATTGGTGGACTAGTCGTACCGTGAGAGTCCACGACTCGGCTCCGTATGTCATAACAGGTAGGACATACTGATCGAAAACTTTCGTCTTCAAACTTTGCGATATTGGCGATGAGAAGACTCGACGAAGTTTCGCAAATGCTGCCCAGCCTAGCTGTATTCTTCTGCGGGTCTCTCTCCCGAAGTTGTTTTTACCTTGTTGCAAAGTTTGCCCCAGATAAACATACTCCTGAACAACTTTGAGAGCAGTTCCGGAATAACATGCTCGTTGAACATAACCTTTGTTTTGTCCAAGTTCATCCGGAGACCAAGCTTTAAGAAGAATCAGCTACACTGTTCAACATCTGTTGTAAGTCCTGCAACGTTTCTGCCACAATGACGATGTCATCTGCGAATCTCAAGTGTGAGATGTACTCTCCGTTAATGATAATGCCACATCCTTTCCAGTCCAGAGACTTAAACATATCATCCTCAGGGACTCAAAGGTCGAAACACATCGTGGAACATGAGTAGTGAAATCAAAACTCAACATCAATTTTGATTGACTATTCCAGGGTTAAATAGTTAAAAAGCCACTTTCTATACCTTTCTATTATTATTTTTATATTGTGGCCTTTTTTTTGTCTCATATTGTGGCATTGCCCATTATTGTCTGTTTGCGCTTGTAATGAGGCAATTCGGTTCATTATTGGGTCAAAGAGGGTCAGTTTAATGAGAGTGGTTCAAATTTAGCACACTGGTTCATTTGGATTTTATTTTCGTGTATTTACAAATGCACTCAAAAATTTTAACAAAGTAAATACTTAATAAAAATATCTAACAAACGAACATGAATGCTATTTTGTCACGGTATGCAATGTCGATTTCAACTTACAAAGTTTTTTTATGTAGTTTGCTCATATTTTACCGCTATTTCGCCTGGTCGAATAGTAACTGTTAATGAGGCGGGAAAATTAACACACTTGCATAGAAGATACTTGAAGAAGATTTTCATGTTCTGCGAAATTGAGATAATACTAGATTAGCGATGGGTTCCTCATACGATTTAAACGAGGGGGAGGAAGGTCTCCTCATTGCCATATAAGTCCTCGTTCCTCATACCTCAAAAGAGGCGAGGTGCAAAGCGCGAGTATTGCGGAACGTGTCGCGGCATTGATGAGATGGTTCAACTAAACTTAGTAGAGCCTACAGAAAAGGTTTTATTAGTTTCATATTGATTGAATGAATGCATTCGTCCATTAGAGATGTAATAACTAGCTAACAAGCTAAAAAACACGCCTGCCCTGCCAAAGTGAGCTTTTGCCAATAAATTATATACCTACTGTTGAAATGTGCTTATCAGAGCCTTCAATTTGATACCCATATTGTAAATATCAAAGTTTTTTCGAACATGAAAATGTTATACTGCCGCCATAATTAATGTTTTCAAGAATATATATAGTATTTGTTACTCGGGGGATGTAAGGATTCTAACGATACTCCATACTATCCAGGTCTAAATCTGTTCAGACATTTAAAAGTTATGGTGGAATAAAGAAACTCACATACATACAAACATACGTACATACATAGATAGATAGATAGATAGATAACTCTTTTTTGAAACACACAAATAAAAATCTTACAACTAAAAAAACAAAATTAATAATAAAGTGCGACAATGGGCGGTCTTATCGCTCAGAGCGATCTCTTCCATACATACATACATACATACATACATACATACATACATACATACATACATACATACATACATACATACATACATACATACATACATACATACATACATACATACATACATACATACATACATACATACATACATACATACATACATACATACATACATTCCGATTTAAGTAAATCGAATAAATTCATATGTGGTTTTCTGGTGGTTTTACCGATCAGATTTGGTGGGCACCAATTGAAGTTGTTGGCAACAATCACACGGTAAGTAGGATTGGATAAGCAGACTTCGGAAACCGCTTTGAAAATGAATCAAATCGGTGAAATGTAATCATCACAAAGTAACTTGGATTTGCAGCTTTGGATAAGCAGACATGGAACACCAATGTAAAATCGGAACAATGTTCAGGGTAACACCATGTCAACCAAATAAACATTAGCGATATAATAGGAACAGATAACATTCGACACAAGTGGAATATTAACAGGAACATTCCTGTCCAAAGAAAAACTCTCGGACAATTTATCCGACAAATATTTGCGGGAATTGTCCTTTGTTCACACTTCACTCCGGCAACACGCGACTGACATGTCGAGCGCTCACGTCGACCCTGGATTTTTGGAAAGTTCCCGGGAAAGGTTTGTTTTTTTGAGGGTCCGGCAAAATTTACCATTATTGTAGCGTTCATATAAATGAAACTATAGCACAGACAGAGCTAGCAGTGTCATGGCGTAAAATTCGTAGGGGAAAAACCTATCAGAAAGTTTATGGAAATTATAGAAGTTTTGCCTTTGTGTGTTAAACATTAGATATATAATTTAATTACAGACTATATCACTTAGTTTGTCCTTGAAGTTGGATTTTTCGATGAAATGTTACTGTTCTTAAACGTAGGTTGGGAGTTTATACATTACAAATCTAATGATTTATTAAAATAAAATTGCTCTACTGAGTAATCGGTGTGTGGATTGTATTTTTCTTGTATCTTTGAGTCAGATTTCTCAAAGATACAAGAAGAATCTTTCAACGACAACCCAGTATAAGCGCTGAGGGGAAAATATAATTAAAAAAAACCTTGTTTTTATTTGATTTCTTGTGGTTATTATTGTTGTATTATTGTAACTATAATTTACTGTAATAAGTTCAGTTTTATCATTCACAACTTTACTTATATTTTTTGACAGATTTTGAATAAAATGTTTTTTTTATACCTATCTATATTTTGTCGTCATCTAGATAAATCAATACAGATTGTACTAAGAGTAAGATATACCCGGTTAATCTATTATTTTCCCATCTCTACAAATTTCTAGCAAACAGGGTGTTTGTCTGTCAGCGTGTGAAAACTTTGAAGAAGGAAGCTAATATCTGCTGCCGGAGCATCCTAAGTGAGGTCACTTGAACGTTGAATAAGCATCTTTAGCCCTAACTTCTATTTCTACTACGCCCTAAGGCATATTAACATTAACTTTTCCCTTTATAATTATTATAAAGTCACATATAGTCTTATCGAATTCCGCCTTAAGTGGTAGATATATCAGTGTTAGATTATATTGGATAACTATTTAATTAGAAAAAATACAGATCAATTATATAAATTTTTGTGCGTGTACTTATTACCTGTGTATATAAGTGTGTATATGTTTTATCTATGTATTTATGTAGCTAGATGTGGTCACCAAGCTGTGATACAGTAGTGGTTGGTAAACAGACAAATGACAACGGTCTGGCGTTGTATCAGACAACATGGTGACACAAATTTGCCATTAGAAACATGCTTAGACGGTCGGAGGGCAAAATCTATTTACCAGTTTGGAAGTATTTTTTGCCATTTTGGGGAAAAGGAAACTAAAATCAGTAGAAAATTACCCCTGGCCCAGCGCGAGATATACCCAAATACCCATAGTTATTTATGTAGAATTTGAAATGAGAAATATACGAGCATCATCGGGGAGGTCTTCATCCATGGAAATGCAAATTTTGGACAGCGAACTTACTTACGTAGTGCTGGCATATCAAAGTGGCTCGATGATGTAATTTTTGATAGAGAAATCCAATTTGATGAGACTCGAAAACAGACGGCTCCGTAAGTTTATGCTAAGTAAACGTAAATGATGTAATGTGTACCTACTTCTGGCTAGGGACAGTTTTGCATGCTTCTATAAAAAGTGGAAGATGGGCGCCTGGCTGTTTTTGTTCCATGGTTTTGGAAAATGTGTGAAATGGCCGTACGTCGAGTAGGGAGCAGTTCTGCACGGATTATACACAGACAACTTCTTGCATTTCTTTCTTGCAATTTGTTACACGCAGTTGCATCTAAAACTTGTTTGCATGCTTTGAGAAAGGTATAAAATGAACCTTCATGTCTTTCCTTAAATTGACATAGTGAGTATAAACTTCTACCGACCTTCTTCGAAACCTTAAATAAATATATCACGCTATGGTGCATTTATTCCAAATCTAAAACTATCTAGTTCCACAAATGAAATCAAATTCCATTGCAATAAATAAACAACATTTCCTCAAAGCAAACAAAACGACTTAGTTAATGTACACTCCAAGAAGAAATAGCGTATAAAATGTTGAAGCCAATTTATAAGAAGAAAAAAAACTTTGAATTAATAACAGATCATATTTTTTCTCGACGTCCTGCGTCTTCTAAAGTGTTGTTCTTGATACGGCGATCGAATGTCTTGGGAAATACTGAATAAATAAGAAATACGGTGATTAATGAGAACACATCTGGCATATGAAAATATAAAGCGAAATTGCTCAAACGTTCGCCAGTTGGTAAGCGCCACAAATGGCCATAATGGCTCTGAGACACTTCAGTATTAGTCTTGTATGCCTCCTAGTATTATATCTGGCTACAGCGCCTAACAACAGACAAAAATAAACAGTTTTTTACACTACTGCTTGGTGGTCTAATATCTGACAAAGTAGTAGGAACTATTTCCCCAGACGGACTCTTACAGAGTCTGACACACAAACTATTTTATGAAACAAGCAGAGGAGTTTTTTTCTTAGCTTCTGCCGACTTCACACGACTAAATATGAACTAAAATTATTACAGTATGTTCTTTTTCAATAAACTTAAATCGCCACCTGACAAAAAATATATAAATCTCGCAAAACACCAGGTTGTAAATTGTTTACACATGAAACTCCAATCTGCGCATTTTATAAAGCAAACAAATATGGTGGCCGATAACATCTCTAATTTAGGCCATTCGGATATACATGCACGCTATTTAGTAGTCGATCGCCAAAATGTTATTTTTTGTAATTGTATATTTTTGTCGTCATCAATATAGGCATTTGTATTATTTTAATCGATTATTTGTGCTATCAGGGAGTTACTGGTATTTGGGAACAGTGTGGGCATTGTATGAATCTGTTTGCCTGTAACAGCCTGCACTGGTCTGTTCATAATGGTGGCATTTGACATGGTGTTGCGTATATTTGTATTTGGCACGAAATATACCGCCAATATCTGGCCAAATAACGCAATGTGAAGTGCTAGCATAACATGCGGTAGGCGAGTCTACGTGTAAAATTAATATGGTACACAGATCTAGCTAAAGTTAAAGGGAGGAAGATTCGGCACTCTTCAATGTCACGTTAACATAAACTAGACAAGATACAACTGCAGCCAAACGCACTCCCCAGCTACATTTCCACTGCAATCTTTGTTGAGACACACACGCAGTCTGTAGCGCGAATTAGACAACAATCATTGACACTGCTAACGTGCTACACAAATGCCACTCTGATTGTGAATAAAGCCCATTGTGTGCGTTGCACCTAAATTTATGCGGTCCACGCCCGAGGAGTACCTGATGTTCCTACTTTTAATGATGAGATCTGTGTATTTGAGGTTTTCTCTTCTTTAATTCCTCTACTGGATCTTTTCAATTTATTATGGCGAAGGCTACATGGTGTCTTCTTCTCGATGAGAGCGCTCAAGAGCTCTCACGATCAATCTTGATCATTGATTTTATGGTTGTGATCATAATCACCGTGCAGCCTACGCCTCAGTCAATACTTCAAAACTTATCAAGTTTTCAAGAATATTAATTGTGTCTTACCCAGTATAAAATATGGCTTTACGTTTCAATGTAGTGTTAACCAACCTATACATAAATAAATATATTTGGGACAATTCCACACCAATTACCTAGCCCCAAACTAGGATACCCTGTATGGGCACTAGATAACGGATAAACATACATATATACGAATATTAAATCGGAATATTTAATCGGAAATTACTCGGAAACAAACATTTCTGCGCATCACACAAATGATTGCACCTTGCAGGGTTGTATTTTTATTATCTAGAACTGTACAAAAATACGTTTTAACGCGAAGGGTGTAACAATAGCCAATGACCTTCACGATTCGACCTCTAATACTAGTACTGGTGCTATCTATCTGCAGATGGCAGTATAACAGTGATTACAGTGATGGCAGTTTAAAATCAAATAAAGAGTAACAAGTACAGATAGTTACAGAAGATACAGAAGTGTTTCTCATAATGTTTGGTTTTTTGCCTATAAATTTTACTGACCAAAAATAGGTCTCAGTAACAGTAGGACGGGAAATATCTAGGAAGTTCTAATTTTAATTAATTATTTTAATCTACACGGATCTGTACTAAATGATGAACCATGAACATTTGACGATCACCAGAAAAAAACTTACTAAATCTCAGCAATGGGAATAGCTAGGATGTTCCAGTTTTCACGAATTGTTTTATTTTCCACGACTGCTAGTAATGATGAATCGTGAGTAAGGTGACCGAAAAATGCTAACTAGGTACCTATGCGATCAACACAGCCAGAATTTAGTTGGTAGTTTTCATCGATTTGTCCTTAATCATACCAACGGTTCCATGATGACACTCTTTTGATGATGACCAGAAGTGATTGGATCTTAATAATGGATATAATTTTATCTGTAACTATGTGTGATGATGATGATGATTATGATGATAAAAAGTATCTTATGTATTATTCCAGGGTAAAAGCTATCAACACTACAAATTTCATCAAAATCCGTCCCGCCGTTATCGCGTTAAAACTCCCCAAACAAACAGACAACGTTTCACTGTCATATATTGGTGTGGATTTCTATCAACACTCCAAATTTCATCAAAATCCGTCCCGCCGTTATCGCGTTAAAACTCCCCAAACAAACAAACAAACAAACAGACAACGTTTCACTGTCATATATTGGTGTGGATTTTCATATACGTAACTTCTAAAAAAAGAAACGCTAGTAAGCGTAATTCAAAATCATTGGCAGCAGTTCTTTTTGGCCATCAACAACTGCATTATTACTTATCTACTTGACAGACATGTTATTATTTCGTTTCCATGATAACGTCATTCCGTTTTTTATACGCTTTATATCAGCTTCACTTGTATGTTTGTATGTTTGTAACCGACTCTTTTGGACGCTTTTTTTACCCACTTTAAACGGTCAGATTTCATTCAAATTTTGCACACATGTCAAAGACCGATGACAATGCAAAAAATAGAAAAAAAAACGCTCTTATTAATAAACCAAACTAAAAAGTAGAAAATAAATAATAGTTTAAAAATAAATAATAGTTTAAAAAAACTAAAAAACACGCTTTATATAGAAAACCAAACTAAAAAATAGAAAATAATTTTTAATAGTGTAAATAAGTAGAAAAAATATTTATTGATAGATTCAGGCGTTACTTTGCGGAAATCCATATTTAAAATGAACAAAATAAAAATATGTATATGTATATGTTCTCTCAGTCCAGCATTCGACGAGTCAACATCACCCGAAGATGCCTCGTGCAGAGGCGAAACACGTGTCGTATTGATGTCAGACGTTTGGTATTTGGATCGAGGTATATGTTTTTTATTGTGTTTTTTTATATTATATGTATATGAATATATAAGTGTTTCGATACTTGTATTTGGGTAGGGTTTGTTTAGCTTGGGGGTTTTTATTGTGCATATATATTTATATATATTATTTGTATATAAGTGTTATTTTTTTTTTTGGCCTCCAGTCCTTAGCTTTTCTTTCATTTATATTTTTCATTAGTTCAATCTGGGGTTGGGTTTTGTTTAGCGTGGGGGTTTTACTTGTGTTAATTTTACCATTTATCATTTGTCTGACTTACAGTTTTGGCGGAAGTAAGCTACATATTTTTATTTTGTTCATTTTAGAAAAAATATTATTTAAAAAAAGCGTGGGGTGCTTTATAAGATATTATCGAAATGATAATCCTTCTTCTCATATCTGTCAATGAAATATTTATAACTATCGACCCATGCACCCCACGATTTTTTTGAAATAAAACATTTTTTTCTTATTTAGACTATTAAAATTTATTATTTTTGATACCTTGGATTACTTTATTGCAATTTCTGAAGGGAACGCAAATATTAGAAAAAAAAATAAGGAAACTGCTCCTGTTACTCGCTGATAATGTAGCTACCTACAAGAGAAATAATTTTTAAAATCGGTTCTGTATTTTTTTGGTTTTATCCATTACAAACAAACAAACATACAAACAACCAAATTTTTCTTCTTTATAATACTAGTGTAGACTAGGGACGTAACGATACATGTTTTTCCCGATACGATACCGATACCGATTATAAACGAAAATAATCGGCGATGCCGATACAGATACCGATATTGATGGCTTAGTAGATAAGTGCTTCATGTATGTTAAACAAATTTGAAGGAAGTTATTAAGATATTGACACCACATTCTAGAACAACAACAACAACATACAACTATCTCCCTTCAAAGTTATTTCATATATATGAAACACCATATTATTAAAACACTGTTTTAAACTATCACGGTTGTTCACTAAAGTTATATGATTATTTACGGGATATTTACCGTGTGATATCTTCAGTCTTCCCGTGAACATGGTGCATGTAACTGCGCCGAAATATCGGGAGCTCATTCCACAACCTTACCACGGTAAATATCCCGTAAATAATCATATAACTTTACCATATTATTATGTATGTATTTAGGTCCTAAAGACTGTGAAGGAAAAATACTTAATAAAATTCAGTAAAGCAAATGAAAAAAAAAACATTTATTGGTTTCAAACAAAATCAATCACATAGTTATTAAAAAAGATACATAAAGTCAGTAATTAAAGTTTACTTTTGGTAGATTTTTGTTAAGAAAACAAAGTTTATTCAAATTATCCGCAGATAATCTGTTCCTCATGTCATTTTGTATCAGGCCTGCAGTTGAGAAGAGCCATTCTGAAGCAACTGAGCTCATTGGATAAGACAAGTATTTTTGTGCAAGCTTTTTTAATTTAGGATATTTGTCTTCCTGGCGCCAATAGATCCTTGGATCTTGTTTGATTGGAATATTTTGAAATCTTAAATAAGATTCTACCTCTTCTTGTTCAGGCTGAATGGACATGTTTAATAAAGGCTCGTCGTCTTCTGCTTCTTTTATCAAACTGTCACAAGCAGACTAGATTACCCGAGAAAATCTCATTTTGATTTTGTTGCGGCAACTCTATAGAATTAGGACTCTCTCTGTATGTATCATTTGTAATTAATGAAATTAGATTTCTTCTCGCATTCATGCTTGTAGATTGCAGATTGAAGGTACGCAATTTATAGCGCGGATCTAGTGCTGTTGCTAAAATAAATGTTTCATCACTCTCTAAATAATCAAATCTATCATTGACCCCAGCTATCAAATTCAGTACAAAAGCATTATATTCAGGGCTATAAGCATTATCATCCATGGCCGTGGTGTTCTTGATACGTTCTAAGACTTTTCGCAAACTGTTGATCAGCGGTATGGCGTCAGACAAGCAAGCAGACTCTTGACTAATTGACTTTGTAGCTTCTTCAAAATAAGTCAAGACTGAGACAACCTGTTCCATTAGTACCCACTCTTCTGTAGCCAATTCAGTTCTACATTTCACATGGGGTAAAGATGCTTGAATTGCAACTCGCTGCTCAAGAAGTCTCCTAAGCGCGTGAAGGGTAGAAGGGTAGAATCCCAGCGAGTGCTGACATCCTGGATGAGCACATGACAAGGAACATTATGAGATTTCTGTATTTCAGTAAGGATTTTACGACCTGACGTAGAATGACTGAAGTGACCAATTATAGACCTCGCCTTTGTAATAATTTCATTTATTTTCTCTTCTCCTGAAAACGCATCCTTCAGCACTAATTGTAAAGAGTGTGCCATACATCTAATACGTTCCACACCCACTTGTGTTACAGCAAGTCCCATATTCGGTGCATTATCTGTTACTACAGCTCGTACCTGTTCGTCGATAGCCCAATCTTGAAATAACTGACGTAAGTTTTCAGCTATGTTTTCACCGCTATGTCTTTCGCCTTCAAAAGGAAATACTGCTAGGCAATAATTCTTTAGCTCAAAATTGTTATTCACTCCATGAGCAGTCAGACTTATAAAGTCGTTCACGAATGAAGAAGCGTCGCTAGTCCATAAGTCAGTCGTTACAATTATGTGCGGAAGTTCTTGCAAAAGTTCTTTTATTATCGTTTTCACACGACAGTAAATGTCTGGTATCACATTTTCAGACATATGTGGACGGGAAACCATTTTGTATTTCGGGCACAACTGCTTAATGGTGCGTTGAAACCCCTGTTTATTTACTATATCGAACGGCTCCATGTCTACACATATTTGTTCAGCTATCGTTTGCGTGATCGCTTTTGCTCTGGGGTCATCAGTATCATACATAATATTTTTGTCCAGAATGTGTTCCAAAGTAGCTTGTTTTTTGAGTGGCGGACCGGCCTCAGTCTTCGAGGTAGATGGGGTGTCGTTTTTCAACTCCTTTTCATGGTAACGCTTCACGTGTGTCCACATGTTAGATGTCGTGAAGCCCTTCGATGAAACTGCCTTACTACCACGAGAAACGCTGACATTGCAGTATAAACAAGTTGCTTTTGTATCATCATCCTGTTTTATTTGAAAATGTTTCCAGATGGAACTTGTACGTTTTAATGGCGTTGCCATTTTCTTTTATATAAAATAAAACACTATACAGTCTTCACTAGTCAGTGTCAATAATTAAACAGAATGAATTACGAAATAAAAGCGATGAAATTACGTAAATATAGCGCGAAACATGACATTTCTCAACCAAAGCTAAGCAAGCACTGGGGCCGGGGCCGGGGCGGGGGACAGCGCGTCGGCCAGCCGAAGCGACCGCTGAGACGACGCGACGTAAGAGCGGCAACGTCGCACGCGTCGTTCGTTTCGCGCACTTTTAGAACTGGTTGATATCGGCCGTGTTGTATCGGCGATGCCGATATATCGGCCTGCCGATTATATCGGCCGATATATCGGTATCGGTATCGTTACATCCCTAGTGTAGACTATACTCCACCCTCAGCTTCACCGACGCAGTTGCAGGCGGAGGCTAGTGTTATTGTTTTTATACGACTGCCCAAAAAAACGAGTGTTATGTTATTAGCATTCATGTATGTTTGTAAGTTTCTATGTGAGTTTTTTTTATTCCACCATAAGTTTAAAATGCTTAAACAGATTTAGACGTATGGGGTTTCGATAGAATCCTTACATCCCCTCGAGTAACATAGGCTATAGTTTTGTTTTAATCTGTATGGCGGCAGTATGGCTCCATTTTCAATTGCAAAAAAATATTTTTTCTTCGAATTTTACAATATGGGTATCAAATTAAGCACATTCTAATCCATTGTTTAGGGAGTTTAAACGCGATAACGGCTGGATGGATATTGATGAAACTTGGAATGGAGATTGCTTATACCCTGGAATAAAACACAGAATTCTTTGTATCCCGGAAAATTGTAAGTTTCTACGCGAAAACTGGAAAAACTGGAAGAATTTTGATTACTCGCTGTAAGAAACGGTTGCCATGGAAATTAAATAACAAGTATGTCAAAAACACCAAGAGCGTTGGTACTATACCTACTTTTGAATTTGTTTTTAATATCCTAGAAGAACATAGGAAGATTTTTTTCGCGATAAACAGTAGTCCGCGCGGACGTAGTCGTGGGCGGGAAAACTAGTAGTATTGACAGGGCAGTCGTGTTTTTTTAGCTTTTAAGTTAGTTATTACGTTTGTGGAGAGGACATCTGAAGTTTGACGATTCGAAGTTAGACATTTAGTAAAAAAAGACAGCATATAATATAAGGAAATTTATTAAAATCTTATTTTTCATATATAAAAAACAAAACCACGCACACACACATTTGCCACATTTGCTGGCAATATTTATTTCTGATTGTATGGTTTCCATTTCCAAGTTCGTCATGACATCTGTGGAAAATTCCAGATTATTATAAACCTGCAGTAACCAAGCAATACATAATAAGCCTTTTATAGTTTTTCAAATCGCCTATATCCAACCTAATATAGGCGAAGCAAAACGCTTCGTGTAATGTATACCCGTATACCTAACTATGACAAGTTTTGAAAAGAAAACTTACATTGCACTTTCAGCCTCCGCGGATTGTAGTTCAGTCGTTTCATTTCAAATATTTCGTTGGCTTTCCTTCCTGAAAATAAAATATAAGTAGCTTTCTTAATTATAAAATTTAGCAATGGCTTCCTTCCTTTTCTAAGTGTTGTTCTCAGTGTACCGTTATAATAAACTGCTGTAGGACAATTTATTGGGCTGAAGTTATAGTCTAATAAAAAAAAACAGGTTCAAAAATGCTTCGCGGACCGTACAATGAAAGTAGCAGGCCCTGGTTAAGATATTTATGTTATACGGTTGTATCAAAAAATTGCCCATAAAAAATTGATTACATGCCATGGAAACGAAATAATAACAAGTCTATCAAAAAAGCACCGCGGCTGCCAAAAATTTTGAATTACCTTCGCTTACTCTGTTTTTTGTTCAAATTAGTTTAAATACGGGTAGAATCGTGTACAAATAATGATATACCCTTAGCTACCCGTGCGAAGCCGAGGCGAGTCACTAGTTCACAATAATTCTGATCGTGCGTGTAAGAGGTACTTACCTACCTACCTACCTACCTACCTACTAAGTAAAATAGTTTGTGAACTGAAATAATGTCATTGATAAATTGTTTAAAGTAATAAAAAATAAGTATTACTGTTACGAGCAGGCGCAGCGCTTACCATCAGGCGGGCGACCTCCTCGTCTTGTCACTCAGTGGTGTAAAAATAAAGTATATATATAATGTAAAGTAGGTAGGTACTTACCACAAAACCAATCGATGTCCACGCTATTTGAAGATTTTATTTCCTATATTTGGTAGGTAAATCACTTCTGGACAAAATATAACATTAAATTCTATGACCTCAAAAACAATAAAACTTATACAAAAATCAACAATATCTCTACATAGAGGCCCTGAAATACATTGAAATTATTAACTATCACTATTTGTTATCTTATTAATTCAGGAAAATCATCTAAAAGCTAGAAAAGATCAAAATATTTTCATCCGTAACGTGAGCGTGATCCTTCCGTGTCAAACTGCCGTGACCGACTGAATTTCATGGCGCCGGGCCGGCGGTAGAACTTCCGCAGGCCTCGGGGGGGTGCCTCAAGCGGGGAGCAAGTGAAAATGTTTTGCGTTGACGGATTTTATTTTGTTTTCTATTTATTTATTAGAAAATATACAAATTAAACAATACAAGTTGTTGAAAATGTCATAACATACTTTGTGTAAAAAAATTACATGTCTCTGACGAGCGGATCTATGGTTTTTTTATGTATTTTAAAAATAGCACACGCTTTAGGATTTTTTCTACAATGTTTGTAAATATTTATACGAATTTTAAACAATACAAATTGTTTATGGTGAACTTAAGTTTACTATATATTTTTCATATAGAAAATGAACAAAAGGATTCATCTAAAGGTTCCTGTGAACATCGCGCATTTTTCGTGATTCACCATTGTTGCGGCCTTAACGGCCGGTACTAAGCGCTGAGACCATTCACACACGTAACGCGAAGCGCTGTTTAATCGTTCGGCAAATTACGAATAATTCCACGTTACGTGGCGAGTGTTCATAGCGAATAAGGGCCATGATTACAGGCATTTGAGAAACGCGCCTTCAATACTCTGCTTTAAGTTACATAATCTTGAAAATAATTTAAAGAATTACGAATTTCATTGTTTTCAGTGAATATAAAATATACTAAGTAAAATATGATATTAATTTTACATTTTGGGGCTTTTCATGGTGTCAGATATTTTCAAGAAACCAAGACTGTGTTTAAAATAGCTAAATAAAACAATTCGACACTTAGATTTAGCTACTCTCCACTATAAACCTTTCATAACCCCCGCAGTTACAATCGAGTTAATGGGAAAATATTTCCCTTTTGCGTGCAAGAGTTCGCGTGACTTGCATCGAGCCAGAGGTTCAGGTGTCAGGTCAGCAGCCAGGGGGCATCTTAGAGTTCAGGCTAATCGATACCTGACCTTAATCAGAGTTTGGAACTTGGACCCGATCTTATCTTGTTGGAGTTGGGGTTAAACGGCTTAGTAAGTGTTTACGGTTGCGATCTAATGATAGGCGACAGATGTCCGACATCAAGTACCCATAGATGATTGATGTGGTCCTATTTAATGATAATGATAATCGAGAAAATTATTACATGTATCTATTTAGCTTCTAATTCACAATAGGCTTTAACTACGGACAAACTCTGACACCAGAGGCCAGCACTACATCATACGACATACAAACAAAAAACTACTTTAGAAATTTTAGGACGAAATTATTTTTATATTATTTTTCTATAGCAGCAATCAAACCCACTATTTAAAAAACTGAACTACGCTATCAAAACATTCAGGAGGCTGTCTGGAGTGACAAGGTTAAGCCATTGACTTTCAAGATTTCAGTAAAAATAAACAATAGAGCAAAATCTTTTAAAAAAATACGTTAAACCAACTTCAAAAGCCCTTTATACATTAAATACATAAAAGTCTAAAATAAATATCAGTAAAACCTAACAGTTTCAAAGTATTTTTATTTTATTTCAAAGCATCTATAGACTGGTATTACGCTTGGGGTTACGCAGTAAATGATTTGACCTCTATGTAACTGTTCTCGCACTTAAAAAACTGTGAGTAGGCACTTCTGAGTTTGAACGAAGTTTGATGATTTTGGTACTTTTTGTTCTGGAATAACTCATAGGATCCTTATATCCCAGAAAAAAACAACGCGGGCAACGCCGCGAGCACAGCTAGTATAGAATATAACAGAATATCATTAGTACTAAATAAAATTATTGGAACAAGTGACTGTACTAGCACTCAACCACAGTACATATATAGTCCTACTGTGACTCAACTGTATCCCAAGCAATCATTTCGTGACAACCGATTCAATAGCGTGACGAAAAACACTCCCGTTCACCTACAAAACGTTATGGGTTTATTTATTGCGTACAGGCAAATTCGTTAGTGTATTAGCTTTGAACAACTCTGTAATAATCAGACCCTTCGATCACGCACCCGTTTCTCATGTGATCGTCAGTTGGAGTTATAGCGAACATGGCTGAGTTTAGGTTTTATGGGGTAGGGAGAAAGTCACAGTTGATAAGCTAAATATGGATGTTATCTTAACTTTTTGACTGTACTAATTAATTTTAGGCGAAAGACAGCACAATTATACGTATTGGCTTTGTCCTATATTCTTCAAACCTTTGCGTGGCTGTATTGTGTAGTTTTTATTTCCTTTCCTGGAACAAACCGCAGTTATCTACAGATTTTGATGACTTAAGACGCATGCAGGAAACATTCGACATTTGAGAACGATGATAACTCAGTTGATAAAGGGAGGGAACGTAGTAGGTTAGAATCTTGTCTTTCGTTTATTTTCCTATTTTTAAATATCCGTAATAATTTTGATATTATTTCACGATCAATTCAAATTCATTTAATTACATCTATTATTTTTATGTATGTTAGTAATGATGCAGTCTGATTTGTTCCTTACCTTCTTTCTAAATTACTACTTTTAAAATATTAAAAATTAATTAATAAGGCGTGAAGAGAATTGAAGATGCCTATATAAAAAGTACAGACCAGCAAACTCTGCGAAGTGTCCACTTCGCAGACTGAAAAATATACTTCTATATATTAGGGTATCACACGTACATACAGGCCGCGATCAGAATATTCGGAAAATTGAAATTTCCACTTAGAATTTCCGTTGTTTGCAACCATTTTGTGGCCACTGACGAAAGCAGTTACGTATCAGGATTTGTGAAACATTGTACCTAAATTACAGATTCCTAATATTTACTTAGATACGCTGTATGAAGAGTTCTGTAAACTAAAGTTCTCCTGGCGAAAATAATACAAGAAAAAAAGTAAAAATGCTCTCAACAAATCGATTTAGATTCTAAAATCAAAGTAAGTTTAGTATCTGCTAAAAATAATACAATTCGTACTATCCTGCCCAGTGTCTAACGCTTTCTAGGAATGCTTTCGTTCCATCTATTTGAAAATCGCGGATTCCTTAGTCGATAAGTTTGTACGCCCAAAGTGGGTATTTTCTGTTCAAGAATTTCAGAGAGGTCATTAATGAGTTTTGAATTTGGAACATTTCACGCCACGCTACATGGCGACATTAGATATTATGTGGTGGCACGCCGCGCTCTGTCTGCATTTAATAAATAATAGTTTAAAAAAACTAAAAAAAACACGCTCTATATAGAAAACCAAACTAAAAAATAGAAAATAAATTTTAATAGTGTAAATAAGAAAAAAAATTGTATTTCAAAAAAAAAACGATTGCCTAGTCCGTATTAAAAAAATAAAAAAATAATAGTAAGTGACATTGTTAGTACTTTCGTTCAACCTTAAATTAGTATTAACAAACTAACTGCATAACTATTGGTTTCAATTAATGAGTACAGAAATAAATATTGCGTATTAAAATTTTATAAATAAATGATGCTATTGTATAAACCAGAATTTTATGCAAAACAACTCAATGTCTTGTGATTTTATTTTCATCTTTGGATCTTTATTTTATCGCATTCATCACAATCCTATACAAGGCAGCCTTTGATGGAACCAAACTTTGTAAATAGATTAGGCTTTCCAATATAATTGTAAAACTCATATTTTATTTGAAATAATCATCAAAAATATGTTACAGCTACTTTAACTTGTTATTTTGTAAAACTAATTTTAAACGTTGGTAGACTTCATTTTGACGATCAATCGGCATATATTCAATGATGTCTCTGTGATCAACAGGGTTAAGACCGGCAGTGATCACCGCATGGTAAGAGGCTCATTGAATATCAACGTGAAGCTGGAGAGGTCTCGTTTGATGAGATCTACTCTTCAACCAAGTCCTGCCCAAATCCAAAACCCCGAAAGATTTCAGTTGGAGCTCCAAAATCGCTTCCAAATCCTTACCGAATGCGATACAGTGGATTATCTAAATAACGGGCTGGTGGAAATCGTCCACGCGGTCGGTACGAGTTCTTTAAGACCCCCCGCAAAAAAAAGGAACACAGAAACTCTCTGAGCATACACTCAAACTTATGGCAGAACGAGGCGAGATGAGGCTGCAGTCTTCAGTGGATGTCGAGTTACAGCTTGCTTAAATAAATAGATCTCCAAGTCGATGCGACACGATTTGCGTTCCTATAATACTACTTGTATTAAGAACGCAATAGAGCTTAACAAGGGCTCCAAAGTGTTCGCAAGAAATCTGTCTATTGGGCAAAGCCTGTTGACGAAGCTGAAAACCGACAGTGGCAGCATCGTTTCGTCGAAGCCGGAGATTTTGAGTGAGCTCGAGAAGTTCTATGGACAATTATGCACCTCATCGCGTAGTCCTCCTAGCAGGACTAGCGATGCAAGAGCCCGTTTGACCCGACATTATACCGAAGATATCCTGGACGTCAGCCTATACGAGATCAGAATGGCTCTCAAACAGTTTAAGAGCAACAAGGCACCAGGGGAGGACGGAATAACGACAGAGCTACTGAAAGTGGGTGAAACACCGGTACTTAAAGTCCTTCAGAAGCTGTTTAACTCCGTCATCCTCGAGGGTACTACGCCAGAGGCGTGGCACAGGAGCGTAGTGGTTTTGTACTTTAAGAAAGGTGATAAAACCTTTTTGAAGAATTATAGGCCCATTTCGCTGCTGAGCCACGTCTATAAGCTGTTTTCGAGAGTAGTTACAAACCGTCTCGCTCGTAGGTTTGACGACTTTCAGCCTCCCGAACAAGCTGGATTCCGGAAAGGCTTTAGCACCATAGACCACATCCATAAGCTCCGGCAGATTATACAGAAGACCAAAGAGTATAATCGGCCACTATGTCTAGCGTTTGTGGACTACGAGAAAGCCTTTGATTCAGTCGAGACCTGGGCAGTGCTACAGTCATTACAGCGGTGCCAGATTGATTACCGGTACATCGAAGTGTTGAAGTGTTTGTACATCAAGGCCACCATGACAGTTCGTCTTCAGGATCAGAGCACGAATTCTATCTAGCTGCAAAAAGGGGTGAGACAGGGAGACGTTATTTCTCCGAAACTGTTAACCTCTACACTGGAATATATATTCAAGCTTCTGAACTGGGACGGATTTGGTGTTAACATCAATGGCAAATACATCACTCACCTTCCATTTGCTGATGATATAGTCATCATGGCTGAAACCCTGGAAGACCTAAGCACAATGTTCAGTGACCTCAATATTGTTTCCCAACAGGTGGGTCTTAAAATGAACATGGGCAAGACGAACATCATGTCAAATGCCCATGTCGTACCCATGCTGGTTTATGTTGGGAACGATATTATCGAAGCTGTTGATCACTATGTCTACTTGGGTTAGACGATCCAACTGGGTAGATCCAACTTCGACAAAGAGGTCAACCGACGAATCAAGAAAAGTGGAAAAAGAGTCATTTTCCCAGCAGTGGCATACAACAGGATCAATCAAAATAAATAATAACTTTCGAATCTCAACTAAATGACGAAACGAGCTGATCGGCGAGTGACAAGTGACAAACATATAACGGTTGCAATTGCAATGTCACTAAAATTGTAAAGTTTTACTGTTTTATTTATTTTATAGAATAAATCGCCTACCTAAAAAAAATGACGCCATCGCTGAACGTCTGGCAGATGTGTAAACATCGAATATGGCCGACTGAAGCGGAAAGAACAGAAGAGCCACGAGCAGCACGTCGCCACGCCGCTCGATCGCCGCGCCATGAGTAGGCGATACCCCCGAACCGCGCCATTAGATGTTTACACATCAAAACATAAGCGATGGTGGCGCTTTCTATAGTGCAATTTAGAATCCAACGATACCGGATTCAAAACCTAGGCTCCGTACCAATGACTTTTCTGAGTTATGTGCGGTTTTCCATCGCTCCGCGCTTCGGAGGTCACGTTAAGCTGTCGGTCCTGGCTGTTATTGATTAATACAGTCGTTAAGCCTTGTCAGAGGCCAGCACTACCTCATACGACAAACAAACAAACATCAAAACAAGGTTGTTTGATACTGAAGTAGGTACTTAACGATATTAGTAAAATCTAAAGAGTGTATCTCTGGTCTGGTATATCTTGTCTGGTGGAGTGTATCCTCTTTCAAAATTCAGTTATCCTGCAAGGCAGCCAGCCTATGGTTTACTTTTGGTTTTTAAAATCAATGATGATGACATGACTAGCACCTAGTAAGCTGGAGTGGCAATGGGCTGGTCATATTTGTCGAAATACTGATAGCAGTTGGGATAGACGTGTTCTTGAGTGGAGACCGTGACTCAGCAAACGTAGTGTAGGGTGCCCTCCAGCTATTCGTTGGTGGAGGACTACGCAATGTGTCTAGAAGCATTTGAAAGAGAAGAGCCGAAGGTTGAGTCGAGCACAGTGGCGTGCTTTGGGAGAGGCCTATGTCTAGCAGTGGACTGACACGGGTGATGATGATGATGAACATCACTAGAGGTAAATTGAACGTAAGAAAAGCCTTTCATATTATTAAATTTCTCATTATCAAGTTACGTAGTTCTTAAAACTTCAGTTAATTCTAACTAAATTTATAAATGACAAAATTATGTGTGTTTGTTACCAATTATCTTCGCGGCTAAACAGATTTCGGTGAATATATATATATATATATATATATATATATATATATATATTCACCGAAATCTGTTGTATATATATATATATATATATATATATATATACTTTCTGGAATAACACATACCTATCTACCTACGTGATATTCTCAGAACAATGTGGATGAAGCTGCATGGCTCCAGGATCAGCACGAGTTTTTTAATAAGCTATGTAGCGACACAAACTTACCAAGTTGTAGGCATAAAATACTCGTAGCTTCTATCTCTTCTCAAAACGCAGTCTTGGCATCTGTAAAAAAGAAAAATTATACATCAAATAAACGTTTTGATCAACAATACGTACCAATGATTGATATTTAATAATATTATATTTAGCACATTGTTACAGTTGATAATTATATTAACTACTGAGGTATTAGTTTTTTACTTTATTCTAGACTGTGCCTGAAGTAAATAAAATGAATAGTCACTACTTATATAAAAAACTGTTTAAAAAAGTATTGCAACCAAGAAAAATCCCCTAACAACAATATCAACATGAAAGCACCAGTGCAAAACGCTGGCGGCACATCAAAAGATTACAACGTGTACAAAAAGCCGGCTAAAATATTTAAAAAGCATTAGAAGGTTGTTAAAATTTAACAATAGATAGATAGTGGTGGCGGCTTTGTCTCGCGGCCGCAGCTTTGTAAAGCGAAAATCGTGACTTTAGCGAGGATGTAGGTAGGGCTCTAGTAGTGAAAATTTTTAGTGTTTCTTACGGCTCTTAATCGAGCGCTCTAACTATTAAGATAAAAAATACATTTTAAAGTGCAAAGACGATGGGAAAAACTGTAAACGACCAAATCTAGGGAGTACTGAATTGTGGTATCACTTCGTTACGCTCCGTCACTTTAATTATATTATATTGTTCAGAAATAGCTCAATTGTACACAAATAACTGCATTTTGATTTGTTTGTTATTTATTTTTAGTTACACTAATTTTATAAAATCTAATTGAACCATGCAGTTAGCTACGGACGTAGGCGTAGCAGTCAGCTAAGGCAATAGGTGTAGCAGTCAGCTACGACAGTAGGTGTAGCAGTCAAACCTTTGCTATTTACGAAATCAACCTATTTGGTTTTTAAAAATATGACCTATTTTGTAACTCAAATAACATACAGACATCATATATCATCATTTTCATTCGTAATTTCGTAAAAACAATAGACCCTGCGCAGGAGGGAGCATGCGTTCTGGCAGGGAAAAAAGAAAATTGCAGGTACGAACACCCCATATGTGATTAAATTTTTTCCTTTAGAAAATTATTAGATATGTTCTCGCTAAACTGACGTTAATTCTAAAATCATGTAAATATTAGTTTTGGGAGGCGTTATCTTTACGACACGAAGTTAATTGCAATATTAGCCGTGTTCGGTTGGTCACATCAGAACACTGCCAATAGATGGCGTTACCCCCATAAAACAGATTTACAAACTAAGCGGAAAATTTGGATGATGTTGTACCTGTCACGGAAGCCGAATCGGTAAAGGCATATGGCGCGCAGAGGCACGGAATGATACGGGTTCGAACCCTGTTTGTGATACAAATTTTTCGTTTAGAAAGTTATTTTATAATTAACCTACAAAATATTAAGTATTTATAGGTATTGTAAAACATTTGCACGTCTGCTTGCAGACTGAATACAGTGTTTCAACAAAACAATTTATTTTAAGATATTTTTTACACGACTGTGTTGTAGCAAATAAACAATTTGATTTTGATTTGAATTCATAAAAAAACATTGTAGTTATTTTATTTGTTCTCTGCCTTTGTAAAAAAGATTGTTTTTTTTTGTTTCAACACAAACTATGACCGTAGCATAAGGATTGCTTTCGAATGAAAGTGATGAACTTTCGACCAAAAATCCAGATCTTTCGCACACAAAAAAATGTATTACATGTATAAAAAAAAAGTGTTAATAAATAGCATGTCACTTCCATACAATTCGAGTCGCGCTCTCTGTCCCGTTGTACAAAGTTTCATTCCACTACCGTTGTAATATTGCGATACGACGGGCAAGTTTCCCTTTGACGGACATTCGTCGGTTTTAGTGCGAAATTTCAAGTATTTATACCAGTTTTGTACTGAAATTATCTTTTGTAAAGCTTCAAATTTTATATTGTTCCGCTTTAATGGACTTTTCATTGACCTTGACCTTGATTGAGTTGACCTTGTGTTTTTCTATCATATCTAGCATTTTTAAACTAGGTACTACATTAACAAAGCTAAATAATTACTGATTAAACGAACTTACCTGTAAGTGAAGTTCTATCATAATTATAGGAGCGCTTAGTCCGAAGAGATTGATATATAAACACATGTAGTATCGCCACCTGGTCACACCATTTTATGCACAAGTTGAGAGTAAAAAGTTGAAGAAAACTTCCCTGCTCCATTAAAACCTTCCCGTATTTTCCTATTTCTACATCATCAATTGTGAAGCTGGAAAACCTGCTGTCATTGATAATATTACCGCTAAAGTCTTTAGACTGGGAATATGAAATATAGGGAGGGTGGGCTATCAATCTCTTCGGACTAGGCGCTCCTATAATTATGATAGAACTTCACTTACAGGTAAGTTCGTTTATTCAGTAATTATATTTCGCGCCTAGTCCTCTAGATTGATATATAAACACATGTAGACCTTGAGAGATAACGGTAATATCATCAATGCAGAAGTTTGTACCTTCACAGTACATTTTTATCACAAATTAATTTGTGATGATAATATAAATAATTTAACCAACGTTAATGAACAATTAACCTTAGAACTCTGTCTACTAATATAATACATATATTGTGACCAATAACCGATATTGTTGAGATTATGTCAACATTATCGTTATAGTTCATAAATTTATTTGTTTTTTTTTTAAATTAAAATCCCGCGCTCATCCAGATTGCTTTTAATTAAGTAATTAAATGTTTGCGAAACTACCAGTTTGCGAGGTTATTAATACATATAAAAATAGATCTTCAGACTTCCATTAAAATACAACAATGTAAGAGCTTTTCAGCTGAGCGTATTAACGAAAAATAATATTAATAAAAATACCTAACTATAACACACGCTTATCCATGTGTGAAATATTATATCTACCATAATACATATCTGCGATTTCATCGTGATACGGTAAGGCAATGTATCAACATTACCAATTTTAATAGACAAACTTAAAAAATGATTGGAAACTATCATAATATATAACCATCGGCAGAGCTAAAAATATCAAAAAGCTTCATTCAAAAATGTTTCTTAGACCAAAAAAAACTTAATTAGAAATTATCATTGAAATTATCCAAAACAAGGTTAATATCCCATGTGCTACTGTAAGCTTCGAACGAAGTAATAATTTAAAAATATCTGTTACGTATCATCGGCAACATGAAGGCATTGAATTAAGGTCCTTTAATTGTTCTTTCTATTCCATGGTCCTATATTAGGAGCCATTATCAAACTAAAGAGTTCAAAAAATAAATAACTGTCGATATTGAATTCTTACTTAGTAGTAAGAATTCAATATCGACAGTTATTTATTTTTGGACAGTCTTCGAATCAAAGTTCCATCTCACAGAATATACAGTATCAAGATTATAATATCTATTATAATATCAAGATGCGACCCGGAATAGCTTCTGTTTGACAATAAAACGAATTCTTGCTAAATAAAAGAAGAAAAAAGTTGGGTCACAGTACGCGAAACAGGAGACTTCAATCAGTATTGTAAGAAAACATGGGTGGAATGGCTTAAATAACTGAATAAAATAACATCTTATTAGTGTAATCGAATCAACGGCTAAAACGTCCGGGCACTGTACGATATGAAGACTAGGCATTGAGTAACCGTTGAGTTTTCAACGTAAATATCTAAAATACCGAAAGGTAATTAAAATAATAATATAATAATAATATATTCGGGACTTTTCCACACCAATTATCTAGCCCCAAACTAGGGTATCCTGTGCTATGGGCACTAGATAACGGATAAACATACATTGATAAGAATATTAGATCCATGACTTGGAAACAAACATTTCTGCTCATCACACCAATGATTGCACCTTGCAGGATTCGAACCCGCGACCGTACGATTTCGTACCCAGGATCTATAGCCACGAGACCAACCGGTTGTCAAAATAATTATATGGTCGATTGTCTCCAAACGATAATTATGTGGCAAGCAGCCCCATACACATACTCAAGTCGCCACACTGACAAAACGTCACCTTACGACTAATGTCGGCGCGCGTGCCCACGCGCGTGCATACGGGTATGATACATACTATGCATCACTAGACATTTCAGTGGTTTTGAGCTCAGTCGAACCCATCATTCCTTATTTGACGACAGGTCAGGAGGAAATGACTCACTGGTAATAATCATTCCGATTATATTTCCTGTGTGTCTATCAGCCGTTATAAATGAAATAAAAACTTTAAAATTCTGATCTAATTCGTGATCTCTGTCTGGCGGTTAGATGAATATTAACTCTATGATTATTGCCAAAAAAATATAAAAAATACACATATACACAACTTAAATATATTTTTTTATGTTTCGATAACTACTTATAATAAAACAAATTGAAGGGGCACCTAATCGATTTAAATTTACCGTTAAAAAGTCGCTCTCTTGAAATTTACTGTTATAACAGCGGTTTCGCAGTACTTAGTGTTATACTTAAGCTACCAGCTACGTCGTAATCTTGTTTAAATGAACAAAAAACAGGCACCATAATATGGTATAAAGAAATCAGGCCTGCAGGTCATACTAAATTAGCAATTAGGTGACATATACATAAATAAAAAATAAGATCAAAATTGAGACTGAGTCAGAAGCTATTTTATAGATACCGTATCTCTTCCTGGAACATAAACAGATATAGGCAATGATATTAAAGAGGAAGTAGATAATATAATGAAGAGGTTAAGAGGTAGAAGTTTAGGTTTGCCCTAAACGCGCTCTAATGTGCCCGTAAAAAATTACTCAAAATAAGTTTTTAGTTGTTTAAGCACTCAGTCAGCGCAAGGCAATTTAACATCAAGGTACAATACGGTTTGATGTTCAATTTGTTACTTGAAAGTAATTTTGATGTTTTATTTTACAATAGTACATTTTTCATTTATTCCTAAGGTTCCAATTAAATCTTTTCTTGTTGCCCAGTGCCCACCGATCCTTGCAAATAAATTTTGTATAGGTACTTAAACCCCAATTCCTACTGAGCTATACAGAAAAATGCTATTCAAACTTATTTACAGCAATTATAGATGTTTGTATTATAATGTTATAATAGACTTTTTCACAGCTAACCATAAAAGAGATTATTAAGATTACTGAGAGCTAAATAAGGGCTCATTGTATACCTCATGTATCTACTACTGTCAAGTCAGGGTGTTATTATTCTTATTCTTATTCAAGATAAGGATTAAGATTTACTTACAGTTTCGAGTGTCGTTAGAAATTATAGGTTAGAGATAGTGATAGGTGAGATATTAGTGATTTTAATGGAATTTTATGTTATAGCGAACTTGGAAAGCTCTTTACGAAAAGGAGCGCAATGAGACCAGTTGTTATCCTCATCTGTACTTTTAATGAAACTAAAAGTACAGTGTCCACACGTGCCCTCCACGCACGTGAAATGCGTACTATTGCCACAGCCACTGTCCCCACGCTTCCAAGACCCAAACTTCACATAAGAGTACGGTGGTTGGATTAGCACTGTTGCATTAGTACTCCTGATGCCTTTGACTGCAGTAGCTATTCTATCATCTTTTCTTAGATAAACATGTCCAACGAATCACAAAATACGATTCCAATATTTTTGTCCACGCGCAATGAGCCAGAGCGTGGTGGGTTATAACTCCCACTCCTAATAACAAGTCAAACATTCATACATTTTACAAACAGGCTGTTTTTTTAATAAAGGTACATAAGCCGAGGTGATCCTAGTAAATAGGAAAAACAAAAGCTTCTTCGAATTTTGCGTTTCCTGAGGAACTTCGATGAAAGAAACAAATATTATCAACGAATATTAAAACCACCATCTTTCTAAAAATGAATCACTTGACCCATTTACCATCTTTTTTCAGACCTCTCTAAGCCCTCAAATCTATTCAACCCGATGCTAAAAAAATGCCCCAGGCTTGGAACAGAGTGTTCCTATAAATCAGGGCCGACCCGCACCGACCCACTATAAATACATCAGGTGACAATCACTTGCGGCCCTGAACGTAAACGTAACGTAAAACACTCCCGTTCATTAGCGCTAAAGAATTGGTTTGAAGGGATTGGTTGGGTTATGTTTGTTAGGTATAAAGATTTACAATAACAAAAACGAGCACAAAAGAGGGTAGATCGTTTTGTCTGCTCAGAGAAAAATAACACGCACCCGCATTTACTCCACGGAGCTTGCAACAATGCTAAAATATATGAAAATAAATAACAGCAATAGTCAGCATTATAAGTGGTAAATATCCAGTTTATAATGCTTACTTTGTTGTTAAAAATAGTATTGCGATTTCAAAAATGGCTAGTATTTCACTTCGATTGCGAGTTAATTGAAGAAAGATATCTCATTTCTTAAATTTATAATAGATAGAAATATTAGGTAGGTTTTTATTTGAAAGCAAATACACCATTATTTATAGGTATTGAATTAGTATAACGACATTGAATTGAATTCAATTACCTAACAGAACATCTTGCATTAGGCGTACGAACTATACGGCTAACTGCAATTTCGTCATACCAAATTGGCGCATACACTCAAATGTTGAGATCTAGGCTTCTTACATAAAAACTATTAAGCTGGTTATTGTATTCATAGACCAAACAATATGGCAATTTGTCACTTTTTTTTAAATGTTTTTGTATCTCCTGAAAAGTAATCAAAAATCGATACGCCCCTATGGAATGATGATAATTAAAATATAGTGCATACTTTGTATCAACATACCGGGGTAAACTTCATGTTCTCAAGCCCTATCGAAATAACAAGTATTTGAAATTTACAAACTACCACATTCCCGTAACTACGAAAGTCGCACGGAACAAATGTTGACGATTACTTTGCGCTACCCTATTAAAATCTGCTGGTGGATCAAAATCGAGGCTGTTAACCCAAGTTTGTTATTGATGGAAGCATAACAGATTTGTAGTGAAAGATCGGCGTACCTTAGACGGGCTTTGTAGAAATTAGTAACAACGATAATAGAACTTGGTGCTATTCAAGCAGACCGGGACTGGGTCAACAGAAAATGGCGCAAAATAGGCATTGAAAGTTCGGACCTGTATACTAGCTTACGATTGCGCTGCACTGATCTGGATTGAACGTAATATCTATATAACTGAGTACATAGAGAATGATGTCGAGATACAAATCCTGCAGGAGAAAGAGACATTTCCAATATATATTTATCAATGTTTGATTGAAACCGACTACCATGTTACATACTGTGAAATGCATAGTCAATTCTCATATAAACCGTATCCGTATCTACGTATTGGTTTTTATTATAATATACATAAGTACTTAGAAAACTTAGAGATAGGTACGTACAACCCTGCGTATCTGGGCATTTAAAGCCCGCATGGGCCTCGAGTTGACTACTTTTTAGGACCCATCCTCACAAAATCGTCAAGGAATAATACCCGTTGATGATCTATAATAGTCTCATCTCTGAAAAACACTACACACAGTGAACAAACTCCAAACAAATAATACAGATAACTAAGTCACGCGTACATGTTTACAGGAAATTAGAATGGATTGATTAGGTTGCAAGTACTCTTTTGTTGCACAAAGAATTAAATATCCGCGTTCATGATAAAGGAACCATCCCAGTCTTTTTATTTCCTAATTTCGTAGGAAGATAATATTGAATAGGAGTCCGGCTCGGTTTAGTAAAAGATAAAAAAAACATGCGTAATGCGATAACGGTTAACCAATTAATATGTTAAATATGAGAAAAAGAGTACGAAAAACGTTACTTAAACAAGTTATATAAAATGTTATTGTTACATAATAATTAATTTATTCATCATCATCATGTCAGCCTTTAGTCCACCGCTGAACATAGGCCTCCCCCAAAGAGCAACATGACGAGCGCTCTTGTGCGATCTTGGATGGAGGTGGCACGAGATCGCTCTTCATTAATTTATTATATTAATAAAATCTGAAGATTGAATCTTTTTGGATGAATTAGAATAGAAATAGGCTTCTTTTTATTCCGGAAAAAGTCAATCTCCGTATGAATAACGAGCAAATTCCGTGAGAAGCAGTGGATGCTGTTAGTCATCTAAACTCAAGCCGACTGTTTCTACCTTCAATGTGCGAGCTAAAGCTGTGTTGCCGAGGTTGCAGCGGCGGCGGCACGTGCCTTGATGAAATTATTAGGCAATTTTGTGTAATAAATTCATTGGAGGTTTCAGATCCTCCATTTAGGTAAGGAAACGAGATTCATGAGACTGCATTCAACGTTGACTTTTGAGATAAAGTTTCCATACAAGCTGAGCCTCAATTCTTGTAGACTCGTTTACAAATAGTCCAGTAGTTTTTATGTGTTGCGCGAACATACAGACAGACTGACAGACGCCATTTTTTACCGATTTAAAAAAGTAGGTTCTCAAGTTGATGTGTATAATTATGTATGTTATATTGTTGAAAATGCGTAATATTCATATATGCTAGTATATATGGGTGTCTAATCATATGTACCAAATTTCTTTCATATTTGTATTTATGAATGTGTGTAATCTTTCAAAAATGCTTAGTATTCATATATGTCAGTCTATAATGAGTATCTGAACAAATATACGAACTTCTCGAATGTATGTATGTTTGTTTGTCCACGTATTTCTCGGAAACTATAAGTTGGATTGCAATAATTCTTTTTTGTAATAGTTTCAGTATCTTTCAACTTAGAGAATAGTTTAAGTTTCATCAAAATCCATTTAGTAGTTTAAAAGATATGAGCTGTTAACTGTTTTCCAGTATGGGTTTTTTCTTAGGGAACGGAATAAGTTCGGAAGAAAAAACTGACTTTAATTAGTATTCATATAAATCTTATATTCTTCTTCAGTAGGTTTTTTTAAGTCCCTAGTTTTTTTTGTAGTTATCTTAATTGTAAAGTTTTTGTTACTTACTGCTTTATTAGTAGTATCGGTATGAACACGGTGAGTTTCGATACTGTTATCTTGACTACAGCCAAACCCAAACTTATCTGCAATAAATAACACATGTCCAGTGACGTCATTCACAGATGAATAAATAGCTCCGATCAGAACCTAGGACGATACACTCGCGCCTAGCTCCAGACAAGTCCCACAGGCTTCAGGAAATCCTGTAACGGCCGTATTCTTGGTACAGCCTTATTTTCGGAGAAGTTTGGAAATGTGAAGATTTTCGAGTAATTTTAGGGATATTGTTTGTAATTTCAGTTTGTTAAACAACATTGCGGGTCTGTAAGCAGATTTTGTTAAAGATTTTTGCGTTATTTAGGCTTGTGGGATTATAGACTGTACTGGAGTGATGGCCTGGACACGCACCAATAGGGCTAGCTTGAGGTGGCGCAGGTAAGAGACATTTGGAAGGACATGGAGAGTACTTTGCCCAGCAGTTTGATAGGCTAATTAAAAAAAAAACTCTGTGATAGAACATTCTTATTGACTTCAGGCTTGACTTTTAAATTTCCTATGGCTGTAACTAAAGCTTAAGTAATCTTAAAGTATCTCTAATTGAAAAAGAAGTGTACTATGGAAACGATATTTCAGTTTCAGATACCAAACAATATTTTTTCCCCTCTCTACTTCTATTCCTTTGTGATTGAGTCTAGTGAAGGTATCTTACTACTTATAGATAGATAGATAACTCTTTATTGCACTAAAGAAACTTAAATTATGACACATTAACAATGACCTTAAAATAGTACAATCGGTGGCCTTATCACTAAGCAGCGATCTCTTCCAGACAACCTTAGATTAGAAAGCGAAAACATGAACATTAATGAACGATAGTGTGCATATGCCAGTATACATTTACTGAACAGAATAAATTTATATTTTTAGAATATAAATACGATAAAATATTACTTATGTATCAAGTTTCATTGCATTTTGGTTCATAACTTTTATGTTGCTGTGATAGATTGGTACGGTTGGATAAGGATATATATATGTCGGAGAAGCATTGTTCTCGTTGACATCATCATTAGTGGTACCTAGTGGGCCTAGTGGGCGTCATCAGGGTAAAATGCGAGCACAAAACACAATGACCACAGTTTCACAGTATTTAATTGAGATTTAACATTATTTCACAATAGTACCGAAGTGACAATTAACACTTAAGACACTCTTACTTTAACTTTTTTTTTTATAGTTTCAACGATCCAACTCGATCCTTTCACGTTACTCCAAACAGTGTTTCTTTTTTCCAAAAGCAGTCAGCTCTCTAAAAAATAAAGATGGCGACCCGACCCCACTCGAGGCACGTGCTCTGCTCTGATTGGTCGTTACGATACAATCATTAAATTACAATGTTCATGACTTTAATAAGATTAGTAAGGTTTTAAAGTAATAGAAAAATGCAACAAATTAAATAAAATCAAATTAAGAATTTTAGAAGTAATCTAAATGTAAACAAACAGTATTATAATTGCTACAACAATCAACCCGACTCATAGCTTCCTCCGACATATATATAGGAACTGGATGATATTCTAAGGGTTATCTTTCTAGGGACAGAACTCTAAAGAGTAAATAAAAACGACCACGTTTTGTCCCGCTTTCGCGTGCGCCAGTTACAACAGTTACCGAAAAACTGGGTTTTCAGAACAATACAATTTTTGTTCGTTCGTGTGGATAATAAAAGAAAACATAGTGAGCAAGCAGTAATTTATAGAGACAAAAATGTCTACGAAGATAAACAAAGGTCTACGACTCATGTCGGATGAAAAGTAGGCTAAACATTATTTGTTAGTAAGAATTATTTGTTAGTATGTAGTCGATGTCTTCAGGCAATCCTTACTGTTATATTACCGTAGAATGACATAGGGTCGACCGACGAAGGTTGATGTAGGCATTAAAAAAAATGACTGCCTCAACAGCTGATTACATGGAACACTCACCTTCGCAAACATGACAATGTGTTACGCGTGTACGTGTGTTTTTAAGTGTGGGTAGAAGAAGAGATTTGCACATTTTCAACCGAAGTTTTTAAGGCATCTGTGATGGCTGTATATGGAAATCTATGGCTTAAGTTATCTGATAGTGGGTTTGGTCCTGGGCTTCACAAAGTTATGTGACTCCGGGCTTCGGAGGGCAATTACGCTATTCGTCCCGGCTGTCATTGATTAATAAAATTCGATAAGCCATGTTAGAGGCCCTCGGGTGATCTGACAAACTTTGTCACCAGAGGCCAGCACTACCTCACACGACAAACAAACAAAACAATTATCTGTATAACTTTCCCTAACAGATGTCACTTTAAAAAATATATAAATAGTAAATAATTGCCATGCGTGTACCTATGCGCTGACCGTGTTATAACCCATGCCATGGGGTTAGAGATCACACAGTCAAAATCTCACCACCTTGGTAACATGACAAAAGACTTCATATTCTGTAAAATAACTTTAAATATGAAGTCGGCAACATGAAATCTGCAAGTTCACGCCTCATTCGTTATTTTTGCGGACATTTCGCGTTAAATACTGATTCAAAGTTTGGTAAGCAAAATTGTAAAGACAGTTTTCTATACAACAGTGCTAAGACCTAGTACACACATACACTCTCACACATACCGTGTTTGTGACCGAACTATGGATACAACATCAAACGCGGCACTAGACTCGTGACTCTGAATTACATCTCATATAGCCAGAAACTTTGCTGGGCACTGTGTTATACATTTAACTGTGTTGGGAAAATCTAAATTTAACAAACCGGACCACGGTAAATTTTGAACACCACTGCTTGGCAATTGAATATCTGGCAAAAGCGTGGTTCTTCCAGGACTCAAGCAGAAGAATCCACTACAAGAAGATTAAACATGCACTAACAAACACATGTAATATATTTTTATCAGTGATATTCTGTAAATATTATTTCAAAAAAGTTAACTGTTGTTAGACTGTGGTTACGTATAAGTTACACAAAGTGTCCAGAACTTCACAATACATCCTTTTCCAACTCTTAATAGAGAGTGTTTCTCAATCCATGCAACCGTATGTGAAACCGTTAGCAACGGCAGAAAGATACTGCTGTGCAGCACTCGCACATATATCAGCAAAATGTCCCGGTCACATTTGAGAGGCGCACACAGAATTCTACTATAAATGATGTTTGCACAAAAGATGTTCCTAGCTCAACGACACAAATATACGTATGCATATGAATATTTAGCCTAGCGAAATGTTCTGCACAGGGATGTTGCCTAATGTTATATTATCCAACATTTACAGATGCGGCTGCGGAAGTGGATTGAATTTTTGGAGCGTCGTTTTCAAATGTAGATTCAGAAACGATATTTTTATGAAAAGCAGCAGATTTAAAGTTAAAAGCACTTTTTTGACAACAACGCTTTAGGAGAAAAAACTGTAGATGCTGATAGATCATAGATGTTTGAAAATTGAACTTGCTATAGGAAAATTAATAAATTATTAATAATATTCAATGAACTTGAAAAACTTTATCAGCGCAAGTACAAAGAATATATTTGTCCTGGACGTCATAAATCGATGCAGACGTCTCGTATAATGCGGACCCCTGTAGCTCTGGTTTGTACTATTTTTATTCTGTGCCCTGGTACAAGCTACTCAAAGCAGCACGTACATCATTGTATAAGTTGTACGAAAGTGATTCAAAGGCATATTTTTTCTGTCGTGGTATCTCCGTGGTTTTTGGAACAAACGTGTTGGAACGGCCTAGATTTTGTAGTTTTGGGCGAGAATGTTGGTTTTGGGACGCGAACGGCAGCTATGTTTCACGATTGCAGCACGTTTTATGATGTCAGTTGAAAAGTTGCGACGTTAGACTAATAACGAAGGAGTTGTTTTGTCGTTCTTAAGAATTTTCCTTTTTGAATGAATAAGTTTAAGATCTACATTTGATTACAATCTCGCCCGATGGTAAGCGATATGTGGCCGGATATGACGGCAGCAAATCACTTTTGCCTTCAAAAAACCCTTGTCTCAAGAAACAAGGAAAATGAGAAATAAAGATAGCGCTCTGAGCGTTCTGAGTGGACGCTTTCTTTCAGTTTTATCGCCAAATTCTACAATCACAATGGACACAATTTACTACCAAAACAAAGACCAATTGACCACAATCAGACCATACTACATCCATAATTTACAGTCCTAAACTGCGACAGGCTGATGTATCGTCTCACCGTGATGCGAGTCGTCTGTCTATCTGTCCTACTATATACCGATGTATGAGAATTAGGTGTATATGTAGGAGTTTCCATGGTCATTATACTTGTCTGATAGCAACGTTGGCAAGTGCCAACGTTGCTATCAGACAAGTATAATATCACGCTTCAATTAAATGATTTACAGAAAACATGAAACATGAAACACACACATACATGAAACATGAAATCACATGAATCACATTTATGATACATGAAATCACTGTAAATCATTTAATTGAAGCTAGGTGTTTTTTTCTTTTTATTACTGACTGGGCAATCTTTTGACCACGATCTCACCTGATGGAAAGCGATGATGTGGTCGAAGGTGTAGTACGCTTGCCTAGTAGATACCTATTCACTCTTGATTCGAACACATCTGGGTTATAATTTACCGGAAACAATACGAGGGCAAGGCATTCCACTCCTTTGCAGTTCTTATAATAAATGAAGAAGCGTAACGCTTCGTTCTTGTGCGAGGTATTTCAACCATAATAGGGTGGCGCTTTGCCGATCGTCTAGTCGTACGGTGATGGAAAGGTTGTATGATTGTATGGACCATCAACTTCGTTAGCGTCAGGCCTATGCTGTGGCGGGCAGTGCGGTACGAGGAGTAACATGTGTATATTTTAATGACGTATTTTCTAAAACATGTTTATTGTAAATAGCATAAAAGCCAAAACAGAGTGCTACAATAACCCGTCGAATGTGTTGTTTGCGCTAATCTTTTATTTTTTAAGTTTTCGCGCGACAGGCGAGGGTTAAGACACTGATAATAAAAGGCTTTTACGCGATTCACTCATGTAATGACGAGTCAAGTGTAGCTCCACGGATCCAGTGTAGTTTTTTAATTATTTTTTGTCAATAGGGTAGTGGGTTAGGTATGTTTGGTAGTGAGGTGGGGATTGTGTTTCTTTGTTATGTTTAATAGTTCACGCATGCACTCTTTCAATGTTTCATTCCTAGTTTCTCTTTGTGTGATGTTTTTTATGTGTTTGCTTATTTATTATAGGCAGTTGAATATTATATGCAACAAGTATAGTCAAAATGTACAGCATAAGAAAGTTGTTTACTTTAATCCAGGAAGGAATTGTACTATCCGTAACCCAGAAAATGTTAGCACAGGTACTACCGAAACACCTAAGCTACTCGAGACAGATCTAAATGATGCAACATATACACATGTGTGATTTGTTAGGTTAAGGAAAAAATTACTACTATTTTTGAAAATAAACACAATATATTTAAAAAAATATGCAAATAATGCATATTTTACCAATACGCGAGAACTAAGTCCGCGTCAAATCATAACGTCCACATCACGAAACTGCTCCACGGCCACATAATTTTCGATGAAGATTCAAACATCGATGTTTGACAAAGTCACCTCTAGACTTTAGCAAACTTACTTAGCTAGTGTTTAGTGTTACACACAAACACACACTCTCACACACACACACACACACACACACACACACACACACACACACACATACACACACACACACACACACACACACACACACACACACAGCCCCGCCGTAAAGTTATAAAGACTTAATAAAAACCATTTCTACCTGGACCTACTCGACCAAACAAAAAGCGGGGAAACAAACCCTAAACATTATTAAATCCACTTAATTTCCTTACATAAATATTTGCACAGAGCAGCCTCAGACGAAAATAGCGGGAAATGAATTAATGAGCGTCGTCCTTAGATAAGGCATGTTTCTGTTCGTAGCTGTACTGCGGCGTATTTACATGGTGTTCCGTGTTGAAGTTTGTAGGCAGATCATGTGGAAATCAAACATAAACACGCTTATCGCATAGTAATTTGCTCAAATGTGGCTCAAATATACACCAACTAACTGTGCCCGCGACTTTGCCCACGTGGTCGTTGTTTTTAAAAAGCTTCCACGCGCACCTCCACGCGCATACTGTAGTGCTCACGCGTAACAAGCGACTGGATAAGGGTCCTTTGTGTTATTTCAAAACCAAAAGTACCTAGGTATGTACCAAATAATACCAAATTTCATAAAACATTTTTCAGGCGTCAAATAGTTTTTGATCATTTGCTTGGCTTCTTTTCATTTGCTTGGTCTTATCAATAAATAAATAATTCTTAGATAAATATTTGATCTTATTCACTGTGATACACACACCAGCATGTAATCAATGTTATATAGTATACACTAGCAGCGCCCCTTGACTTTGCGCGCGTGATTCTTTTCTTAGTGCTCCCCTACACCACCAAAAGAAGCTCCCATGAAAATATCAAGTCTGCATCACCTCTAGTTGAGGATGTGCGTTGACTGTCAGTCAGTTAGTCATTCAGCGACACGACGGTTTTATATATTTGAATGAACATTACACGTCACACACAGTCAATAACTAATTAATTATTCTCATTGAATTATATGTACTACGTACATATCTCTATCATTATTCTTCATTTATTCAGCCTTTTAAAATAAAGATACACGTCAATAATTTGGCCCAAATTACAGTCGAGTAACGTATAAGACTGATTTATGCACATGTTTTCGTTGAAATGTTTGCTTGCATAAAGCACAAAATAAATAATAGTAACTGCATCACTAGCCCACAACTACGAGTAAACTAGCTGTTCCATGTTTGCAAGCTAGATGGATGGTGGTTGGGAATTTAATGTTATCAGTGCTTTTTGTTCTACTACCGTTACTAGTAGAAGACAATCTGTCAATGCGACCCGCGCCAAGAGCGCGTTTTCTTTAACTTGCCGAATCCGTGACGGATATCGTCGTATGGACTTGGAATCACTCTAGTTAGTAACAAAGGGCGCTGGAAGAGTGCACAGGCATGGATAAAAGTTTGGTGGAGGCTCCTTATTACCTACTCTCTTAGGGCTTGCAAGGATAGTCATATCAGTTCCTCTCCTGGTTCAAACTACGCACCTCATTCAGTCCACTTTTTTATAATACCTCCCCGAGACTGTGCGTGGATCGTACACTAGCTATGTTTGATTTTATATAGTACATGACCATCATCATCATTTTCAGCCCGTGTCCGCCCACTGCTGAGCATAGGCCTCTCTCTTTGTACGCCACCTATCTCGATCATGTGCTGTGCGCATCCATGTCTGACCCACAATCTTTACTATGTCGTCGACCCATCTCGCCACTGGACGACCGACGCTTCTGTTGCCCGTTCTCGGCCACCACTCGGTCAACGTTTTGCTCTACCTCTTTTCACATGACCGTAATTGCCAATAATTGTAGTTTACTTACATACTTTTGGACACAACAAACAAGTAGTAGTTTTACACATTTATTTACATTCCAACTGCTCATACAATCTAAACCACAAACGCTGCAATACTTGCGCCAGCGGCAGCGGCTTGCAGTTCCATTGCAATTAAACTGAGCACTAACTCTAGCTAACAACTCTGATTTTCAAACCAACTGCATAATATTTTAAACAAGCACTTACATAACTTAACCCTAACTTAAATTACTACGTTAGTTTCTGAAAACCTGCACCTCACCGCAGCTTTTACCCGAAGTCGAAAACTTAATAATTCGAGGGCATGCATTATCCAAGAAGGAGGCCGTCATTGAATTCATTACAATGTGTAAGGATGGGAGGCGCTACAAGTCTTGACTGAGGTTTTTCGAGAATGCTGTTGTGTGGTATATTTATTAACAATTTCAGTATAAGAAGGTCCATGAAAAAGAGTATTGACGAGATCTTCGCAAAATTGTTATTTGGTAAATGCATTGCTGTCTCCTTCCCTCCCCCCGATCTCCTAAAAGAGCGATAAAGAGAATTAATGGTCGTATGTTTAAATAGTACAGTTTTTGATAGAATTGGTGTTTTGGGGGAAAGCACTTTCTACCTTCTAAATTGTAGTGAAATCTTTTGTTATTAGTGTCAATCACTTGAGCAGAATATAATCTACGCTTCTACGTTCCATTTTTTTTAGGAAAGCTTATTGTTATGTATTGAACAAGCTTAAAAGCTAAAAAAAACACGCCTGCCCTGCCAAAAAGAGCTTTTGCCAAAAAATTATATATTGTTGGAATGTGCTTGTCAACCTTCAATTTGATACCCATATTGTAAATTTCGATGATAAAATATTTTTTCGAGTTTGAAAATGGTGCCATACTGCCGCCATATTGAATGTTTTCAAAAAAAAAAAATAGCTTATGTTACTCGGGGATCTAACAATTCTAACGATACCCCATAAGTCTAAATCTGTTCTGGCATTTAAAAGTTATGGTGGAATAAAGAAACTCACATACATACAAACATACATACATGAAGGCTTAAAACATTACACTCCTTTTTCAGGAAGTCGTGTAAAAAGAGGGCGCACATCTCGTGAGGAATAAAATAAATATGCAACACAGAATTAAAAAGGTTCGTCTGTGACAAATTGCCTCGACAGACCATCACTGAAATTCCAATCTCACCTTCACTGATCACCCTACTAATTTTGCCAGAAACGTATCCATCAATCCTTGTGGAATTTAGATTTTGAACAGTGTACAGAAATGGTTTCAATTTCTGTAACCCAACCGAGCAGCTAAAGAACAGTATCAAACATTCAATTCCAAGTCACTTATAAAAGTAACAAGGATAATCAATAAAATAACGCACAAGAACGAAGCGTTTCGCTTCTTAATTTATTATACGAATATAGAGCAGCCATTTTTTTTTAAAGTTGTTTTTTGTATAATTTGATATTGTCTAGTATTTTGTTGAACTTGACAAAATAATTATTAATATGGCTTTTTTTAGTGTCTTTTTAATTTATTTTTTATTTTAGATGACCCTGACTGCGAAGTCAACCAATAATTGCGGGGTTGAACCCCACAAGGTGCAATCATTTGTGTGATAAGCAGAAATGTTTCTTACCGAGTCATGGATGTAATATTCCAATCTAAGTATAATTATCCGTGTCTATTACCCAAAGTACAGGGTATCCGAGTTTGGAGCTAAGTAATTGGTGTTCGTACACTGAACTGTGATTACTCAGTTTCGAAAATAACAGGAGCCTGGAACGATAGCCTAGAATGAGAATGACTTTCTAAAGAATGCAGCTGGAACGCCCAGTAGGAGGTTTTTGCCTAGCCTGGCGGACACTGAACTCGTATTAACAAAGCTATGCTTATATTAAATGACATACAGAATTCTAAAGCCGATTGCCGAACGAAACACCTGAAGCGAGTGAATCTTGTTCAGGCGCGCCCGCGTCCTATATTAGAAAATGGCTACGACATGATTTTTTTCAGCTGAAATTCCTAAGGTCCCCCATAATAGAGGTGTCTTGCCATATCCACCAGGCTTGGCAGGCGGCTTGGTGATTGCAGCAGAAGTTGATACTGACCCTGGAAAATACTGCCTAATTTTAAAAGCTTTTATCTCGTATTACCCGAAGTTACTCGTTTATTGAACACTGTAACTAATTTCTCTCCCTCCAAATAAATATATCGCTTGGCCAATTGATCGTCTATACTACGTTGTGAATATAAGTAACCCGGAACTTTTAGAGTGCGTGACTGTACTGGGAAGGAATGAAAATTAATATGAAAGTACAAATACAGATATTATAATTAAATATGTTAACTTAGGCATCTGAGATTTGGTTATTAACATAGTGTCAACAAGAGCGTGTTCCTTGATAAAATATAATGTGTTATTATAATATTCAAATAATTACTGAAATCATGTTGCTCGCATCTCTCCATCCAGCATATCATAAAATATAAAACAGGAAATCAGAAGACTTATTGTATACTTATTACTTTGTTTTTAGGAAGTATTTGTTTGTTCTGCCTGTTATTCTCCGACAATATGATCGGAGACTTTTAAGTCTAACATAACTGGAGTTAGTTAGTTCAGGTTGACTTAGTTGAACATAATTAACATATGCCGTAGCTTGTCTTTTTACTGACTATGTCAGTTTAGTTTTATTTAAATAAAGTCTGGGTTATACCAGAATATAGTTTTAGTTGTCATTAGGAATGAATACTTTAGGTTATCGGCCTTGCCGTAATTCGTAGTTGAGACTAAAGCCTCTGATATTCAATATGTTTTCCTTTTATAATATTTAACGGTTTTATCTGGACAATGCCAGTGTGTATTATTTAGTATTCAGGAACAATCCTCAGTAAATTAATTATGAAATTAGTACACTTTTGTAAGTACATTTCCATAATAATTGCTATTAATTCAAGGTTGTACCTTAATTAAAGATTTCATAATCGATCAACAGTAAGCATGCCAATCCATCACTAAAGCCTGACAGAGCCAGAATTTACACGATAAGGGTCCCTTTGTTCAGCTTATAGCCTTTATCTTTTTTCGGAACATAATATCAGTGCTGGGTGCCAAACAACAAAGTGAAAATTAACATCCTTTCCATATATTTCAACCAAGAAACCTATTAATTAGTTCGTGGTTAATAATATAAATATAACAGTTCTGCTAGACTGAAATAGTATTAAATTCACCCTTAAGGCGTAATTTATTTTTAATCTTACATAACGAAATAGGTTTGAATGGTAGGAATATGACAGTTCGGAGGAAGCGATCGGAGTCAATCTCCACTATCACCGATTACTAATTAAGCCATAATTTACCTGTATTTGATATTTATGTTTGAAGGTTGAGTCAGTAAGCAATGATCTGTTGGCCGAACAGAACAATACTCCACTGACTCTTTGTATAGTGTGCGTAAGAGTATCTCTTCTTTGTGAATTATTTTTGATAGCAGCAGATATTATTTACAAGTCAGCAATGCATAGAAAAGATCACGTATATAGTAAAAAATAGGGAGGCTTTAAAATCGCATCTATCCCCATACAATATCACTTGGTAATCACTTGGTAATAATTCGTACAGTATGTAAATGAATAAGCTATTGCTCAATTAGTATATGATATAACACAAAAGTCCGTTATTTTATTATTGTTGAATCTATGAGGATAAGTGTAAATTATACTTATTTCTAACGATGTTGTATTTAGTGATCAATCGCCCAGCCAGCAAGAGGAAGGGGACTTCTGCTTCTATTAGAAACAGAAAGTCGTTCCGAAACCTAACAAACGAATGATCCTCAAATAAATGATTTCGCCTTATTATCTCTAAATCTTATTTCTCTAAAACTCTCCACCAATTTATTCTAAGATCAGGAAATCTCGTACCGTTATCTAAAAGGAACATAATAATAAGATATAATGTGCAACGTTAATAACTGGCATTGAAATTCATGTAGCTGTAAATAAACATTATTATCATCCCTAATACACTTCTCCAATACATAATACAATCAGGAAATCTCGTACCATCATTAACTGAAAGGGACACGATATGAAATAATATGCAAGTTTACTAATTATAGTAAAAGGTCAGGTAGCTGTAAATAAACATCATTATAATTTTCTAATATCTCTCCACCAATACATGATACAATCAGGAAATCTCGTACCATCGTTGACTGAAAGGGACATGATATAAAATAATATGCAAGATTACTAATTATAGTAAAAGTCAGGTAGCTGTAAATAAACATCATTATAATTTTCTAACATCCCTCCACCAATACATGATACAATCAGGAAATCTCGTACCATCGTTAACTGAAAGGGACATGATATAAAATAATATGCAAGATTACAAATTATAGTAAAAGTCAGGCAGCTGTAAATAAACATCATTATAATTTTCTAATATCCCTCCACCAATACATGATACAATCAGGAAATCTCGTACCATCATTAACTTAAAGGGACATGATATAAAATAATATGCAAGATTACTAATTATAGTAAAAGTCAGGTAGCTGTAAATAAACATCATTATAATTTTCTAACATCCCTCCACCAATACATGATACAATCAGGAAATCTCGTACCATCGTTAACTGAAAGGGACATGATATAAAATAATATGCAAGATTACAAATTATAGTAAAAATCAGGCAGCTGTAAATAAACATCATTATAATTTTCTAATATCCCTCCACCAATACATGATACAATCAGGAAATCTCGTACCATCATTAACTTAAAGGGACATGATATAAAATAATATGCAAGATTACTAATTATAGTAAAAGTCAGGTAGCTGTAAGTAAACATTATTATAATTTTTCAAAATAGACTAAATTTTATAAGTAATAATCCACCTTATTAGCATTAGGTATTAATCTGAAACTAGTCCTTTAAAGTACAAAAGAATCGAAACAACTCCTTCCTCAAAAGCTGTTAAAAAGGAAAACTCAGTCCTGTTTCATTAAGATAAAACAAGAAAGTTATTAATGAAAATTTGTTTATAAATATATATAAATATTTACTGTAGGAAGCATAAAATAACCCATTTATTATACTATATAAGATTTTAAGGCTGAAAATAAAACGCGTAGACCTATTTAAATAAAGGGAACAAAGTAATTTATTTGCTGGAAAATAATACATTCATAAACAAAGGATAATGTCATGCTAAATATCAAATCAGAAATATAAGTCAAACAATTTATCTCCTGCTGAAATACAAAACATAATTCAAAATCCCAATCGTACAATGAGTGATTCTATTACTTAGAAGAGATAAATATAAAATTTTGAGAACCAGTCACTCATTTTATTAACAGGTATTGCGTATATTGGATCTGTAAACAAAGTATTAAAATATAATACTATATTGATATATTAGCTAAATTGTCATCAAATTTAAAGGGGACATAATAAAATATTTGTCTTAGAATTAAGATGACTCTAAAGCAAGCAAAACGACCACAAACCTTCGCCGTCTTCTTTTTTTCTTAGGATTGTCGTGTTAATATCTTGCACAGTAATACGGTACCAATAACAGCCACCTTATAAAAATAATAGCAAGAAGAAAAAAACTCTGCGAGAAAAAATATTTCAAAGGCCAAAAAAATACAAAAACGGCTCAAAAACAAAACACTGTCTGAAGTAAAAGAGTCTCTATAAATTATTGCCTTTCATCTGCCAATAATTTGCACCCTTTTAAAAAGTTACCCTGTATTATTTGAGAATAACCCTGTATATATAAAAGTGAACCTTGATTTCAAAATTGTTCTTTAATTTCGATTAAACACACGAAATACATCAAACTAGATACCTTTAGTCCGTATTTAGGTAAATACCGGCTAGAGATGAGTTATATAATCGGCAAATGTGAGACTAGGTGCACCTGTTCCTAGTACGTTCAGATACTTGTTCAAAATATTTGTTCCATCCAGTCCACCTGGTAATTCAAGATATAAGCTATCCTAGTACCAAACTTCATCCAAATCGGTTCAGCCGGTTGAGTGTGGAGTTACGAATGATGATGATGATGATGAAAAGTATTAATGTGCTAATCCAGCATAAAAGCTATCCTAGTATCTGATTTCATCCAAATCAGTTCAGCCGTTTGAGCGTAAAAGAGTAAGAACTGCGATGACGAAAAGTATTATATCTGCTAATCCAACATATAAGCTATCCTAGCATCTGATTTCATTTAAATCAGTTGAGCCATTTGAGCGTAAAGGAGTAAGAACTGCGATGATGTTGAAAAGTATTATATGTACTAATCCAGCATATAAGTTTTCCTAATACCTAATTTTATCCAAATCTGTTCAGCAGTTTGAGCATAACGGAGTAAAAAAAATTGGTGATGATGATGATGATGAAAATCATCCCATGTGCTAATCTAGTGTATAGCTATCCCAGTACTTAATTTCATAGCAAATCAGTTCAGCCGTTTGAACGTAAAGGAGTAAAAAATATACATACATACGTCCGCCTTTACAATGTTAAACAGTGTAATCACTCAATAATCACCAGCATTCTTCAATACACAAAACCCGCTAGTGACAACCATAGATAAAAGAGTTCCCTAAAGTATTTATCTAGACTTCAACTTAATGCTCATTTTAAGGTTCAGAAATCACTCGAAGATTTCTATTTATTTAGTGTTTATATAGTCAATTTTCTATAAAATTTGCAGCTGAAAATAAAGGTCTTACTTATGATAAAAGAGTTCCCTAAAGTATTTATCTAGACTTAACTTAATGTCCATTTTAAGGTTCAGAAATCACTCGAAGATTTCTATTTATTTGGTGTTTATATAGTCAATTTTCTATAAAATTTGCAGCTTTAAATAAAGGTCTTACTTAAACCTGTGAATTATTTTTTTAATGATAATTTTATGATACAACTAGCTGCACCCACGTCTTCACCCACGAGTGGCAAATTTCATCTGTTAAAAGAGTTCCCTAAAATATTTATATAGACTTCAAATTAATGCTCCATTTTAAGGTTCAGAAATCACTCGAAGATTTCTATTTATCTAGCGTTTGTATGGTCAATGGCCTATGAAATTTGCAGCTGAAAATAAAGGCCTTACTTAAACCGGTGAATTATTTTTTATGATATAACTACCCGCACCACGGCTTCACCCGAGTGTATGATGATGAAAAAGTCTTTTATTCCATGGCACAAGCCACCTCAACTCCAAACCTCAACCAAATCCGTTCACTTGTTTGATCATACATCTAGTCATGAAGTAAATCGCGTAACATACCCAAACTAGGTACAAAGTACTTTACTAAAGCATGGGAACAATGTTCAGATAAAAAGATTGCCACTATTAGCGTGTTGCCAACGGCTTATTCCATAAATCCCCTTAGACAATCCCCTGCGAAGGAGATTTTTCCAACCGTCCACGACTGACTGCACATGCGGCGAGCGGAGCGAAAGATCCGATTACGGGGAGTACTCGATATACTTACCTAGTTACCGCGCTACAATCTCGCGATCTATGATTTCATGTGGACTAAGTTGATACCTAAGACTAGGTGCCGTCCACTACTAAAGTACACGTGATCTCCGCACCTGTTCCAGTATCCTCCACTCGATGCGCGAACAAACATACAGACAGACAGATAAGATTCCCAAACGTTATATTTCCGTTCAACAGCCATTCCAAGCACCACAGACCAATCCTTCCCAAACTACATTGTACAGAGACCCCCCCCCCTGACACTCACGGCTCCATTAAAAGTATAGATTAATATGATAGAATAATTATATGTGCGCACTGCTTACGTTTTTTTTTCTATGTGACGATCGTCACTGGCATCGCTGCACAGAATAAATAATAGTACAACATAGAACGTAGCCGATTATCCCTTTAAATGCTTTACGTTCACTACCATAATTATCGTATGTTCTCTGCTTGTTAGCTACTACCTTACCGCGTGCACATTGGCGATATATCGCCACCTAATCACCGACTAGACAAAACATAACACAAAACTCCCTTTACGAGGGCGACGTCCCTCCAGCAAGTCAGACGGAACGAGCGCCATGCACCGAACATAAACACTACCCCAGTTCATTAAAACAAACCCCAAATAACTCTTCTCAAATCAGAATTAATTTTAGTGCGCCTCTCATTCTGTTAGTACACTGAAATAAGTCACAATTTAGTAATTAATACACGTATGTTAATGATATTTCGCTGAAACTCCAAAGCATCTTCCAAGAGCGCCGCTCGGTGACTCCCTGGGCCCAGGCCCAGGGAGTGAACTGCAGTTATTGTGGAACTGCAGTTATTGTGGTCCGGCAAATTATTGTAAACTATCTGTACCCGCAGCTTCACACGCGTGTTCATTTCTTGAGGTTAAAAGTACTCTATGTGCTACTCCAGGACCTAAAATACCAACATACCAACATTTAATCAAAATTCCTTCAGGCGTCAATTTTTTATCGATTGCTTGGCTACTACACATTATTTTGAGATACCAAGTACACCAGTTTTTAAGGACAAACCTAAGCTATCCATTAGTGAAAATTAAATCACAACCGGTGTAGTAGTTTTTACGTAATGCGCGACCAAACAAACAGCGATTTTTGTGTCTAAATAGTAATCATCATCAGCCTATACCAGTCCACTGTTGGAAGTAGGCCTCTCCCAATGAACGCCACTGAGCCCGATCTTCCGCGTTTCTCAACCAGTCGCTGCCAGCTAACTTTCGCAAGTCGTTCCTCCACCTGGCTGGCAGGCGTCCCCCACTACGTTTTGTTTGCGTCTACGGTGACCGTTAATCCTTTGTGGTATAGTGCGAAGGCCAGCTGAAGATGTGCCGTACATTTAAACATTCCTATACATTTCGGGTTTCAAGTTATTTGAACATAATACTGAGGGTTGAGCTGTGTGTAATTTCTGAACTGCAAACACGATAAGCTTGAAATATTTACACGACAATATTTTAAGTACTTCTAACAAAAAAATAATGAATGATTCCTCTCCCAAGGGAACCATGCTAAAAATCGGGATGAAAAGTATCCAATGTCATACCTCGTAGTATGAACTCAAATCAACCAAGTTTCATTTGAATTCAGTAAGTATTTTCGGCGTGATGCGATGCCAAGGTACAGACAGATAGACGGACAAACGGACAGATAGACAAAAATACAAAATACAGTTTTGTCTCTAATATTGAATATAGAACGGCCTCCAAACAAAATTACACAATATCTTCAATTTACAGAATTCGGGACATTATCCCGCAGGAAATCTTTATTTTTTCGAAACAAAAATTATCCTCAATTTTTACCCATTATATAAACTATGCCTGTGCCATGTTGCAACAAAATCCATCCAGTAGTTTCAGCGTGATAAGTGTACTTTTAAATAACTTTCAACGCCTATCCTGCAGGAACTCTTTAATTTTTCGGGATAAAAAGTATTTCCAATTTTTACCCATTACATAAACTATGCCTGTGCCATGTTGCAACAAAATCCATCCAGTAGTTTCAGCGTGATAAGTGTACTTTTAAATAACTTTCAACGCCTATCCTGCAGGAACTCTTTAATTTTTCGGGATAAAAAGTATTTCCAATTTTTACCCATTACATAAACTATGACTGTGCCAAGTTGCAACAAAATCCGTCCAATAGTTTCGGCGTGATACGTTTTCTTTTAAATAACTTTCAACGCCTATCCTGCGGGAACCCTTTAATTTTTCGGGATTAAAAGTATCCTATAACCTACCTCGTAGTATGAACTCAAATCATACCAAGTTTCATTTAAATTCATTCAGTAGTTTCAGCGTGATGCCTAGCCAAGATACAGACAGACAGACAGACAGAAAAAAAAAAAATAACAGTTTTGGCTTCAGTATCGAATATAGAGTAACCTCCAAAAGAAAATTTCAAAATACCTTCAATGTACAGAATTGGACCCGTTACAGTTTTATTATAAGTATATATAGATAATGACGTGCATGAGCTTGGACGACTTAAAAGTTATAAGCAAATTAATTTCAACCACACCTGACCCGTAGACGTCGTGCTACGGTAAAGTAAAAACGCCCAAACTCGCAGCACCATTCACTTTGATCACATATGAAAACTCATATGCCTTTATTGTACCTTAACGTCTTTTGCTGGTTTGATTGTTGTGGTGTAAATCAAGGTGGCTCATAAACGTTGCAAATTATTTTTTCCGTTTTCACTTAGAAACTTACCTATTTAATATAGGCAACATAATATTGCACATTTACTTAGTCAGAACCTTACCCTTTTAATTATAAAAATAAATTCCTACCACTCATAAATAAAAAATTGAAATAGTTATTTAAAAAAAAACTTTCATGAGGGTATAGGTAAGTAACACCTCTTGATAGCATTACTCCTAAAATACCTAGCGTCCAGAAAGTGCAATGCCATTTATTTTGCACCGACCATCTATTCAACACAAACTGTTCGTATAAAATTTATGGAGATCTATTTAGGATTCAATTTGCGGGAGCTGTCTATCGCCTTTTAGAAAACTAAAAACAAAACAAAGACTGAAATAACGAAGAAAATAGTGGAGTCAGTTCACTGAATATTTTAGGAGATCAATGGCCGAATTGTAATAACATCCTTCGAAAGAACTTAGCAGATTACACTATGTCGTGCATTCAACCAATAATTTAACCAACTTGATTTAGAGTAGTGATTTTATAGAAGATGAAGGTTCGATCCAAAAAAAACGTCTTCACTTATGGCTGACATCCGTGTGCGTTTCCCTGGATTTTGTCCTATTATTGTTAGTTACCCATATTAATTTTAACACTACATTCACCCGTAGAAGCTCCTGAAATGTCGGAGAAGTCTCACTCGTAAAATGGAACATACAAGAATCCCTGTGTTCATTCTGCATATTGACCCGGATTTGTCCTAGTATGAAGGGCGTCCGGTGACGGCTGGATTCTCAAGAAGTGTCCGGGTAAAACCAGGACGCGCGTCGTGTTGACAGTTTTGTTCGTTTTCTATTCCAGTAATTATTTATGTCTACATGACAGATGTTACGTATATGACTTGAGTCAAACACTATGCCTGTCATCTGACACAATTGTGCATAACATTTTCCGGGAACAGCAACACAAACTTCGGTGGAATAAGTATAGCTGGAACAAAAAAAAAACACGCACGAGAAAAATAGCCCTCACGTGTTGTTCGATCACTTTTCATTATTATTTCAATTTAAAACTTGTTAACAGACGCGCGAGTTATTTTATTAAATAAATATTCATATTATTAAATACTTTCAAGGGTGTCCGGGGAAAAAAAACCCAATTTCGACTAAATGTCCGGGGTTTCCGAAATCTTTGTCTGGTTTCAGCAATATGGATGATGGCAGCCCAACCGGTTGTACTAAGATGCACACTTTTTAGATAGAGAGAAGGCTTCACTCTATCTAAAATTTTTAGTGCAACCAAGTAGGATTAAAACAAGCACAATTTAAAAATTTATATAACCCACATCTTCCTACCCCCTACTATAGCTAAGAAGCATCTCGATCACATCAGTTTTCAAACATAAAAATAGTTCCATCCGTTTGAGAGCTACAGTCGTCACCCCATTCATGTTCATTCGGTTTTTCATGCCCCCCCCCCATTCGGTTTTTCATGCCCCCCCCCCCCCATTCGGTTTTTCATGCCCCCCCCATTCGGTTTTTCATGCCCCCCCCCATTCGGCTTTTCATGGGGGGGGGGGGGGAATGAAAAAAACCGCAGCTAAATTAGTCCATTCATTTGGCAGACATGATTCTCACCCCACCTTTTCTCAACTCCCCCCCCATACCATTTTTCAAACATAAAAAACCGCATCAAAATTGGTCCATTGATTTGGAAGCTACGATCCATTGATTTGGAAGCACCCCCTTCCACCTTCTACCCCCTCCTTTCTCCATTATAGCTAAGAACCATCTCGTTGGGGGGGGGGGGGGATGAAAAAACCGCAGCTAAATTAGTCCATTCATTTGGAAGACATGATTCTCACCCCACCTTTTCTCAACCCCCCCCCCCTTTTTCTCAACTCCCCCCCCCCCCCACCATTTTTCAAACATAAAAAACCGCATCAAAATTGGTCCATTGATTTGGAAGCTACGATCCTCACCCCCTTCCACCTTCTACCCCCTCCTTTCCCCATTATAGCTAAGAACCATCTCGTTTACCTCAGCTTTCAAACATAAAAAACCGCAGCTAAATCGGTAGCAATGGACCATCTCGTTTACCCCCAGCTTTCAAACATAAAAAACCACAGCTAAATCGGTCCATTTGTTTGGAAGTTATGATTTTCACACCCCCCCCCCCTTTTCTCACCTCCCTCCTCATTTCCCCTTCCCATATATCTAAGAACCATCTCGATCACATCACCTTTCGAACAGAAAAAAAACGCATCAAAATAGGTCTTCTATTCGTTTGGGAGCTACGATGCCACAGACACACACACACAAAAGCTACGTAAACTTCCCACGCTTATCACTTCGGTAATATTGCACCGATCGATGTGAAATAAAAACTAGAATAATGTGTACGGTCTAGACTTTTATTCTACGTACTCAAAAGTGTAATATTGTAACCCTGTTATCTTCTCCATTGTCTGCAATGGAATCCCGATAGCTAAACTTAACATGAACTGGCAAAGGACAGTGGAAATGGGTCGCGAAATGGGAAAACGATATAGGGAAGTCGAGCCACGGAGTAGCTAAAAATACCTGTGACTTTTTTTGTTTTGGTAAATTGTTTAAAAATGTAATAAACAAATCTGTTGTAACTTTGCAACTATGGAGTGAACGATGACCAATTTGTATGGGCGCTTGCCCCACCAATGAATTGAAATGTCCAGAAGCGTCCTATAGCCCATTTTTAGCCTTAGGAGGCCTAAATTTCGATTCGCCTCATTTTTTTCTAAATAAAGAAGCGAAAAGTAGATATTTTTAATTTTTTTACAGTAAAACTTCCTACTATTTCTGCACTTATATTGTTGGAGGGTATTTGCTAAATTATTCTTGTCAGGCACTTATCATTTTATCTAGTCATTGATTGTTCCAGGATCCAAGAATTATGCACTTGTTGTGCTTGCCTGCTTTTATCAATCTTATTAGTGTACTAGCTGTGCCTGCGGCTTTGCCCGCGTCTCCTTTCATTTAAAAGTATAGCCCATACGTGCTATTCCAGGATCAAAAGTATCCTGCACTAGCTGATGCTCGCGGATTTGCAGGCGTGGTCATTGCTCTAGGTTAAGAGTACTCTATGTGCTATTCCAGAACCTCAAATACCAATATACCAACATTTGATCAAATTCCTTCTGCCGTCAAGAATATTTTTATCGATTGCTCTGCTTCTACTTATCAGATTGAGATACTAAGTACACCAGCTTTTAAGTCAAATCCTAAACTATCCAACAGTGAAAACCAAATTGCAATCGGTTTAGTAGTTTTTAAGTGATTTGCGAATAAAAAGACAAACAGACAGACACGAATTTTAAAAATGTTATATTCTTGTTTAGTAGCTTATTTTAAGTACCCTAGACCATTTATTTTAATTATCTTTATTGTACAGATTTTTTCATTCCTATTGCTTTATTATAAGTATAGATTTCTCAAAATTTCGTTCAGTCAATCAATCGTGATACGCGAACAAACATACAAACTTACAAACAGACAGACACGAATTTTAAAAATGATATGTTATATGTTACTTTTGGTCCTGAAATAACACGTATGTGCTACTTTTAAATGAAATTACCACGCGGACAAAGCCGCGGGCACAGCTAGTCATAGCAACATGAACTAATTTACCAATAAAAACCGTATGCTTATCGTAGTTCGTTAGAGAAGCTCGAGTCGTCAAGAAAATATCAAAACGAAATTAATTGCAATAAAAACAAAGATCGCACAATTCACAAATAGCGAAATCGTTCATTTTTGACAGCCAAAACGATGTCATCTGCCAGAAACACGTATCTTTGCAAGTCGCGCGGACACATATATTTCATGGAGAAACCCGGAAATGCAGTTTTACGATTTTTTATATTAAAATTATAATCCGCATCTTTGATGCATTCAAAACTATCACAATAAATCCTAGTTTTACTAACGAAGTAGAACTAAAAATAAGATTCTGCTGGTCATATCAATCACAGGTGGGGCATGAATGGTCATCGTCCATTGATTGACAATTTATTTACTTGTCAAGTAAGTACTCTTACTATTGTGTAATCTTTTTTTTTGTAAAAACTGTATAATAAATTAATTTTGCCAGTTACATAGAATCTGAGGATGATATCTGTACAAATTCAAAGTTAATTAAGTTATAATAAGTATAGTTAAGTTATATTAAGTTTATTATAAGTATAGATAGATATTCAGAAGCATATCTATACTTATAATAATAGTAGTAATATAATATAATAATACTCAAAAGTTACTTACTTAATATATAATAAGATATGTTTGCGAGTTTGTGAGGTTGTAGGGGGTAATCTCTGGATCTACTGAACCGATTATGAAAATTCTTTTACCAATAGAAAGCCACGTTATTTGTGAGTGTCATATATTAAAATGACCACGCGTACGAAACCGCGGGCATCAGCTAGTAAACAATAAACGGAAACTATACCTTCAGATCATGCAGGCCGCAATGTTGTTGCAAACGGAGAACCAACAAATCTGGAACAAACAGAACGTAATTTTATTATAAACACAAAGTGTCTGTATAAGTTCCTATGATGTTGGACTGAAAAAGTACGTAGCTCTGTTTTAAGATATATATATTTGTGTAGAGATCTGATCAAAACTCTTGAGGTAAAAATGAGATTTGAACTACACACACCTTACACTATTACAACTTATATACACTATAATTTGATTGAGAAAAGTTCATGTAAACTGTCGTACAAAAAGACCGCGGGCTGGTGAAAAGACAACATTATACTCTCCGCGACAATTTAACTTTGACAACGAGGAGGAGAACATCTGATTCAGCAATACCCGCAAGGCGTTTTCATACGTGTTTCTGCACGAACCCTTCGTTCACACTTATGAAAAGAACTAGATAGGTAATTTGAAAATGCTAAATAAAGAGGGACAGTTGCAAAGAACTCAGAGAAGTTTTACTAGATGAAGCGCAAGGACATATAAACCTTGAAGCAAAAGGAATTGACGAACTTGGGATAGTGGAGTCGTAGTGACAAATTACATTTGACCTTGGTTACCTGTTCCCTATCCTCACAATCACGACGGTCTTGTTGTTGTTAGATGCAAAAAATCGCAGACTTTCATTTACGTCTCTGTGGAAGTATATATTATATTGCACTGAAAACATTGTAATAAATACTGCAATAATGTATAAAATATGTGAGTCATAATTTAGCTTTAACACTATAATACTTAGGTCAATTTAAGACTTTCATGTTTAATTTCCAAACGGTTAACAAAAAAAACTGAAGGTAAGTTATTAAAACTACTAGATTAATTTGCTAATATTTTTTATGAAAACAGAAACAGCGGACAGATAATAAAACACTGAAGTCTAAATTAAGGCACACTTACGTGCATAACATATGTGTCAACCCTAAATGTTTGTTATCACTCAGCACAAAAAAGTAGGTATTTACATACAATCTGCTCCGTCTGCGTGTTCAGGTTGCTAGGCCTCTCCTCGCTTGCGCGCTGGTGAATAGAGATTGTTCACCAGTACGAGCAGATGTACTGGTGAAAAATCAGACCAACGAAACCAAACGGTCGCGGGTTCGAATCCTGCAAGGTGCAATCATTTGTGTGATGAGCAGAAATGTTTGTTTCCGAGTCATGGATGTGATATTCGTATTTATGTATGTTTATCCGTTATCAAGTGCCCATATTACAGGGTGTCCTAGTTTGGGGCTAGGTAATTGGTGTGGAATTGTCCCAAATATATTATAAATATATTAAATATATGTAGCTATAAATATGTTAAATATAGCCAGCCTATTGTCTCTCAGCATACAGCTCTTACATTCATCATCATCATCATCATCATCATCATCATTTCAGCCTTTAGAAGTCCACTGCTGAACATAGGCCTCCCCTAAAGAGGGCCACGACGAACGGTCTAGTGCCGCCTCCATCCACCGACTCCCTGCGATAGCAACCATGTCATCCGTCTATCGTGTGGGGGTCTCCCTACACTTCGCTTGCTTGTTTGTGGTCGCCATTCGAGAAACTGTATTCCCCAGCGGTCATGGTGGCCTTGCTGTACAAACACTTCAACACTTCGATGTACCGGTAGTCAATCTGGCACCGCTGTAATGACTGTAGCACTGCCCAGGTCTCAACTGAATAAAAGGCTTTCTCGTACTCCACAAACGCTAGACATAGTGGCCGATTATACTCTTCGGTCTTCTGTACAATCTGCTGTAGCGTATGGATGTGGTCTACGGTGCTAAAGCCTTTCCAGAATCCAGCTTGTTTGAGAGGCTGAAAGTCGTCGTAAGTACGAGCCAGATGAGAACGATGCTGCCACTGTCGGTTTTCAGCTTCGTCAATAGACAGACCTCTTGCGAACACTTTGCAAGCCCTTGTTTCGCTCTATTGCGTTCTTAATACAAGTAGTATTATAGGAACGCAAATCGTGTCGCATCGACTTGGAGATCTGTTTATTAAGCAAGCTGTAACTCGACATATCCACTGAAGATCGCAGCCTGATCTCGCCTCGTTCTGCCATAAATTTAAGTGTATGCTCAGAGAGTTTCTGTGTTCTATTTATGCAGTGGGTCTTAAAGAACTCCGACCCGACCGCGTGAACAATTTCCACCAGCCCGTTGTTTAGTTCGTCGACTGTATCACATTCGGTAAGGATTTGGAAGCTATTTTGGAGCTCCAATTGAAAGCTCTCGGGGTTTTGGATTTGGGCAGGACTTGGGCGAAGAGTAGATAAAGAAAAAAAGAAAGAAAATACATTTATTTATGACAACACACAACATTATACAGAAAAACAAGGAACAATAATAACAAACAAAAATAAAAGGTACGAAATTAATGCTGTGTGTTGTCACAAGCAGGTCCTGACTCAGCAAACGCTAAGGCCATAAAGTCTTAGCACAAATTTTCTGCCGGAACCTATTTGTGACAGACATTACGAACGCAGAGTGACAACACATAAAAATTAATGCACATAGAAAACATAAAATAAAAACGAATTATTAAAAATATAAATTTGCCAAAAACGTCATCATGCCAATCCGAACGTAGCTGAAATTGAAACTGTCAAACAGTTTCATTGACGGACGAGTAAAATGATTTTTTTTGGCTAAAATAAGGATCAGGGATCACTCATTGTGTGAATGTGGCTTAGATGAGGGTAACATAGACCACATATTTTTTAATTGTCCGAAGTATCGGCCATCTCTGTACGATATCCTCCCCCCATAAATCCCACATCCTATTTCCTTTAAAACCCTTTTAACTTTTGTAAATACTCCACTTGTAAATATTCTCTTTAAATATATAAGTTCTAATAAAATTAAGTTTTTAAATATTAAATATATATACCATACCTACTTTATACGATATTATATTTACATACATAATAATATAAAAACATATTTCAACACATCAATCAATAATCTCCTTGGAGCTCTTCGATCCTCCTATATTCTACCGATTAATTTCATTCTGGTATTCTCCCTTATTTTTCGGAATACGACTTACGTGATATTGACTTACTTATTCGATAAGTTAATAAAACTATAAACATAACACAGCAGAATTTAGCAAACTGGAGCACACACCGCTTTATGATCATCCACCATCAATCCAGAACGAGCGTAAAATAAAAGGTAAGTACAATTTTAACAAATGAATAAATAAAATAATTAATACCCAATTCTATAACTCTAAAAGCAGAGGCACTAAAGTAGTTTGCACCCACTGAGCGGTGGGAAAAAAAAGAAGATAAGTGCAACCTGTTTAGGCTATCAATTGTAACATCTGACCCCTCAATAAGTGCAATTTCAAATGCTTATTAAATGTTTTTGTCCTTTTCAGGTCTCGAAATGGTGGTGGCAGGTCATTCCAGCACTTGCTCGCTGCAAATCTAAAGCTTCCACGAAATGCTACAGACTTGTGAACCGGTGTTAGGATGAGATATCATGGATGGTACCTGCGCTTCTCATGGGCCCAAGTCAACTTACGTAGTAAGTGTTCTGGTTTTTTGTCCTGTATTATTCCGAACAACAGAGTAGTAAAGTGCAGCTACCTACGGGCCTTCATCTTCATGAGTTTAGCTTCGTTAAGAAAAGGAGTAATGTGTGCACGAGCGGGTACATTGAAACAAAAGCGGGCACAAGCATTTTGTACCCTCTGTATCAGTCGTTCTGTTCTTGATTGAAGGCATGTTCCATAGACAACATCTGCATAATTAAGTTTCGACAGAATGAATAACTCACTTAATGCTATCCTGAGGTCCACACTGAAGTGTTATGTTTGTGCCGAAGATATGCCATCAAACTAATCTTCTACTTTATCATCCGAGTGTGCCGATGTCGGTGCGCAGACCTGTACGAACTTAAAGGTAAGGTTTTTTTTGGCAGCTTAAGAACTAGGTACGCTACTCTGATCGACACACAGGATATATCTACAACATTATCAATGAGTACTTTTTTGACGATGAACTCCACGCCACCCTGAGACTAATGATCTCCCTCTCGGTAATAGAATAAGTGCCCCAATCCTAGATTTATTGTGCCCTTCCCTGTCTTCGAATTTTATGTAATCCCAGAATATGGCATATGATAACTCTACATCGACATTCAGATCTACAGATACTCCTGTGCCAATCTTGTCAATACATGTTTCAGATAAATTACCTCCGTCCACGTTGCAAAAAGAGGTTTTTGCAACGTGGACGGAGGTAGTGACAATTAGAGCAACTGTCTTCAAGTAGGTTGAAGTTTTGAGACTACAAACATGCCATATTAAATAGTCTATTTTGTTTTCTCTGATAAAGAATAATGATACTCTTATAAGGTAAATGTGGAGCGTCAGATCTTTCTTGGTCCCCTCTCGGGTGTTTTTTTCCTCGGACTCTTTCTGCGGCCCTAAGTTGACTGATCTAGACATCAGTGCCTTTCCATCTATTATGGATAGTGTCTGTCTCCACCAAATTGTCTGCTGTTGCATGACGTGCTTCTAATCTGAGTTGAACTGGCTGCACAGGAGACATCAACTCTCCTATAGTCAAAACTATGACATACGCAAATACGCAAGATATCTCACACTAGAACTGAACAGATCACAGTAGCTGCGGAGATAATGTCAATACTTTTATCTCGCGAATACCTTGTTGGCACGTCGTGTTATTACGAGTAGTTGAGACACGAATAGATCAGCAGCAATGCCCTTTTGAATCATTTCTACAGTATCTAACCAACCTATTCTACAGAATGTAACATAGTTACCTATTAAGTACCGGGCCCCACCCCGGTGGGTTCTGATTCCTCATGGCTTGGCGAGCAAAGTTAGTATTGCGACTTTTGAGATTTAGTTTTGAGACTTTTGAGATTTTTCATTCATGTTATTTCTTAACTATTTTGTTAATAGTGAATATTTTCTTCCACGAGTCGGGAGAAAGCGAGATGAAGTGAAGCGGTTCGAATATTTATATATATAGATTTCTTGAACAAGATGGAACCGAAGCCTCACAGATACGATTTCACGTTTGGTACACTCTTTGTACCGAAAATCCGGCGACCGACGAGATTTGGATCGTCGTATCGACGAGGATTATTTATTTATTTATGTATATATTACATAACAAGAAAATGTTCTCTATTTGCTTAATATAACCAGTAAAGCTTGAAAGGTTTGTCTCGGCACTAGAATGAGATCATAGAGCCCGTGATTGAAGAGAGGAGGACGCATTTGAGCGACAGGCAGCGGGCGTTTAGTCGCTCGAGGTTTTTGGAGTTCCCTGAAGGTGACAGAGAGAGGTTGTACGACCGCGAGAGGTAGTACCGGGATAACCGCGACTTGGCTGAGCTGCGGCTGAACGAGTTCCGTCACAGCTACGCCGTGCTTTGGCCTAGCAACCTGCACCCGCAGATGGAGCAGTATGTATGTACATAACATTCGGGGCTGTCGTAAATTTTTTATCTTTAGTTTTTGTTTTAAATAAATCTCTTAAAACTAAGTAATCTAATAATTGACGGTTATAAGTACTGGATGCTTCTGAAGTATATATTATTGTAACATCTAAACTAGGGCTTATTCTAAACAACCATAGGCGCATGATCCTGCGTCGCAAATCAACCCTTTGATCTCATTGTAGGTATGATTATCTTCCAGAGATGCTTTCTACCACTAAGGCGTCATCCGTCTTCCTGTCGACAATTGCTGACTTGTTTTTTTTATCCAGCCGTTGTATTGTTTGATAACTCTTTATTGTACACCAAAAATTTACCGATACAAATGAACTAAAACTAAGAAATATTATTGTACAATGACAAACCAATGGCGGTCTTATCGCTAAAAAGCGATCTCTTCCAGACAACCTTTGGGTGGAGAGGAAATAAATACGACAACAGACGGAGGTGTACTCATAGGTATCCTAAAAATATGCTAATTAAACTAAAATAAATTATATAACTGATAAGAATACATACTAATACAATAAAATAAATATCTAATAATATATAATAAATGAAAACCATACATAACATAAAATTTATAAAATACATATGGATCGATAATAAATACATTCATACCAATATCATATATTCATAAAGTTAAGTTTAGTTAAGTTATATTCATATATTAATTTATGTAAGGAACTAAACTTAGTTGATCTCGCTGCGCCTAGGTCATGATACCATAAACTACCCTTGCGCGGTCACATAGTTTTTTAACTCTCCATTGGATATGATGTTTAGATAATGTACACATAACCCAGTACTATTCTCCAAAAAGGGCAACACTACCGCCGCGTCTCAGCTAGCGTTGCCTGTCAAGTCGCCCCATCCATATTGTCTTCTCCTTGTGCTATATTCTCATATTGTGAATCATATTTTAGTGATTTCTTACTTTATAAATCAAGTTGTTCATTATATTAGTTTGTTATATATTTTTCCAGTTCATTTTTTGTAAATGTAACACATGTAAATTAAGGACACATATAAATTGAATCTGAATGTGGGCTCATTAGAGAATTATGGATTGTCCGATAAAATGTTGTACATAAACTAAATTAAATAATTATTTTCTCTTTGACCGGATTGGTTCTGGATTATTCGGATTTAATTTAAACTTTAGTATGATTACTATTACAATTAAAAAGGAATATGTCAACTTCCTTAGAAGATAATGCCGGCAACTGTTTTTTTTTACATCTTAAATATGATTTAGGTTCAATAGCTAGTACAGTAAAGAACGTAATTATAAAATATTAGGACATCAGGATACTTATATCAGCTTTAATCTAAGATCCTACACGGCAATTTTTATCAACTATACTATTTTTATTTTATTTTATTTTTATTAATGGGCTTTGTCGCTTAGCGACCACATCGCCCTGTAAAGAAATACACAAAATCACCATATCAATTAACTTATACATAATTCTGCTAATCTATACAATTTAAATGCCTGATCAGACATCGGACATGCTAGTATACAATTACAAAACCCCACATCTAAAATTTCGCTTTAATTGAACCATGATCTTCTGTAAAAAAATTAACCAACATTTTCTTCAATATTACAGCTACAATCTCCGCTAGGACAAGCCTGAGTCGCCTTATTTGCGAGACATCAGTGCCGCAGTTTCAATACAAATAGTCTCGACGGTGTCCATTAGTAACCAGAGTTCATGTTCGTGCGAAGATCAATAGTTTGTGAAGTTTCGATGTCCATAATATGCGTGCTGGGGTCATCGGGTGTTGAAGAATTGTCGAAATCCATAGGCTTCGGTTCCATCTTGTTCAAGAAATCTATATATATAAATATTCGAACCGCTTCACTTCATCTCGTTTTCTCCCGACTCGTGGAAGAAAATATTCACTATTAACAAAATAGTTAAGAAATAACATGAATGAAAAATCTCAAAAGTCTCAAAACTAAATCTCAAAAGTCGCAATACTAACTTTGCTCGCCAAGCCATGAGGAATCAGAACCCACCGGGGTGGGGCCCGGTATTTAATAGGTAACTATGTTACATTCTGTAGAATAGGTTGGTTAGATACTGTAGAAATGATTCAAAAGGGCATTGCTGCTGATCTATTCGTGTCTCAACTACTCGTAATAACACGACGTGCCAACAAGGTATTCGCGAGATAAAAGTATTGACATTATCTCCGCAGCTACTGTGATCTGTTCAGTTCTAGTGTGAGATATCTTGCGTATTTGCGTATGTCATAGTTTTGACTATAGGAGAGTTGATGTCTCCTGTGCAGCCAGTTCAACTCAGATTAGAAGCACGTCATGCAACAGCAGACAATTTGGTGGAGACAGACACTATCCATAATAGAGGGAAAGGCACTGATGTCTAGATCAGTCAACTTAGGGCCGCAGAAAGAGTCCGAGGAAAAAAACACCCGAGAGGGGACCAAGAAAGATCTGACGCTCCACATTTACCTTATAAGAGTATCATTATTCTTTATCAGAGAAAACAAAATAGACTATTTAATATGGCATGTTTGTAGTCTCAAAACTTCAACCTACTTGAAGTTGCTCTAATTGTCACTACCTCCGTCCACGTTGCAAAAACCTCTTTTTGCAACGTGGACGGAGGTACTTTATCTGAAACATGTATTGACAAGATTGGCACAGGAGTATCTGTAGATCTGAATGTCGATGTAGAGTTATCATATGCCATATTCTGGGATTACATAAAATTCGAAGACAGGGAAGGGCACAATAAATCTAGGATTGGGGCACTTATTCTATTACCGAGAGGGAGATCATTAGTCTCAGGGTGGCGTGGAGTTCATCGTCAAAAAAGTACTCATTGATAATGTTGTAGATATATCCTGTGTGTCGATCAGAGTAGCGTACCTAGTTCTTAAGCTGCCAAAAAAAAACCTTACCTTTAAGTTCGTACAGGTAGCGCGCCGACATCGGCACACTCGGATGATAAAGTAGAAGATTAGTTTGATGGCATATCTTCGGCACAAACATAACACCACAAATAGCCACTACATCGTTATCATGGGAGACTTTAACGCTGTGTTGCAAGTGGGTTGCAGCGAATCGATAATACACGGCTATGGAAACAGAAATCACAGGGGGCAAATGCAAGTCAACTTTTTGGAAAGAGAAAGGCTTTTTGATGAATTCATTCTTCAAAATAGCCTCAGTGGAAGTGAACTCGGCAAACCGCCTACACTGGGACTTACTTTAACCAAAAAATACAATGTACCTAACTATATTGAAAGTAAGCAACTCTTTCTTGGACACAGCAAATTGAATGCGAATATATTCATTGCAGGTCGTCTGAAATTAACTTTTCTGTACAAACGGAATCGTTAATCTCACTTTGTTTAAACGTATACGGTGATTATTTTTGGCTATTAGCCTTTTGATATGTTAAACAAGTTCCGTTTAAAGCGATATGTTTTCAGTCGAACATGTGAGGATCAAATTGATAAATTTTGTTATTTAATTTGGTTTTTGTAGTTCCTAAAATAAAATAGGCACAAAACTGCAAAGAGTTGAATCTGGTCATTCCCAAACGGACGACCCTATCGGTGAAAAAGCTTTCTTTTTACATGTTCCCATTGTTTTCCAGTGAGAAAGCACCAGTGGCGGGCGACTATTGGGAGCGAGCTCATTTTACTTTCCTAGTTGTGTCCGGGGGTCGCAGCAGAGGGGAAAAATAAATTCGTTCGCAACCGCTCGTAGCGAAACAAGGCTACTAATGAACTGATTAAGGCGTTCGCCAATCGTGATACAGGCTTTGAATTGTAATATACAGCACACTAACACACAGCATACAAGAATTAAACTAGACTTAAAAAATAGAGATCAAGTTACCTACACCGATGCTTCAAAAATATTTTTGCACCGCATTTACTGGCATTGATAAAAAAGACACAATCACATTTTGCAACATAAGCCTCAATATTTCAGTTCGAACAGGCTACGAGTATCTGTGGCCGAAAAAAACTCATCTCTAGTACACATCTTATCTCTCAACATGATAATATTCATACAAGAATATACTACAATAAGGATATGAGGAATCAGGGAAAGCGAAGGACGCGAAGAAATCTTATTAGGCATTTCGCTCGCGCTCTTCCCGCGGGATTCCTGCGTTATCATATTTGTATTATTTATTCCACCATGGGGACTACATGGAACATTAGGTAATATCACGAAAATCATTATAAGAAACAATGAAAATATAAATTTATTCAGTGTATATTAATTATTAAACTATATTAATTAAACTATATTAATTATTAAAATCAATGAGTGCATTGATTTAAAAATCTTGTATTCTATTAGGACCATAATAACACGAAGGGTATTTTTATAATGAAGACACACTATAAACACTTGAGCAAGCATAAAAAGCGGTATTAACCGGTATTACAGTAGTAGCTACGTTACTTTTGTGTTGTGGTATGCTCAGGTGGATAAAACAGTTTAACGTGTTGTCTACACTAATATTATAAAGAGGAAAGATTAGTTTTTGTATGTTTGTTTCTTTGTTATGGATAAACTCAAAAAAATACTGTAGCGAAATTAAAAATTCTTTCACCTATAGAATGCTCAATTATCGTCGAGTAACATGAGTTGTATTTTATTTTTCGCTGTAAGAAACGGAATGACATGTAGCCTTAGCAACGATATAATAACAATTCTGTCAAAAAGCACCACAAGAGTTGCTGCCAAAGATTTTGAACTACACATACTAGTGTTTTTTTTAGAAGTTGCGGCTGGTAAGGAAATTCAAAAAGAAAAAAATGCCGCGGTGTGTATGCTACCCGCGCGAAGCCGGGCGGGTCACTAGTAGCATATTAAAAGGCAACAGAAAAGAAACGTAATTCAGTAATTTTTTGAGCTAAAATCTATAAATACTACTTTGCTTCGACAAGTAGAAGTCCTCGAGTATCGAACGAATCGAGATCAAAGTTCATACTCAATCGCTGTTCAAATCGTGATCCGTAAATCTGACTGCACAATATCGGTCATTAACTCAAAATTAATTGCTGACACTGCTCCCAACTTTGCCAGTGGCCAGTTAAACTAATGCTTTGCCAGTTGCCTGTGGGATAGCGCTGTCAGTTCGGTCTTCAGCGTGAAGTTTCTTTTCGGTATCCGACTCTTGCAGAATTCAATTTTGGTAGGTAGTTAAAATCAAATGCAACTTTGATGTGTGGTTTTAGAAGTATTTGAGTTATGACGTCGCTTCTGATTACGAGTATATTGCTAATTTTAACAAGAGTAAGAAGCGAGTAATGAACAAGATATAAGTTCAAAAACTAAAACCCGACTACGGTCGTGTAAAAATATCCTATGTCACTCTTGCGATGAAGACGAATCGATTGACACCTTGCTTGTCAAAATTGGACCAAGTTTTTAGTTAGAACACATAACCCTTCATTTGCCTTGCCGTAGTCGGGTAAGAAAAATAACCAATGACAGTCTATACATAAAGACGAATCGATTGATACCCCGCTAGTCAAAATCGGACCAAGTTTTAAGTTTGAACACATAACCCTTCATTTGCCTTGCAGTAGTCGAGTAAGAAAAATTGCCTATGTCATTCTATACCTGAAGACGAATCGATTGACACCTCGTTTGTCAAAATCGGACCAATATGGGCGACGCTATGGTGGAACATCCACATAACCACTTAACCTGATATAATTATGCTAGGCATTAATTATTATATTTAAGTATATGTATGTATAGTTCTATAAAGGATGTATTGTAGTTTACATTATGCAAGTAAGTATGGTTTATGTAGTTTATTAAATATGTAGGTATAGTCATTTTTGCATGATTTATTGTATTGTTTTGCACTACCGTCCTTTTTTTAATTCGTAATTTCTGTCCATCCAAAGGAAGAGATCGATCTTAGCGATAAGACCGCTCATAGTGCCGTATTTTAAAAATAAGTTATTATATTTGTTCCTTATATGGTGTAATAAAGTGTTTATTATTATTATTATTATTAACCAAATACATACATACATACATACATACATACATACATACATACATACATACATACATACATACATACATAGACTGTTAAACTCATTACTCTTCCCTTGCTTCGCTGTAGTCGGATAATAAGTAAATATAATACTCGTATCTAGGAACAAGTTTTTTTCTCTTAAAATACCTTTAATTGCTGTTATCGATAAGTTCGTCTACTGTACTAAAACATTTTATTTTGTTAATCTATTAAGAAGACCATTGTAGGTAAAATTATACTCGTGCAACGTTTAATAACTTATTATTTTCGAGTGGATTTTTAATATATATATATATATTTTAATATGATTGGCTGATGATCCTGTCACCATGAAGTATCAGACAAAGTAGCCCATCGTAGTATATAATAGTTACAACATTGAAACGACGTAGAAAAAGTAGAATATTATTAAAATACATAATAGGAGGAATAAAATAGACATAAAAGACGGGCTATTGCACAAAAGCTCTACTTTGTTCATATCGAAATTTGCACAGATATGCAAGGGTCATATGACGCAACGTGGACGACAAACATATGTACATTTGTTTTTTTATACACGATTTTTAATTTACCGATTTCACATTTAACAAAGTAAAAACTCTTCCCATCCCTACCACTACTAATATTTACTTACACTTTTCATGTATCTACTACAAAACTACCGACAAATGCACAAACAGTCGCACCACTAAAGAAGCCAATCACTAATCGCCTCCTCATCATTGCAGGTTATCACCGCACATGATTTCACAGGCTTCTTGCCTCTCCATTCTTCCCTAATCTCCATCGTAATTAGTTACCCCAATATTTGAATACCAGCCTTATAGTCAGTTTCAGAAGGTGTGAGAAAAATTTGAGCGCTCAATGACTCTTCGATAGGCTTACAGTTTGGGCCTTGATTTCACCAGATATTTGCCATGACACTTTTTTTCTCTCTTTTTTTCAGCTGTTTGCGTTTTTTTCTGGAGTTTTTCGCTCGTTTGATGCGACTACTCGATGACTTATAAGAGACTTCTGTATTCGGACTCCCTCGGATTTTCAAATACGAGTTATGAGTTTTAGGCGTGAAGTTGATTGATAAATTTAGAAGTTTGTTAGCATTTAAGTTGAAAAAGTTATGATTGTGGTAATTGGAATAGTTAGTAGCGATTTTTTTTGTTGAAATACGAAGAGAGGAGAGTGGGAAATGCTTTTACATTATTTGTCCGTAAATTCGAAGTGATAGAAATTCATCAAGTAGGTATGTCTGACGTGAAGATTTGGATTGATTTGTCCATTGTATCCCCAATTTCTCAAATGTACACAATACGTGCTAAAACATCAGATCAAGTGGAACAAAATTATATTGTTTTCAATATTCCAACAGTAGCCAAACACACAGTAAAATAAACATTTAAATATCCTGTTTAATTAAATAGCTGAAAGTACCTTAAACAATAAAATACATTTAAACTATAATTAAATAGCTGAAAGTACCTTAAACAATAAAATACATTTAAACTAATGTCAATTTCGTCATCCCCATATAATCTAAAATACGCCTTCCTCTTTAATTTAACTTACGGAAACGTTCCTTTTCACGCACGGACGCGCTTTGTCGAATTTACTTAAGGGGCGTCAAAATACATTTTACCTGGACACGACACGTTACATATTCATGTAGTTATCAAAATGAGGGTCATATGTGAAATCTAGGATGGAAGTGCGTGGAATGGAACAGAGATATAGTTAAGCAGAGCAAGCTTTATTTTGGAAAAATAGTTTTTTTAAATTATTTATTTATGTAGTATCATCACGCATCGTCTACACGTAGTAACTTAGACTGTAGTTATTCTACAAAAACATTACATTTGTAGAATAATACCGTGCATTATTAATATTTCTATTGGAAAATAACCTTGGATAAGACGTGATGTTTAGAAATGCAGCAGATCTTGCTGTGCTTATCTGACGAAAAATGCCTTCCTTGCTTATTTAGATACGCTATGACTGACCAAAATAGAGAGTAAGAGAAAAATAATGTAGGAAATGGCAAAATATTTTTTGTATTAGCACTAAGTTATACAAATAAAATTACCTACGAGTGATTCTTTTGCATTTCTTGTATGCACTCAATTTGCAGTTGATCCCTGAAACAAGGAATACGAGTATATAATCTTATTAATCACTACTCATCAAATCTGCCATAACATTTAAAACTGCCGTAACAATTCATTTAAACTCCCATCAGTAACGCTCCAGTGAATTTATCGCACGTTCGAGCTAATTACATTACATGTTTATTGAATGATGGAAAAAAATATTTATATTATCAGCCACTTAAAATCACGGATACAGCCTAGTGAAGACTTTTACTAATGGGATTTAAAAAATAAGTATACCTATCTAAAGTACTGAATAACTTATTATTATACTGAAACAATTGGTTTCACCACGATATCACCTGATGAAAAGCGATGATGCGGGCGAAGGTTAAGCGCGCTTACCTAGTAGATACCTATTCAACTGGGTTATAATTTACCTAATGCACTGACGAGGGCAGTGCAATCCACTCCTTTGCAGTTCTTGTAATAGATGAAGAAGCATAACTCTTCGTTCTTGTGCGTGGTATTTCTGCCATAAAAGGGTGGCGCTATGCCAATAGAAGGTGATGCGGGAATCAGATCGTGCAGTTCTTGTGCACACTCTCCATAGTGCAATCTGTAGAATACCGATACGTTTGCGACCTCACGTCGATGCGCCAGACTTTGAACCAGAGCATCAACCCCTATGAGCCTCATAGCAGGTCTCTCAATTGAATTCAAAGCCTCGACAAAGACAGTTCCTGCAGACATTTCACTGGCTAGTGCTTAAAGTAACTATAGCAAAAAAAAAAAAAATGATACAAGTTACACAAATATTTAATACCATATAATAGTAAATACAAAATAATAATAATAAAACACCTACATACCTACTGAAACACCTATACCTACCTATAGCATTATGGAAGATGTAATCGTATTCTTGTAAGTAGCAATAATTTTAATTATTTTTATTTTTATTATATTATTATAATAAGCACAACATTCATTTCCCTAAATTATAAACTAAGCCGCTGCGAAATAAGCATTTCCGGTTCTCGTAGCAGCTCTACGTTATCGTAGAGCCTTTTTCCGTGATCCGTAATAAGTGTTCCGTAGCAGACGTAACAAGATAACCAAGCGTTTGTTGTTTGATGTTTAGATACTTCTTGACTCTTGAGCCTTCAAGTACACTGGCGATACAACTCGAAGACGAAAGTAGTAATTTTCCTCCCACTACTTCCTCCTTCAATAGCTGCCCCCTGGAACTGTTGTGGTGTATGTAAGTAGGTGGCTACACCTACGTGTGAGTGTGCATATAAACCTATTGAATAAGCCTAATATAGATAATCTTTAACCAGCTCTCGTAATACTTTTATTTACGTAACGCCCGCCCGTACATGGCGACCCTGTCATAAAAAAAACCGTAACTGAGTACGATAAACCTTTCCAATTTGTTCGTGGACCTGACCAATATTCCACGCGTTGACTGGGTGTGATACAGCGTTCACCTACTTTTGAAAAAAAACCGGCTCCAAGCCGGTTTTTTTTCGGAATTACACACTTACACACACTTGGAATACTTTCCCTGAAATAAACAGCGCCTTTGAAGAGGCTAATGTCAACAGATACCCTTGACATGGTTTTTTAATTATCGTCGTTGTACTTTTTGGTACTTTTATTATAAATTTTAAATAACCTATCTCTAGTTCTCTAGTTTAAAAGTCTAGTTTAAAACTATACTTAAAAAAACTGGCCAAGTGCAAGTAGAACTCGCGCACTGAGAGTTCCTAACAAATTTGTAGGTATGTAAATAGTTCGTCTATCACGGTAATCGAGTCTATATTATTTTTTGGGATGTTTTTGTGTTGTAACTACAAATTTAAGGTTTTTGAATTTTCCCTTTAATTGTGCTTGAAAATCACTTCAACTGAACTTGGCACATTGCTGAATTTCATGATTCAAAGTCAACAGAAAGTATACCCTATAGGTTTTGATTCCCTTGCGAGTGTTGAAAATGACAAAAATATGCAGCTTAAGCGGCGGTCCTATCATTTGATTGCATTGACTTCAAGTTTGATTTTTTCACAGCTCCAAGGGCTTGCAGACTTGAGTATTTGATATTAATTTCAACTTGATACATTTGTCACCCAACTCCACCTGATTCCAGTAATATAATAATTATTTTTTGACAGAAACGTGAACAACCGACTTCAAACGCTCGTACTTCGCGAACGCTCGAACCAAATTTTTCACATTATTGGAACTGGTCAAAAAACTACTAAACCGATTTAGATAAAATGGCTATGGGACCAATCTGAAAGCATATCCTTGCAAAAGAAAAAATAATTTTTGAAATTGGTTTACAAATTACATCGTGGACATCCGCAAGAGAGGTTAAGGGGGGAGGGGGGAGTGTTAGTATAAAAGCCCTGACACCACCTGCGGAGGTCGTCATTCCACTACTCGCCTTGAAGAGGCAACACATATCTATAAAGTGCTAATAAGTTAAAAGCCAATAGTGAATTTTAATCCATTTAGAATTATTTTGTAAAAGTTATATTTAATTAGTTTAATTTTAAACTATACCTTTTATGTTATTTTGACCGGAGCCCAACGTGGGCCCAGCTTAGTAATTTTGAAGAAGTTCCAGAGAGAAGAAGAGAGAGAATAGAGTCTTCAAGCTCACCTGGCTCGCTTCAAAGATTACATGACTGTTAAGTCTTTAAAACTGGGCAACTCCGCAAACAAATTCGTCGGAATAAAAAGAAGAAAAAATAGGAAGTAAATACTATGCTGCTGCGTTTATTCATCTGGAGCCGCTGTAAGTACCCCATCCTGACTCCTACACTCACCTAAATTTGTGTACAACCTTAGATCTAAGCCTAAGACTAGAAGTAGTGGAATAAACGGCCCTCTTCCTGAAAATAATAGCGAGGGTTCACCAAGCTACGTGCCTACAGCACCTAGTGAGTCACAGGTCACACATACTCTGAACATGAACCCGACTAAATTAATAGGATTTTTACATTTCTTATAATGGTGATCCTTTTACTATTATTTAAATAGTGCGCAGCAGTAGCTACAAGTTGTGGGAAGTAGCACTCCGCAAATTGTAACGTTGCTTCTAGGTAAATTAGATGGTAAGGCCGCTTTAATATAGACAATGATAGACCACGGTTTCAACTGGGACATCATTCAGAATTCTTTAAAAGCTGAAAGTGGGTATAATAGAGAGTTCAATACTCTATTAGTAGAGCTTTCCAATATAAAAAAAAACAACAACAAATTCATTTTTGAATTACAAGTAATAAACAGTTAGTGGTTGAGATGATGGAACCCTACGTTAATACGGCGTAAACAGGTTCAAGAAATTATTTGCCATACCATGACTAGGTTTACGTAAGTAACTGTGGTTTTAATGATATTGTTCAGAGAATATTGCAGTTAGAAGCAGAGGGAAGGTTCGATAACATAAAACAAAAATTCTCCAATATACTGCCACTATCGCGAGTTATAAATCAGTCATACCAACCACAAACTTCAAGTCAAATACCTCCTATATATCACGTGATGGCTTGTTTGCGCAATACTAGCTGAAACTAGATCCAGCCGGGCAGACCTTTTCCTCAGCAAGGCAGCGAGAGCGGAGCGCCACTTTTCTGCCAGCAGTCGAAGCAGCCGGACGTTCCTGAATAATTCTTGAGTTAAATTCCCCCTATTTGATTTTGTAACAGTGTTTAGTTTCCTTGTTGAGTTTAATAATATCTTTGTGTGTGTGATCGTGTATATTTTTTTAATAAACCCACTTCTGGTTGCTAATATCAGAAGTGGGATTCGAACTGACGTGATTTAATCTCACTTGCCCACTGTTTTTGCTTATTTGAACTGGTAAAAGAATATCAGATCATGAGCACAGTCACACACAACTGTTTTAAAACACGTGGTCTTAACCTCACTTTTGTGTACTGTTTTGTGTTTCATCTTTGTTGCGTGTATACGCACCACGTATACATACAAGTAACGCCTGCGTGTGCAGCATCCACGTAGTCCATGGGGGCGACTTCGTGCAGCGGACGATCACAAGGTTGGCGAACGCGCGGTCAGCAATCGTCGATCCGCCATTGGGCAGCATGCTGCGATGCGCAATCTCCGCAGCAGCGCGATGCAATCACCGCAGCAGCGCAGTGCGATGCGCAGCATTTTGGCGCGCAGCCAACACTTGGCACGCACGTTTGTCGGAAGATCTTCGTCTCCGATTCAAGTAAGAATATTCCATGTAATCTGAAGTACGCAAAGGTCGATCGAGACCGTGTTTTGAATCTGCTTACATAAGCTACAACTTATTTTCGAAATACCGACATGGAATTTCGTTCGGTTACAAATTAAGGCTGTTTTGTATCTCTCAAATAGAGACTACAAAGCCAAATAGAAAGTGTCTTAAATGTGCTAGTGTTGACCATAGTAAGTCACAATGTGCAACGAGGCATACATTGAAGTTTAATCATAGATCAGTTTAGCGGTTTGTAGACCGCGTAAATAAGGTGCAACGCATTGGCCTCACCAAATCGGAGTAACGTTTGTGTTTTCGTAACGTTTTACCACTGTCAGCTATTGATTAGTCATTCGCGCTACAGTCTACGTATGTTTTTTTATCATTGTCGTTGATGCACAGAAGCACTAAAGTGGAAATATAGCCGTATGAAAGTATTTGCCTGTAGTGTTATCTAGTTCAATGATTGTTCACGTGATATTAAAGGGTGCCGTACATTTCCCTCTAAACTAGATTTATGAATTTAATCAATCATTGCACCCGTGAATGAATCAATTGAATACGTCTGTAACGCGTCGGTAAGCATCGAGCATAGCAGCTCAGCTTAGACATGCTAGCTTGGCGCCTCTGTCTGTAACGCGTAAACAATGAGCAAACGAAAAGAAACGAACATGTACAAAAATGGTTTTATTCATCCGAATTAAAATGATAAACAGCTACATACTGACAAAACAAACTAACAAGGCTAAAGACTGGGTAATAGGCGCGTGATATAGTTGCCACGTGCGATGGAAACGTGATGGCTTTGGTTATTTGTTGTGTAGCTTTGGTATCAGGCTCTCACCGCGGTAATTATGGTGATACTCGTACAGCGCAGAGCGTGTCACTACGTAGCGTACGTTTCCTAAGTAGCACCTGCCTGTAGGGCGCGCGGCCTTCGGCAAACATAGCATAGGCACTGCAGTAACGTGGCAACCTAAATATTACACACCACGCGTCGTTGTACTGCTCTCGCGCGTTGCTCACGACAGCCATGTTATAATGCGTCCGCAGTTCGACCGTGTGGACGCTGGTTCATTAACTGACGAACGGCTGACTCTTTACCGCGGCGTTGCAACGGCTGAACCATCTCGTTGGAATGTTGCCGCGCACAGCGATGGTTCGTATTTGCCTTTCAATGTCTGTGTGGTTGGACAGGTTGGCAACTAATGTGTACCCAGGGTGCCTAACTCTCTCCACCTTTCTTCGGCTCAGTATCGTTTACCTTGAGGTAGATTCTGGTAGCTATTCTGAAGGCACCTCATGTGCAACAGGGTTCTTACGTATCATGTGGTGAACGCGATAAGTGGCTGGCAAATAGAACCGAGGTTGGTTCTATTAGTGCTAATGTTAAAATTGTGTTGAATACTAGGTGAACAGTGTAGAAAACGATGCATATTGGTAGTTTTGTCTGGGTTCCCGAGGTAAGTCTACGAGTATGGCTAGTTTATGCCCGTTCTCAACATAACGTTGTTACATAATAATGGTACAAAGTGTGTTCAATACCTGTAATAACAACGATCGTTAAATTTTCGTTGAAATGGAGCAAACGTAGCACAACAGGCTATGTTTGGTAAGGTTAGAACTGTGAACAAACGTTGGAAACTAGTTGGGACACGTCGGTGGGACCGATCACAAGTTTGGGTTGTTCTCTGAGATACCAATAGAGGTTGATCTTTTTATTCTGCCCCAAAAGCCCTAATTACACCTGACCTGTTCCGTGCTAGAGGTGGATGTTTGGAGCATTCAAATGATAACTTATGCGTGGTTTGCTAGGGTTGAAAGTTTGTCGCAGGTGCCTAGCTTACGTATTACGTTCTATAGACACCGACATCATAGTTACGCCGTTGGTAGGCGAGAGGAACCGTTTAGTGTCATTGTTTAGCGAGTTTTCTGCTATTTGTTGACGTTGTTTACTGGTACTGTGATATCCATTATCAATGCTGGATGTGTTGCGACTAAAGGGTGTTGCGACAGGTAATTATGCTAACCATGGCAGGGTTTTTGATGGATCAGAAAACGTGCACTTTTCTAAAGAAAAATTGAGTGTCCGGTCATGCTCATAAGTCTGGATCAGGTGCGGCCGAGTCTAAAAGTAGAACCTTTAGTAAATCACCGAATGGCAAGCAAGTTTAGGTCTAGTGTGACATTTTAGGCGGTACATTGCTACTGCTAGGTCGCCAACTGACCATATTCATAAGGTCAAAGTTTTGATGCTGTAATTTCAGTTTTTAGTGCAGTACGGATCTATCTATCTATTGCTTGCATTGAGCAAACCAGTATGAGCGATACTGCGGCTCTGAACTTAACATGCTACCTATCAAGGCAAATCAGAAGGGTGTCAGAGTTTGTCAGGCTGCCCAAGGGCCTATGTTGAGGTTACTCGTTATACAAAAACTTATGAAACTCTTATCCAAGTCGCGAGGCGATGGTAACTCTAAAGTGACAATGGGCTTCAGAACTAATTGAGGCAAACAAACTGCAATAAGACCGTACTGTGTTTAAGACAAGGAAGCAACCACTGCTTATGCACTGGGAGACTTTGTTTGCTGGAAAGTTTTCACAGAGTTACGTTGGACTGGATTACGACACAACAAGTCCATACAAGTTTGTTCAGCGGCTCCCACATTACCATTGTGGGTTGTGCCTGCTTGTGAGTTCCATTGGCGGTGGACCCAAGCGGCGGTGGAGCACATGGTCTGGTGGCATGGCGTATGGACATCGGACAAGTGCGCAACGTTCTTCAGTCATGGTGGTACCACGGCAATTTCGGTAGCTGAGCTTCAGGACTTGTTGGGCCATGTTGGGCCATCAACTCTTCTACATTTCTGCTCAGACAAGCTAACTGTGCGCCTCTGTCTGTGACTCTTCTTTGACTCTTTTACATCTCTGCTGAAACAAGCTAACTGTGCGCCTCTGTCTGTGATGAAAAAGCATCAAGCCGAGCTCTGCTTTGACATGAACTGTGCGCCTCTGTCTGTGAATTGAAAGCATCGAGCCGAGCTCTACTTTGACATGCTAACTGTGCGCCTCTGTCTGTGATTTGAAAGCATCGAGCCGAGCTCTGCTTTGACATGCTAACTGTGCGCCTTTGTCTGTGACTTAAAAGCATCGAGCCGAGCTCTGCTTTGACTTGCTATCTTGTTTACTAACTGTGACATAAAAGCATCGAGCCGAGCTCTTCTTTGACTTGCTAACTTGTTTACTGTCTGTGACTTAAAAGCATCGAGCCGAGCTCTGCTTTCACTTGCTAACATGTTTACTATTTGTGACGTAAAAGCATCGAGCCGAGCTCTGCTTTGACTTGCTAACTTGTTTACTGTCTGTGACGCAAAACCATCGAGCCACTCTGTTTTGACATGCTAACTTGGTGACTGACTGTAACGTGTAAGCATCGAGCGTAACTCGGCTTCGACTTGCTTACTTGATGCGTCTATCTGTAACATGAAAGCATCGAACATAGCTCTATTGAATTTGGAGTCTATGGCGTGACGACTGCATTTAAAAACAAAATGCGAATAACGGTGATATGTAGTTATGTCATTTGTGGATTTTAGTATCTCATTATTTTAAGTTAACAAGTATTGAGATTTCATGAGCTATTTCGATTTGCAAGAATGTTATTTTTATCATCTAATTTTGAACGTTTTATAACAATTTCAAAGTGACGGTCACAACTGTTTGAGTGCACGCTTACAGTTGTGATGCGAAACTGTTAATTGTTGTTGAAAATGAACACTTTACGCTGGAAAAATGTTTCAAAAAGTACAACAATGGCATGTTTCAGATTGCGAAGTTCCCAAAGATCCGAGATGCTGCCTATCCAAGAAAGATCAGGCGATCGAGGACGCTCGCCGGTCAGGAGAGGCCATGTAAGGAGAAAAACAGGAAGTAGGCGGGGCTTAGCATCACGTGATGGCTTGTTTGCGCAATACTATCTGAAACTGGATCCAGACGACCAGACCTTTTTCTCGGCGAGGCAGCGAGAGCGGAGCGCGACTTTTCTGCCAGCAGTCGAAGCAGCCGGACGTTCCTGAATATTTCTTGAGTTCCTTAAATTCCCCCTATTTGATTTTGTAACGGTGTTTAGTTTACTTTGTTGAGTTTATTAATATCTTTGTGTGTGTGATCATGTATATTTTTTTAATAAATCCACTTCTGGTTGCTCATAATATATATAATATCATACCCCTTAAATGAAAGTAATAAAATTTACAAGTATGAGTCACTAAATGTTATTTACTATAAATTACATAAAGAAAAAAAACTGCTGATCTCGCTTTAAAACAAAAATAGGAAACAAGACATTTTTGAACAATATTACTATTTTCTTGAATTTTAATACTTTGTATTGCCTCCTCGTGCTTCCATTACTGAGTTTACGCGGTTTGGCATGCTGTACACCAAGTTCTTTATACGATTTTGGGGAATATTCTAACATTCCTCTGTGAGAGCAATTTTGAGGACACGAAGCGTGATTGGGGGAGATTTTCGCTTTGTTTTACGCATCTCCCTAGCTCGTCCCAAGCATGCTCGATCGGGTTGATATCCGGGCTGCGTGCTGGCCACTCCATACGAGTAATGTTAATCTCTTAATTCACAATCCAACCTGTATAAGGTTGGGCATTGTCATGCATAAAAATAGCATCTTCACCCAAATTGTCCATAAATGGCCCAACGTGTTCATTAAGGATTTCTTTCACATTCACATAGTTTACGCTAGTTAAAGAGCCGTTTTCTATAAACACCAGTTCTGTGCGACACTCAGATGAAATTCCGGCCCACACAAATACAGACCCACCACCATAGGCTACTTTTTCTTCGATGCATGCTTGCTTGAATCTTTCTCCTGGTCTTCTCCACACACTCTGTGTCTTCCATCGTGCTTGTAGAGCATAAACTTTGATTCATCGGAGAACATAACTTTTGACCAATCTTCAATAGTCCAATTTAAGTGGTTCTGGGCATATCTTAGACTTGAAAAACGATGCCTTTTGCAGGTCTAAGTGGTTTAAAGTTAGCTTTAGCAAGTCGTCGTCTGACTGTCCATGTGCTTGGGTTACTTCCTCCGAGGCGTCGAAACTGATTTGTAAGTACATTTTCTGTGAGAAAGCGATTACGAAGCATGGTGTTCACCAAGTATCGATCTTCTCGTGCTGTGGTACACCTGGTTCTACCTGTTCCTGGTCTGCGTAAGTTAGAGCCAGTTTTCTCGTAACGTCGGAAAACTCTTTGTACTGTTGACAGCGACACACCGACAGTCCTGGCTGTATCGCGCTGACTTCGGCCGGTTTCGAGCATTGTGAGAATTCTGGTGCATTCTTCAGGTGTAAGCGACATGATTACAGCTTGAATAATAAATATCGAACACTATCAATATGGTTTATATACCCACTTAAATGACAGATTAGAAACAAAAGCAAAATCAAATGCAGTAATTTCGTAGTTGGAACTACAAAATTACTTTTCGGAAGACTCCCTTTTTCAAAATTGTTTTTTATGACATAACTTTACATTAACTAAGAAGTTTTAATACCTTAATTTAAAGTATATTTAATTGTCTATTAAACACAATTTATTTCATTAAGCTAGCATTCTAAGTTTCCGAGATTTATAGGTTTCTTTAAGTGACCCGGATTCATTGCTCTCGAGTGTAGTTCTAAGTTTTGCCGGCCGTGTCTCTCAGGCTCATACATTTTGTAAGCCGCGGCTCATTTGTACAACGCGTGCATGTTTCTATAAAAGGGAAGAACGGAGTACATTAAGCAGGCTGGTTGATTAGATCATCTGTTTTGCGTTGGATAACTGGAGGTTTTTTCAGTGAAATTTATTTTTTGTTCTAATCTTCATCTTCTCAGTGTCTTTCATTCAGGCGTGTGCTAACTACACCTTAAAATATATTTTTTTGTGACTGCCGCAATTATTTTTAGGATTCTAAACTAAAAGGATTCAAACGGAACTTTATTGCTATGGCAACGCTGTCTTGCTGGCTTGTAAAACTTTAAAAAATATACGAACTAATAATGTAGTATTGCCACTACGAGTTTGCGACATCTGTTTGTCACGCTCATAAATTTGTGCGTACTAAAAATAAAAACAAGTTTTTTTTTGCATTATAGGTACCTCGTTTTTAAAACAGATCACATCACATATCACATCACTAGGACATTCTACGATGTCTATATCACGGAGTTCTCAAAAATATACATAGGTACTTTTTCTTTTGATAATTTAGTGGTTTCATTTATTAAATACTAGTTTTCCCACCCACGACTTCGTACGCGCGGACTAAAGTTTATCGCGAGCGAAAAAATGCATCCTATTTTCTTCTAGTGTATTAAAAACCAATGCAAATGTAGGTATAGCACCACTCTTGATGTTTTTATGACAGACTTGTTATTTCGTTTCCATGGCAACCACAGACCAATCCGTGATGGCAACCGTTTCTTACAGAGAGAACATTTTACAGTTTTTCCGTGGAAACTTTCAATTTTTCGGGAAAAAAAGTGAATCATGTTTTATTCCAGGGATAACCTATCTCCATTCTAAATTTCATCAAAATTCGTCCAGCCATTATCGCGTGAAAGTTCCCCCAAACAAACAAACAAACAGACGTTTCACTTTTTATATATTGGTATGGATAAATAGTTTTCAAATATTTACAACAGTTTAAGGTTTCGTAAAAAGCTCATCGAAAAATTAGTTGAAAATAAATTGCAAAATTTTTACTGAACAGACAACAAGCAGACATACAAGAACGCTAAATAAGTAAAAACGTATTAATAACAGCAATTACCTAATTCATCAATCAGATATCGTAATTTTACTGAAAAGCTAGGCCGTTAAAAGTACAGCTAATTAAACCAGCTGTAAATCTAACAACAGGAAACACACATTGCTGCCACAGTATAGCTACATCGCACAAGGACTAAGGCATTCCAACCAACAGATAAGCACGTAATTGACTTCGAACAACGGAACAACTGACAAAGGAGATCGGAATCAGATTTTCACTAGCGTCGGTTCATTGGCTGAGCATTATTTGAATTTAGAATGGGCCACAATGGGGTGGGTAGGGGGGAAGGAAAATAGGGGATTCTTTGATGTGACGTTTTGTTGACCTTTTTGCTCGCCTTAAGGCATAAACGTTTTATGACCTGTAGTAGCCCATTACCGAGATGCCTTGTCATTTGAAAGCAGATACGACAAATTGAAATCTAAAATCTTTACGTAGACAACTCGATATAGCTAATAGTGGTCTCTTGCAAATAGGTATATTATCAAAATATAAATATAACACAATGCTAACATAGTTACTGTAACTAATTAATTCCTGGATTTCGAAAATCGTCGTTTCAACGTGCCGGATTTTTGGCGTAATGTCGATATAACATCACATGCAAAATATGCGTACGGTCTAAAACTATTTAATTACTCTGAACACATTAATGGAAATGCTGCAATCAAAACTCGGTAATTAAATTGTGACTTCAAACCCAACTGACACACATTTTTCAGACATAAGTAAGGCCGAACTTACACTTGTAAGTTTTACTCACAAAGTAAACAACGTAATTAACTTACGATAAATATGCAATGTTTACATTTACAAATTAATTGTAAGTTACCACATAAGGTTACTTACGTGAGTAAAACTTAAAAGTGTAAGTTCGGCCTAACATTAGCGTTTTGATTGATACTACTGTGTACGCATGCAATTGACGGATGGCCAAACTTTCAGCTCTGTCCATGGTTGCTTTGATGATATTATTATAGTGGAATCATCATCAATCATGTCTTGTAAGAGCTTCTAATTACTTAAGGGTAACTCACATCCCTCCTCCCCCTCCTATAGTTAAGTCCCCCCGTTGTCTGTACGCCACGGCCATTTTATTTCAAGACTATAGGGCTGAAATTTAGCTCATCTACACAAATATTATAAAGAGGATAGATTTGATTTATTGTATGTTTGTATTTTTTTATGTTTCAAATGAATAAACTCAAAAAGTACAGAACCGATTTAAAAAATTATTTCACTACATTATCAGCAAGTATCATGGGCAGTTTAAAAAAAGTAGAAATCCCTACGAAAATTGCAATAATGTAACCCAAGGTATCGAAATTCTTAAGGGTCTAAAGATCTTAAGGGTACAGGAAAGAGGAATACATTCCCAGCCCTTTATTTACCCTCTGTACATTACAAAGGTTTAATAAGGTCGACAGGTGTTTTAAAACGCCAGTTATTTTGTATCACGTTTTATAGTTGCGAATATACCTTCTTTATTGGAAACTTGATTTTCATGTTTAAAATACAACATATATTGCATTTTTAAGTTACCTTATATGCCACCATGAGCTTATTATATTATTCATTGTTATCACGTAAAAAGTGGCTGCAGAAAAGTAAAATAAAGTAAACTGTCTAAGCAATAATTCTTATAAGTTAACTAGGCTGTTAATCCACTGTAACGAAGTCGCGAGTAAAAGCTAGCAAACAATTATACAAGTAAAATTATTATTAAAATACAAAAAAAATCGTGTTTATAATCAATATTATAAACACGAAAGTTTGTGTTCTTATTGTATTCGTTTGTAAGGGGTGTCTGTGTGTGTATGTTTGTTACTTCTTCACGCTTAAACGGCTGAATGGATTTGGATGAAATTTGATACGAAGGTAGCTTATAACCTAGATTAACATATAGGCTACTTTTAATCCAGAAAAAAGTGTGGTTTCTGAGGAACGCGGTTGAAACTGCGGGGCGCAGCTAGTATTTAAATAAATTTAATGTTTATTTTTTACTAATATATTTTACTTTACTTTAATAGTTGTAATTGCAATATTAGACAATAGTATTTACATTGACTTGAATAAATAAAAGTTGTAAAATTTGTATGAAGCTTAAAATAAAATTGCTACTGTTTAGTTATAAGAGTATATTTAGTTATAAGAGAATATATAGTGATAAGAAAACATATTTTTCGCAAAAAAAGGTTTACTACACCTGCAGTTGTAAGCGCTGATTAAACGGGAGAAGTTTTTAAATGTTGATATGAGACATATCAACATTTAAAATATGAACGTGGCGTGACAATAGTGTACTTATCTGCGAGACACAAAAACGTGACAGTACGATCAACATCTTAAGTAAAATGAAAATAGGCATCGAAAATCTAAAGTATGGTTCTCGTTATTATTAGTGCAGCACGAGTTTTTTTTAGGTTATTATAAAATTCGAAGTTTTTTTTCCATTGCGCCATTTCTTGTAGACGTGACAACAAAAATAAACACGCTTGGGACTAAAATCTTAAGACAACTATCTAGTTAGACAAATTTTGTTTCTGATTTAAAATTATCTATGAATTTGGTCAGATACGTTATCTACGTATCAACACAGAAATGTAGAGGATGATAAAGACGTTGTACAAAAAATACATTGTTTTGACAAATCCTTGCTTGGAATTCCTCAGAAATGTTCTATTAACCCTAGGTCGGTCGCCCTAATTCTTCTAACAGCGTCACGTCGGTTGCGTAGGGTCTTTGAAAGCGTTTGCTCGCTGTCCCTTAATCGTGTTATGCCTAAATGTCATCCCTTGGACTAAGAAGCCGAGTAGCTATTAGTCTATTTCTCACATTGCCCATTTCTCGATACGACTATATCGTTATTGGTCTATTTCTTTCATTGTCCGTTTCACGATACGATTAGATCGTTATTGGTCTATTTCTTTCATTGGCCATTTCATGATACGACTATTTCGTTATTGGTATATTTCTTAAATTGTCCATTTTGAGTTAGGACTATGCCGCTATTTGCCTATTTCTATCAAAGGATTTTAGCCTGATTCGCGTAATGTCAAACTAATTCAATACAAACTCCTTTAATATCATATAAGTTTTTGTCCCTTTGATTACAGTCCGCTACAAACTAAAGTAGGTATACTTACAATAAACTAGCTCTGCGTACAAATTTTGCTCTCCAAACATTCTTCCCCTACACTCTTTCCCCTCCATGCCTCCGTACGTGTAAATGTTTCGGCTGGGCCTATCTTGATTAAATTTGCTATGGATATAGCTTTAACCCTGAGGTGGTCTACTTAGTAACTGGCTTAAAAAAGTTTTCATTATGCGAGTGGAACCGCAGCTAGTAAACAATATTATATCGTGTTTCGCTCTTGAACTAAAACTAAATGAACTTATGTCTCACATAGTCTATCTCGCTCTTGAACCAAAACCCAATTGATCTGTCTCACTGGATCTATCTCAATGGTCCTAAATCTACTACGCCAGATAGGCATATGCCTTCCTCGCGTTTGGTTTAGGCACAACGCGATTAAGGCACACTGCGTTTTAGGTATGCAGCGAGCAAACCTGCATATCAACATCAACAACGCAGTGTCAAAGAGCAAACGTTTGAAAGGCCTGTTTTAAATTTAATTTTAACTTTGTGTACTTATTACGTTTTTTTTTTTTGCTTTTTTAAGTGCGTTAAGTGCGTATATTTTACAATAAAATCATTTTCATCTTCTAAATATAGTTGATAGATTCAGGCGTTACATTGCGGAAATCCATATAACGAAGTAAAAATAATTAGCTTACTTTCAACTAAGCATAAAGCTACAAAAAAGGTACATATTTTTACTTCGTTATCTTTATATCTTCTAAATTAAAAATTAAAAATTTGGAATCAGATAAAATCCCAATCCCAGCTTAAACTTAACATCATAATATATGTTATGGTAAAATTAATTTTCTCTTAGAATCTACTAAAAATTAACAGTTCAGAGTCCTCTTTTCCGTTACTACTTACTACAGAAAATAACATTATAAAATATTAGTGAATTTTTACTATGCATTTAGGTCTTGCGAAACGTTGTCACGAAATGAAGTAAGTCTCGGGCACATGTGTTGCCATAATGAAATGCATTCCGTCGAGTACCTACTTCCTCTCGACAACTACCTGGGTATCTCTTTTTGGACATTTGTGCTTGAATTTTATGTATTTATTTATCAAATAACATACCTTACTTTTACATACATTTTGAGGCTGGCCTTGCAGAATTATTGACAGTAAAGCGCTTTATATTTATGTTGCCGGAGTGTTTGTGTAAGGATGTTTATTTTATTTCAATATTTCAAGTAATCATCAAAAGGGGACAATGTTTTAAGAAACTGTTTTCTAGACAAGGTCCTTTTGTGACTTTATTTGAGAATTAGGATAATACACATGCAATATCCAATAGCGTCAAAAAGAACTCAAACAATCGACTTTTTTTTGAAATATCACTCCTGGCTATGACTCACGTAAACATCGACCTAGGTTTCGAGCGTATCCGACGCTCTTCTTCAGGAGTTCACGCCGCGAGATCCCGTAGTGCACTGCGGGCTGCGGCCCACTGCGAGCGGTGCGTGAGATGCGGCGGCGACTGGGAACGGGGACGCTCGGTGCTCGTACTGCTCTGCTCCGCCGTTGACGGAGATTGAACTCCTGCTGGCGGTGGCGATGGAACTCCATCGCTATCCATTGCATCATCGCCAAACGTGCTGCCACACACAATGCTGACCGTGTCACACTCTAGACTGCCTACCACTTGTTGCGTCGAGGAAACATTAAGCACGGTTTTCCAAGCTGGAGGCAGACTCCACCCACGGTCCCGGTTGAAATTAGGCAATCGAGAGATCTCTATCGCCTCACGCATTTTTCGAGGTACAAAGAACTTCTCTCGAGCTAGTACCAAAGCTTTGTCGAACCTTATGTAATGATTCGAACCGGAGAGACACGCATGCTCTGCAATGGCCGACCCAGCTGTGTCCAGATTCTTAATGCTCTTTATGTGCTCGGAAAGTCTAGTTGTGATGTTGCGTCGAGTTTCACCAATATAACTCTTGCCACAATCGCAAGGTATTTTATATACACCGGGCACGTTTAATGGGTCTCTATCTTTTGGTGAACGTAAATGCTGTCTCAGCAAACCCAGAGGATGGAAAAACGTCTTGATACTGTACTTCCACCACAGTACTGTACTGTACTTGCTTCTTCTTTGTACTGTATTATGTATAAAGTTCACGAAAACTTAAACACTAAAATATTTTTTTGCTACAGTTTTGTTTCATTCTCTCCAAATAATCCATTCATTTTGACCCGACTGTCACTGAATATAATTATTTACGTGGTTGAGGATCAAATATGCATGTCTTATTCGGAATCTGTCTCACAAGAACATGTGGTAATAATACCAAATAATACATGGTGTTGCATAGGATCCATTTTCCACCATGCATATAACTTATTTTCATATCCGCCTCTAAACCAAAAATGTTACACGATTGGTCGCATGGGGTCTTTGAAATCCAACACATAAAACAATAATATGTTTATTCTACTCAAGTGCAGCGCGCATATTGACTTGCACATGCATTGTTTCATACTTATGTATCTTTTAGGAAGCTACTATAAGACACAGGTTTGTAACTAAACTAATAAAAAATACGGGCTTTAATAGACCCCATGCAACCTACCTCGGGTTAATATTTACTAAATCTTTACAAACAAAAATATTTTACTTTAAAATCTAACAAAGTACGCTAAATAACATCAGTAGGCATATTGTGCGTGACACTACGTTGCGGCGTACGTGACAAGCGTGACACTGCGAACATTTGATGTAATATTCTTATGTATATGGAGTGTATTCCGCAAACAGCCGGCCTTTCTTCGGGATGCGGCGGGAGCATACTAATCTAAGGATAAGAGCCTGCATCTCGGAGAGATTTTACTGTAATGTTGAGAAAGTTGTTTGGGTCGCAGTAGACAGTGTGGAAAAAATACGGGACAAAATAGTAACCTTGTTTCGAGTTCAAAGTTTGAAGAGACAATAAAATAAATGGAAATGATTTTTGAATTGCATCGTTATGACGGTAACATAACGATTAGTTTATAATAATAAAATGTATAAAAATAGTGACCTAAAACCCAGTAACGGGGCCACTAACTAACGACGAGCTAGAACCTAAGAATAAAACCATAAAAAGTGGACACTGTTGTGCTCTTTTTTTTTCAACAGCCCGTTACCATGTACGCAATGGCGCCGTATAAATGAAAAGCCGTTTTCGAAAAACCAGAAACGTTGGCACAAAACATTCCTGTTTCTTGCCAACTCGCTAGAAATAGTCCCACGTTAGGCGCCAGATATTTATTTGCACGACAGTACACCTCTGGAACACACCAATGTAGCCATCCATTATATGCAATGGTCTTGGGACGAATCAGCAACAACCCATTTATATCTATTACGAGTATTATTGTGTTGCAGTGTGGTGTCCAGGACGACAGCAATGATAGGACCAACCTCTTCTTATCGCCCAGGTGCTGCGAGAACCAGCTGAGGGTGTTCAGAAAACGTGCAGCAGGACTTTCGTGTGTGTTTTCACCCGCTGCTGCGTTCACCAAGACTCCTGCCAAGCTTGCTGATTTTGGAAAAAGCGCCAAACCTACTTGATAGTAACAGCTTGCACCCCTCGGAGCGTGGACCGTTTGTTGTGACGTTCTACGAGAGAGGCCGATGTTTAGCTGTGGACTTCTACTGGCTGAAGATGCTATGTGGTTATGTGAATGAATATTAAGGAATTTGATTTATAATCCCACTATCAGCATTTTCGGTACTAATGAGTAAATGCACTGCTGATAACATGAATCTTGTATCAAACAGATCAATAAGATTAGGGATTCTATAACTTGGCTTCTACCTATGACATCATTTAAGCCTATGCACATGAGTGAATAGAAGAAGGCCAATAAAATATTTTTTATACTATCGACTTTGATTTTTATCGAAATCCTTAGACCATTTTGTTTATCAATTGTAGCTGTTGTAAGTACCTATAACTCAGTATTAGTTCATAAAAGCTAGAGCGTATTTGCCAGTAGGTCACATTCAACCTTGTCTAGACAGCTAAACGAATGAACGTACATAAATTATATTGTTTTCGCTGGTGACTGAAATACTGTTGTTAATTTAAAATTAATACAAGCTTTTCCATATTTCTTGTTTCAGCTCGTTGAACTGTATTTTTAGACAAGCATAATCCACAAAAAAACAGAAAACAAAAAGCGAACGATACCGCGCGCGCGCGCGACGCTTTTTGTGAGTTTGTGTGTGTGCGCGTGTGTGTGTGTGTGTGTGTTTGTGTGTGTCTTGTTTACAAAATATTTACTTTTATTTTTCCTATTGCCATTCAGTATACACAAGTAAATAGAAAATAGGAAACACCAACCCGCTGGAGTACGGTAGAGATCTTTAAAGCAGTAAGACTGCCCATTGTACCTGTATTATTTTCAGGTAATTTATTTTTGTTTCTTCTTTTTTTGTTGTAGTCGATAAAGAGTTATCTGTCCGTTGATCTATCAACTCCTATACATATTATAGAGAAGCGTTTGTTCCGTACCGAGTATTTTCCCGGAGGCGGTTCAATCTGCCAAATAAATAAAAACAGAGTAGGAATATGCTATATTTGCGTGAACACAATATCAGTCCATGAAATGAATAATTTTTGAGCCAAAACAGACTACCCTTGGTCCGCCCTGGGCTTCAGAAACACACGCTTCATGACTGGCTTTACAAAGATCACATTCATGATTCCCCGTCATTATTATAAACGTCTACATCTAGTTTACAGTCATAGGCGCGAAGATTTAATAGGCGATATAACGTGCGGCTTTACTGCGCCGAATATTGAAATAGGCTGTGAACTTGGAAATTGATGATCATCCGCTGTAATGATGGCGGGTGATTTCGTTATTCGGAGAGAAGGCTTACACAGAAACACAGAAATGAAGACATTAGCCCAAGTAGTTAACACATAAAAACAAGATTACTAACTAATATTTGTAAGATTATACCTGCTTAATTAAGATTTTAACCAATGTTAATACCTGGTTGCGCCTACCTTGCCTACTTGTGTGATTGTCTTATTTAGTAGCGTGATATGCTGCTTGATACGAACTTCTTACAAGTAACAACAAACGCTAAATCATGAGCCAACATATTCAAATTAAATAGAGAGCAAATGAAAGAGATGACTGAAGATAATATTAAAAACTTTTAAATATAAAGGTAGCGGAAATGGCTAAAATTCTAAATAGTAAAACGCGATACAATATAATGTTGTATTCTATCAATACCAATATATATAAGTGAAACGTTGTCTGTTTGTTTGTTTGGGGAGCTTTCACGCGATAATGGCTGGACAGAATTTAATGAAACTTGGAATGAAGATAGCTTATACCTTGTAATAAAACGTGGGATACTGTTTATCCCGGAAAATTGTAAGTTTCCACGGAAATACTGAAAATATGAAATATATTGATTACTCGCTGTAAGAAATGGTTGCCATGTGCACAGTGGTGCTATACCTAATTTTGCATTGATTTTTAATATCCTAGAAGAACATAGGATGCTTGTTTTCGCGATAAACAGTAGTCCGCGCGGACGAAATCGCGGGCGAGAAAACTAGTTTTTTATAAATTATATACAATTTATATATTTTTATTGCCTTATTTTCTATGCTCTTTCTAGATTTTCTATTAAAACGATGTCTTTTTTTAAAGGTTACCGACTTGTCCATAAGTCATAAAATTCAGAATAGGCGACTTCCACCAACCCGAATGTTTCAGGGTGGTACGACGTTTCTTAGCTACATATTTAAATACAATATTTATCATTTCGGTTATTTCAGCTGTTGAAATCAAAATTCTGCAGGTACTCAGGCCACACATTTCAGAGACCTTAATGAGAGAACAATTTGATACACAAGCGAAACAAATTCTAGTGAAACTTTGTTTGCATATTCTCCGCCTCCAGAAATGTTAATGATTGTGCCGATAGAATAAACTGTGCCGGAATATTACTTCCTAGATATTCCTAAACGTTTAGATAAGATTTTTGTTTTCTTCGTAAGCATTCTCATTTTCGAACATAGCAGTTTTAACAGAAGTACCTAGTCAAAGGTTTTTAAGTGTGAACGAAATAATAGCTTACCTCGTAAATGAAACATAAATGAATTACCTTCACAGGTGATTTATAGTTTACATTTAAGATTAGATTGAAGATAGAAAGTGTTTATTTATAACGTAGGATTTGCGTAGGTTTTAAAAGGTAAGAAGTATTTTAATGATAATGTAAGTAAGTGCAAATCTAAAGTGGTGAACCGTAGTGGTAAACTTACCGACCCATAACCAATTTAACACCAGAAAATAAGATCAATATTAGGAGCTAATAGTGTTATTACTTAACACTTTTAGCTATTACTATTAACAATGTTTGCTCAATCACAGAAAAGTTAGTTTATGGGTAGTTTACGAGTTTGTACATGTACAATGAGAATGGCGCATTACTTTCTGAATCCTCAGTACGTGAACCTTTTTAAGTTGAATACCTACTAAAACTACAAACTACTACTAGGTCAAATTAGACGGTACCTATTTAAAACCCTATTTTTAACCTTGAGACGTCGCGAGGGTGAATAGGGGCTTATCCCGATAGAAAAGCCTGTATTAATTAATTCTAAGCTATATCTCACGCCATCGAAATTAAGGTATTAAAACTTCTTATTTATTGTAAAGTTGACTTTCGAAGATGGAACTACGAAATTACTGCATTTGATTTTGCTTTTGTTTCTAATCTGTCATTTAAGTGGGTTTATAAACCATATTGATAGTGTTCGATATTTATTATTCAAGCTGTAATCATGTCGCTTACACCTGAATAATGCACCAGAATTCTCACAATGCTCGAAACCGGCCGAAGTCAGCGCGATACAGCCAGGACTGTCGGTGTGTCGCTGTCAACAGTACAAAGAGTTTTCCGACGTTACGAGAAAACTGGCTCTAACTTACGCAGACCAGGAACAGGTAGAACCAGGTGTACCACAGCATGAGAAGATCGATACTTGGTGAACACCATGCTTCGTAATCGCTTTCTCCCAGGAACTGTACTTACAAATCAGTTTCGACTCCTCGGAGGAAGTAACCCAAGCGCATGGACAGTTAGACGACGACTTGCTAAAGCTAACTTTAAACCACTTAGACCTGCAAATGGCCGCTCTAGCGTGGGCATCGTTTTTCAAGTCTAAGATATGCCCAGAACCACTTAAATTGGACTATTGAAGATTGGTCAAAAGTTATATTCTCCGAGATTTAAATTTTATGATCTACAAGCACGATGGTGTATAGAAGACCAGGAGAAAGATTCAAGCAAGCATGCAACGAAGAAAAAGTAGCCTACGGTGGTGGGTCTGTACTTGTGTGGGCCGGAATTTCATCTGAGTGTTGCACAGAATTGGTGTTTATAGAAAACGGCTCTTTAACTAGCGTAAGATATGTGGAAGACATTCTTAATGAACACGTTGGGCCATTTATGGTCAATTTGGGTGAGGATGCTATTTTTATGCATGACAATGCCCGACCTCATACAGGTTGGATTGTGAATGACTACCTTCAAGAGATGAACATTACTTGTATGGAGTGGCCAGCACGCAGCCCGGATATCAACTCGATCGAACATGCTTGCGACGAGCTAGGGAGATGCGTAAAACAACGTAAGCCTCCCCCAATCACGCTTCGTGAGCTTAAAATTGCTCTCACAGAGGAATGGGAGAATATTCCCCAAAATCGTATAAGGAACTTGATGTACAGCATGCGTAAGCCCAGTAATGAAAGCACGAGGAGGCAATACAAAGTATTAAAATTCAAGAAAATCGTAATGATGTTCAAAAATTACATGTTTCCTATTCTTGTTTTAAAGCGAGATCAGCAGTTTTTTGTTTATGTAATTTATAGTAAATAAAATTTTGTGACTCATGATGATGTGATTTTATTACTTTTATTTAAGGGGTATTATATTGTCTATTAAACACAATGTATTTCATTAAGCTAGCATTCTTAGTTTCCGAGATTTATAGGTTTCTTTAACACGTTAAACGCCATGGTGAAAATACGATTTTTACATTTTTTCTTCTTGCTGCCCTTTGATGTAGTATCTCGAGATTCGTCCTTATCTCTTAATTAAGTTTCGATCTAAGGCTTTATTTCAGAGATATTCCTGAAAAACGTGTTGAGGTCACTGGTGCCCGTAGTGGCGCTGTAATTAGAAAATATACGAATTCGTTATTTTGGCGCCACGCGGTCGCGTACTCCGGTCACCCGCACCCCGCAGTCGCGCGTCGCCATTCAAGCTGCGCGCACGTCTGTTTGTTACGTTCACGAAAATGACAGAATTTTTGGATTTAGACTTAGATATATCACAGGAAGATTTGCGTGACATGGATTTGTTGGAAGCCAGTATATTTGAAGAGATTGAACGAAGATGCGCCTCGGATTCGGAGGATTTACAAAGTGACAACGAAATAATATGTCCACCGAAAAAGCGCCTGCGTCGAATCGTTCAAAGTGAATCTGAGAGTGATACTGACTCTGTGGCTGTCTTTGTAGCGACACAAATTCAGGAACTCCCCGATGACACGTACCAAAAATGGTCACATCCAAAAGGACACCAGCCATCAGTCATTGCCTTTACTGAGCAGACAGGTTAGTAATTGATTCACTCTTTGTGTTTAAGCCTTCACTGTGTGTGGCCTAACGTGTGTGTAGTGTAGCTATTTATACAGGATGTCCCAGAAGTTGATGTCAAGCGGGCATTTACATTTACATTTACTTTTTTCAGGCTTGAAACAACCATATGCACAACAGCTCAAACAATCTACACCAGGCGAATATTACAGTTTGTTAGTTCCTGATGAGATTTTTGAAGATATTGCTCTCCAAACAAACAGATTCGCTGAGCAAACTAAACTTAACATAAAGCCTAAGTCACGAGCACATGCCTGGAATCCAATAACGAAGGACGACATAAAACAGTTTTTTGGATTGGTTTTATACATGGGGTTAGTAAAACTGCCGAAACTGTCTCTTTATTGGAGTAAGGACAAAATTTTTGGATAAACTTTCCCCGCACTGTTATGAGTAGAAACAAATTCGAATTAATTCTACAAAAACTTCATTTTACAAATAACGAAACAGCCGACTCTTCTGACCGAATCAACAAGATACGACCTCTGATTGAATCCCTGAATGAAACTTTCGAAAAGTGCTATGCCCCCAAAGAAAATGTATGCGTAGATGAAAACCTAGTGCCCTTTAGAGGTCGTATAATTTTCCGTCAATACAACAAAAGCAAACGTCACAAATACGGGATGAAACTATTCAAGTTATGCCCACTTCCCGGCTATACTTGCAAGCTACAGCTATATGCGGGTAAAAATAACGAGTTACTGAACACTACCCCCTGTAATGTTGTTTTGAATCTTTGTCAGACTATACTCAACAAGGGTCATACCGTCGCTACCGATAACTGGTACACCAGTTTGGAATTGGCAAATAAACTTCTCGATAAAGACACACATTTGGTTGGTACTGTGAGAAAAAATAGAAAAGGTTTACCAAAACAAGTGCTCGAGTCAAAACTCAAACCAGGTGAGTCGGTGGCGATGGAAAATGAGCGAGGAATCTGCGTTTTAAAATGGAAGGACAAAAGAGATGTGCATATGCTGTCGACGAAACATTCCAATGGATTCAGAACTATCATGAAAAAAGGGAGAGCTGTCAGAAAGCCGAAGATGATTTTTGCTTACAATGAAGCCAAAAGTTCTGTCGATATGTCAGATCAAATGACTTCTTATTCGTCGCCACTACGTAAAAACGTAAAGTGGTATAGAAAATTAGGGATAGAGTTGATTCTCAATACTGCTGTGGTAAATGCATGGGTCATGTACTGTGAAAACAAGAAACGCAAGGAAGGTATCGTCCAGTTCAGAAGGGATTTAGTAGAGCACTTCACTAATTCAGGAAAGCGAATGGATGAACCTCTTAAAGTAAGACCAAAAAGAAAGAAACATAACCTAGTAAAAAAGGAAGGAAGTGTTAGAAACGTAAGACGTTTCTGCGTTGAATGCTACAAAACGAATTCGGAAATGTTTGGCTCAAAAATGGCTAAAAATAAAACCAAAAAGGTGGCGACATGCTGCGAATCGTGTCTCGGTAATCCGCATTTCTGCCTACCCTGCTTCAACAAGCTTCACCATTAACCAAGATACCTGATTCCTGTTTTTTTTGCCAAATAAATAAATAATTTTCATTATAACGTTCTTTTATTAAAACATGGATGTTGTATTTATATTCTAAACCATTTTCTATAAATACGATACTAGTTTCACTCCAATCCGTTCAGTAAAACCAGCATGTAGTGGTAACAAACATATTCAATTCATCACATAAAAACTTTTCTACATAGAAAATGACCTTGGACTAGCAAAATCTTAAGTTAGACGAAAACCACTTAGGCGAAATGTTCTACAGCGCCATACCGGTCATTCCGTTACGCCAAATTCATAGTAAACGCTATCCACGGCTCACAAATTCACTTCAAAAACAGGTCTACTCCGAGGTCACCGGTAGCCAACGAGGCGCCTATATGAAGGCGGGCTGAGGTCACTGGTGCCCTACATGGCGTTTAACGTGTTAAGTGACCCGGATTCATTGCTCTCGAGTGTATGTAAAGCAGAATCTTTAAATCTCTGAGAAGCGAGCGACGACCGACGCCGACACCGCGTTGGCGGTGGCGAGTCGTATGCGCGGCGTGCATAGTGTATTTTTCGTTGGCGAAGCCAAGCGACGTTTCAATGCGCTGCGCTGCTTGGAGACTGGAGGCGACGTCGTTGCTGAGCTTGTCAACGTCGTCTGAAACGGCCTCAGTCATGCATGCAATGCCATTGCAACCTATCGATTGAATGCGAATGAAAGTGGGGCATGAAATGATGCATAAACACAAAAAAAAAAGAAAAAAAAACAATGAATAACTGATTGAAATTGTAGGTTAACAAGTTAGATAATACCCCTGCAGGTCACATTGGAATAAAATTGTTTGTGCTCTGTAGCTTGGAAACCCGGGTCTGCGTTTTTCCGTTTCTATGTTCGTTCTTTCAGTTGAGTCGTTCAGTCAGTCAGTTACTTTTATTTCGTGCGTTCGTTTCGATACCGATTCCAATTAACTATAATAAGAATAAGTCCCTTAGACAGATGTATATGGACATTGCTAATATTATAAACGACAACTTACAGAGCTGTGGAAGCAATGATGAACAAAATACTTTAAATCCGATTTTAAAACGTGGAGTAGTTTTATGACAGAAAAATCCGAAATCCTACGGAAAAACGGGAATACTGCGGATGGAACTGCAGTACAGATAACAAGTAAATACACAAGAATATTTTCAATGACTGATGCCGACAAAACATAAGGTTCATTTATATGCATCAATATACTTATATAAATATTGACGAGGTATACCAATATTTCCCGACATTCCCATTATTTTCAGAAGCTTATCTTCCCTTTCGATCGACACCTCCCCCTCAAAAAATAATGTATTTTTATCCAATAAATGCTTCCAAGGTGAATCTTATCCACTTAACATTTTATGGCTTTGACAAAAACTGTCTACAGCGCAAGCGGCTGCAAGTTCTCAGGACCACCACCAGTGTTCAATAAGTTTATAATAAGTATTAAATTAAAAAAGAAAAGATCAGAACTTAAATTTTGTTTTTGTTATTAATTCGCTGATCGTTACGTTCATAAAGCGATAGTGTGTTGATGTTTCGCCAGAGTTAACGGAGTGATGTTTCCTGGCGAGTACAAAGTTTTTATTCGCAGGAAGTGAGGAGCGAGTGTAGATAGATATCCGAAGAGCCTAGGAAATGGGCAGATTGGTATGCGATAAATCTATAAAAATCTTTTTGATGGCTGAAGGAGTTTTGATCAAATGTTGTAATATTGGTATTCAATTTGAATCTTGGAATAGCACATAGAGTACTTTTAACCTAGAAAAATGACCACGAGTGCGTAGCCGCGTGCACAGCTAGTTTTTAATATTACAATTGTAAACTGACTATCCCAAAGCTTTCCAAAACTGACTTATTGGCTGAAATTCTCTCGGCTACCATACAACCATACTTACGTGTACAAGTATGCGAAGTTTCAATTTATTTGACTGCCGGGGCAGGAACGGAACGGACAGACAGATGGATCGCTTCATAAGTTTTTTAGTGGGCCGTAACCAAGTCGTAACACAGTTTAACTATGTAGTTAGTACCATAAGGTACTAATAGAATATCGAAAATTCTGAGAGTTGATGCGTCTGCGAATTCGATCTGTTTCCTTTCTTCGTGCTGATCAGCCTTTTTAATTATGTTTATCTTTACCTCAGAAAAGGTTCATATTTGTTGCTCTAACTGGCTTCCATTAGATTCTTAGAAGTTTAGGTTACGGGGTACTAAAGGCAATCAAATAAAATCAAATGGGGTATCAAATGATTCATTGTTAGAAAGAGTGCACCAAATTCCTATTAAGTATTAAATTCGATGAAAGACCGAATGACAACCACTCCTGCATTGTGCCTCCAATAATCTCCATCATTCTGACGTACTGTTTCCCACTGCCCATAATGAAATGAGTTAACTGATCCCTTACGATCTGACAGTAAAACTGAAGTAAATAGTAATTGCAATTTGTGTGACATGTGACATGTGACATGATGTGATCTCTGTATATCTTTTGTGCTTTAGGATGTCAGTGACACGTGCAGTTTACATTAAGGAGGGATGCTGTTGTGAAAGCTGTAAAGATTAAGTTATTAAGTCATGGGTGAACCAATACTCTAAAAAAAATACGATATAGATAATAATAATAATATATATATATATATATTGAAACCAGAAATCAAATAAAAATTGGGCTGACCGAAGCAAACATTCATCTTAAAGCTCCATTCTCGTATAACTCAAATATTTCAGAAATCAGCAAGTGTTTGTCTGAATTGGAGCGAAAACCCTGAGACAGTACGAGATAGAAAGTCACTGTGAACAGCCTGTGCCCTACCTAGGTAAATTTGAACTCATTGCTACCAAGCCCGACTAACAAAAATTTATCTCATCGCTGTTATATATTAGAAGCTAAGAGAATCATCATCATTCTCATCACCATTTCAGTCTTTAGAAGTCCACTGCTGAATTTATGTCTCCACCAAAGAGCGCCACGACGAACGGGTTTGTGCCGCCTCCGTCCACCGACTCCCTGCGATGGCTACTCGTACAATGTCGTCCGTCCAACGTGTGGGGGGTATCTCTACACTTCGCTTGCTTGTTCGTGGTCGCGATTCGAGAACCTTTATTCCCCAGCAGTTGTCGGCTCTGCAAACTATACGGCCTGCCCACTGTCACTTCAACTTGCAAATTCTGAAAGCTATGTCGATAACCTTGGTTCTTCTTCGGATTTCCTCGTTACGGATCTTATCACGTAGTGAAACTTCGATAGCATAACTCACATTGCACATTGCGTGACTTTGAGCTTGTGTGTGAGACCAAAAGTAAGCGACCACGTCTCAGTGCCGTATGTCATCACGCACTGATTATAAACTTTCGTCTTGAGGCACTGCGGTATCTGGGACGAGAAGATATAGCGTAGTTTCCCGAACGCTGGCCATTCGAGTTGGATTCGTCGGTTGACCTCTTTGTCGGAGTTGGATCTACCCAGTTGGATCGTCTGACGTAGACATAGTGATCAACAGCTTCGATAATATCTCTTCCAACATAGACCAGCCGGCATAGGTCCTAGCATTTAACATGATGTTCGTCTTATCTATGTTGATTTTAAACCCACCTGTTGAGAAACAATATTGAGGTCACTGAGCAGTCATCATGGCAGAAACTCTGGAAGACCTAATTCCAGAGTTTCTGCCATGATGACTATATTATCAGCAAATCGAAGGTGAGTGATGTCAAAGTCAAAGTCAAAGTCAAAGTATTTTATTGTAAATAGGCAAAAATAATAGCACTTTTACAAGTCAAAATTAACATCTCCTGAACAAAGAGATTTACATAAAATATTATAAAAAGATCAAATCAATCCAAATTTAGATAAACTAAGTGTTCTTTGAGTTTGAAAAGGAAATTTCCCTTTCATGTGCCAACAGAGTTAAATCTCACACTGGAAAAGGAAATACCCTTCTGACTCTACCGTTGCTTCGGAAATACGCCCGTTAGAGAAGAGAGTACCAAGAAACTCTACGGGGATGTATTTTTTCCATATTTGTTCATTCTTTATATATTTTTCAAATGTCACAATTATAACAAAACATGTAAACTACAAATATAAAAGGTAAAAGTGACAATGAGATATCATATGATATATATGATATTATATGATCACTTATTATTATCCTGGAGCTTGGAGACATCAGGCCATGCATTTCTGTCATTAATATAATCATTTACATTGTAATACGCTTTCTTTATGAGATTTACTTTAACAAAAGTTTTAAACCTATGCATTGGTAATTGATCAATGCCGTCAGGTAACTTATTAAAAAATCGTATACAGTTCCCCATATATGAACCACTAACTTTCTTTAACCGAAATCCAGACACTTTTAGTTTATTTTTATTTCTAGTATTAAAATTATGAACATCCCTATTTTTAACAAAGGTATTGATATTCTTCCGAACATACATTATATTTTCATATATATATTGACAAGCCACTGTAAGAATATTGATCTCTTTAAAACGTTCCCTAAGAGAATCTCGGGATTTCATATTGTAAATGGAACGAATTGCTCTCTTCTGTAGCACAAATATTGATTGAATTTCCGCGGCCTTACCCCACAGCAAAATGCCATATGACATAATACTGTGAAAGTAACTAAAATATACTAATCTTGCAGTAGCTATATCGGTAAACTGTCTAATTTTACGTACTGCATAGGCTGCAGAGCTCAATCTACCAGCTAACAACGATATGTGAGGACCCCATTGTAATTTTGAATCTACAGTAATACCCAAAAATGTGGTTGACTGGACAAGGTCTACAGGCTCACTATTTATTAAAATACTTGAATTCGTAGGAACGCCTCTGACATTGGGTAGTGAAAATTTGATACATTTAGTTTTCTTAGGATTTAACATTAAATTGTTAGTTGTAAACCAACTAAGAACTAGCGCGATTGCCTTGTTAACGTCGTCAAAATTATTCAAGGTTCTGTCAATCTTAAAAATTAGAGAAGTATCATCTGCAAACAAAACAATATCACATAAGTTCTTTATGAAAAATGGAAGATCGTTAATGTAAACCAAGAACAAGAATGGCCCAAGTATTGAACCCTGTGGGACTCCCATAGTAATGAGAGATCCTGATGACCTCGCACCATTTACATCTACTTTTTGGATTCTATTGCTAAGATACGATGATAAAGATTGAGAGCTTTCCCATTAACTCCGTAATGATTCAATTTAAAAATTAATGTTTCGTGGCAAACGCAGTCAAATGCTTTGGATAAATCACTGAAAACGCCAATTGCGTCCTGTGACTCCTCCCAAGCATTGAATATATGCTTTAAGAGCCCTGTGCCTGCGTCTGTTGTTGAACGGCCTTTAGTGAAGCCATATTGTTCATTATGAAACAGACCATTGAGATTGAAATGTCTTAATAACTGATTTAATATTACTTTCTCAAAAATTTTACTTAGAGCGGGAAGTATAGAAATGGGTCTGTAGTTAGTCGGATCATTTTTACTGCCAGACTTAAATAAGGGAATAAGTTTACTATTTTTCATTATGTCGGGAAAAACTCCTTCATCAACACAATTATTAAAAATAATTACTAAGTATGGAGCAATTATACCAATAATGGAACTTAAAATTTTAGTAGATATTCCCCAGAGATCCTCTGTATTTTTTATGTTAAGCAATTTAAATGTCTTAACAATCGAATTAACATTAATATGTTTAAATTTAAATGTAACATCACACTTTTCAACGTTGCTTGAGAGCATACAAGAAGCCTCAACTGAGGAAGATTTTAAAGACTGGGTAGTAACTATTGGTATTTTTGTAAAGAAATCTTCAAATGCATTGGCAACTTCGTGATCTTTGGAAATTAATTTATTGCCGATGTTTAGGATAAAATTTCGGTCTCGAGGTTTAATTTTGCCGGTTTCGGTATTTATTATTTTCCATGTTGTTTTGATTTTATCTTCCGATTGTTTAATTTTCCTACTCAAATGAAGAGATTTCGCGGTATTACACACGGATTTAAATGTTTTAGAATATTGTTTTAAGTATTCAACAAATTTCGTGTCATTAGCATTCATTTTTTTTTGAGAATATAAATCGTATAATTTGTTTCTACTTTTGTAAATACCTGTTGTAGCCCAGTCATCAAATCCCACCCTTATGCCCCCCTTACATTTTTTTAATTTAAATATATCGTTAAACTCTATATCCATTATATTAAACAAGGAATTGCAAAGGTCATCAGAATTCCCATCAAACGGCAAGTGACTAAGTTGATTATCAATGTTATCTGCAAACCGTTCCAAACGCTTGCAAGTAATAGGCCTGTAAGTGAACTCCTGAGAGTTTTTACCTGATTTACATTGAAACACAACACTTTGCCCACTATGATCAGAGCTAAGCTTATAGCCCTGCTACGAGGTTCACAGTTGCAAAAAACATTGTCTAAACAGGTCGCAGAAGTGCTAGTGATTCTGGTTGGCTGATTAAAAAGATTTTTTAAGTTGAAGCACAAAAACAAATTTAGAAATTTATCGCTTAATGGACATTTAACAAGTATATCTACATTGAAATCACCACATACAACAAGGAATTTTGAATTGTTAGAACATTTCCTCAGAATATCCTCCATAACAGACTCAAACACATTGAAATCAGCCAGTGGGGGTCTGTATACACATACAATTATATGATGCTCCAGCTCAACACATGATAACTCAATAGTCCGTTCAACAGACAAGGCCACAATGTCTTTTCTCTCCTTAAATTTACATGTATTCACTAAATAAATTAAAGAACCACCATGAGACTTCGCTTTTCTTCTATTGAACGAACTACCAATCACATAGTTTCTAATGGATGGTATCAAAGTACCTATCGTGAACCAATGCTCAGTTACACACATAACATCGACCTTAGAAAAATCTAAAAAAAGTTCTAACTCTAATGCTTTGCTGGAAAGACCCTGTATATTGTTATGAAAAATATGTAAGTTACCAGGCCTTTCCATTGTCTTAACAGTCAGTTTAAATTAACAGATAAATTTGGCTCCACTGTACCACGTCTAATACTGCTATTAACCGTGGCACCGTCAGAGTGATCCATTGTACCATGTACAACTGGATCATATATATTAAATGCTAACAATTTAGCGATGGTCACCTTGTCATTTTTGCTGAGATACAATGTATTCTTTGTCAAAATAAATTTTCTAACAAAATTGTTAGTTTCAAAATACAAAACGTCACTTTGACGACAAGTCAAATTATATAATGTCAAATTCAGATCATAGGCATGATCTTTTTGCGTTTGCGTCATTTTATTAGAATATGGAAATGAGCAGACAATAATCCTGCCCACACCTATATTTTCTATATCTACTAGGGTCTCAACAAGATTAATAATATCAGTTTTTTTACAGCTAGACTGTTACCTAATTGTAATACAATTGTGGTATTTTTGTCAAATGTACAGTTTTTTATTTTTGACTGAAAACCTTTTAGTGGCAATCCGGAGAAGCTATTATTACAGACTGTTTGAGTTAAGCAATTTTGAAGCAGGCTGCCCATGCCTGCACCTATTTGATCACTGAATACCAAAGTTTTTCTAGGGCACTCAGATTGCTTCAATAAACAATCTGAGCTTATTTGATAGGTAGTGAGAGGATCCTGCACAGGTGACTTGTGCTCAGGAACATCATTGGGGCTATTCTTTACTCCAAGTGTGTTAGGCACTATCCTGGAGTTTTCTATGATCTGAACATTGGAAGTGCAATTGTCAGAGCTGCTAGGGCTTTGAGCCACCAAGCAAGCCATGGCTGCAATATGGCCTTTGATTTGCTTATTTGATGCCACATATTTGCCGTTTAAGTCACACAATTGTTTTTTTAAGCAAGTAATTTTACTATTCATGTAATCTATTTCTCTATTATTGCGGCCTAATAAACTATAACATTCATCAAGCTCTTTATTTAAATTTAATTTTTCTTTGCATATCTTTGAGCATTTAAAAAAAATATATATTTTTTTAACATGACTGAGGTTCTTTTCAAAAATTTATTAACCTTTACATATTTTTTAACCTTATTAGACCCTCTAATGCTGTTAATGTTAGAATTGGTTTTTTTTACAAACTTAGTTGTAGTCAGGTCCACTAATGACATATTATTACATACTATTGACTTATTTGAGTTAGTTTCAATTAACTCCGAATATAAATTAGTGTTATTATTTTCCATCTCGAAACTAATACTATTTTTAGATGAAAAATCTAAGGTCTCTAACTTAACCCTGTTAAGGTTGAGCTCCTGCTCTAAATCCCTTATATGCCTGAGGGCCGCCTCATATGTATCTTGATCCTGGATACAGGAATCAACGGAGCACTGTAGACGATCACGCTGATCTCTCATATCTTCATACGCCATGTCTAACTCAGATGCATTCGCCATTGATGTTAATAGCATATCCGTTCCAGTTCAGTAGCTTGAATCTTCCTGTGCAGATGTGAACAGTTTCAGAGAAATAACATCTCCCTGTCTCACCTCTTTTTGCAGTTCGATAAAATTCGTGCTCTGATCTTGGAGACGGACAGTAATGGTGGCCTTGCTATACAAACACTTCAACGCTTCGATGTACCGGTAGTCAATCTGGCACCGGTGTAATTACTGTAACACTACCCAGGTCTCTACTGAATCAAAGGCTTTCTCGTAGTCCACAAATGCTAGGCATAGTGGCCGATTATACTTTTCGGTCTTCTGTATAATCTGCCGAAGCGTATGGATGTGGTCTACGGTGCTAAAGACCTTCCGGAATCCAGCTTGTTCGGGTGGCTGAAAAACGTCGAACCTACGGAAAAAAATGTATTAAATTAGGAAGCAATGCCCAAGCAGGCTGCAAGGCAGGCCACCTACTTGCAAGAACATAGTCAACGTCCACGCAAGAGATATAGAAGCTGGGATGCTTCTCTGCTGTGTTTTATGTAAGCAATCCTGAGTTTCTTTAACATATCAGAACATATTTAGACATTTCACCGTCTCCTGAAAATAGATTTATCACGAACTTGCTAGCTCCACTAAAGTACAAACATTGAATTAAAGTTAATAAAAACTGTAGAGCAAACTCGAAGAAACGACGTTTGTCGCGATTCACTGCGCGCTATTACTTTCAGAGGAAATGTGTGTTCAGCTGAGAAAATTATATTGTTTGTTAGTTCTTCCAAGAAATATGGTAGTTTAGTTCAGACAATGAATTATACTAAAAGAAAGATTGTATATATACACAAGTGTAATGCAACTTTTTTTTTTAAATTTATTCAATACTAAATTACCCGCCCGAGACTTCGTCCACGCGGACTACAGTTTATCGCGAAAAAATCATCCTACTTACGTTCTTCTAGGATATTAAAAACCAATGCAAAAGTAGACTGAGACTTCTTGGTTATGGCCTCCGTGGCTTGTTGACTTAATTTGGCACCAACGCTGTTATTTCGTTTCCATGGCAACCGTTCGTTACAGCGAGAATTCAACATGTTCTAGTTTTCCCGTGGAAACTTCCCCGGAATTCGTGAAATTTTCCGGGATGAAAAGTATCCTATGTTTTATTCTAGAGTATAAGCTATCTCTATTCCAATATTCATCGAAATCCGTCCAGCGGTTATTGCGTGAAAGCTCCCCAAACAAACAAACAAACAGACAACGTTTCACTTTTGTATATTGGTATAGATAGCCACGCACATACGCACGCGTTAAAACAGTAATGATTTAATGAGCCCGGGTACGAGCAATACAATGAACGATTCATCAAATAATATGAGCATAAGATAGAATTGAGCAATTAAAAACTGTCTATTAAACTAAGTCTAAACCATTAAGTAAAATAAATTTGTATAGAATTATTTTAATGCACCGCCGTCTACTCCTTGTTCTTCCAATACTGTCCATCTAAAGGTTGTTTGGAAGAGATCACTCTTAGCGATAAGACTGTCCATTGTACTTATTTTAAGTTATTTTGTATTTATAATAATATATTTTTAGGTGCATTAAAGTATTATCTATCTAAGAAATATTAAAATATGCTCTTTCTCAACGCTACGCTTACGCTTAAACTTTACGCGCTTGCGATTTGCGGTTACGTTTTTTTTATTTTGTTCTTTGAATTTATAATCCCACTTTTAAATGAGTAGTAGTAATCAGTACTCATCCTAGCTTAACCAAACCACCGAGTAACGATCTATGGAACGATTTAAAATTATCTTAATATTGTTACGCTACGTGAGTTACGATCAAACACAGGTAGTATAAGAGTACTATAGGCAATATAATTTTAATGTAACACATAATATGCCTACACAGAGCGATCTTTTCGTCAGTACACGTGTAATGAATAATGCATAAAGCTAAGACCCTGAGCTAAGCTCATCAACTGAGACGTATCCCATTGAAATATGGGACATACGGCCCGGGATCGTGGCGAATGGGGGACGTTTTATCTCACGTTTGTAAAGGCATATGGTTTTGAAATGGGTGGCGTTTATGATTTTAGTAATAATTGTATTGTAGTAAATTATAATTTATTATTATTGTTTTTAATTTTCGTTTATGTTCATAGGCTTAATTGTATCTCGGGTATCTTCGCTGCTCTGCCCTACTGCCCGTTGTTTTCCCGCCCGGAGTCAAAGTGACGTGTGGTGAAATTCTGAAATTAAATTCCTCAAGGGGGGACGGGAGTGGCAAATATTCTACGTGGGTGAAGCTGCGAGGTGCAGCTAGTGAAAAAATATTTTGGTAAATGTCCACTGATGAACAGATCGCCTTTAAAGCCCATCATCATCATCATCAGCCTTTACTTGTTGAAGCACGTAGGCCTCTCACAATGCACGTGCAAGCCCGCCACTCAACTCGGTCTTCAGCTCTTTCTGTTAGTGTCGTCCGAGAGGAAGAATCCGGGGCTGGCGTTGAAGCTAGCAGAACAGGTGGTGGCGCCCAAGCCTAAGGCGGCGCCCATACCCGAGGAGCCACCCGAGCCTGCGAAGGAGCCCAACTACCCGCAGAGGTTATGCCCGATGGAAGATGATCGCTTATTTGACGTCAAATTCTATCATAAAAAGGTATGGTAAGTAGGCATACATCATGACGACTCCTGTTCGCAGAGAATACTGTGCTACTGATACCAGCTAGCGTCCTTGATCTCAACGTTGGCGATCGCCGGAACGATAAGTAATTGTGTTCTTGTATATATGCCTACCATTTGTGCTAAATGTTTCAGCAAGGCCAGCAGCTCGATGCCCGTGGGTCGCTTCAGTGCACCCAAGCCTCACTCCTCGATGACCTATATAAGTCCACGTCCAATACCATACAAAGCCTTCAGCGCATGCGCGTGGCATTTGAGCCTGCTGTATTATGAAGGGTATTATTATATTTATATACTAGCTGCGCCCCGCAGCTTGCCCGCGTGCAAACTTTGTCAACCCCCTTACCCCTATAGGAATTAAATTTTAAAAAATCCCAATGTTTCAAAGGAGCCTAGGGTGGGACTACGGGTGTCCCTTTGACACCTGATACTTTGACATTAAAAGTGACAATTCCCATACAAAAATAAAAAGTATTTTATTTCAATATGTTTTTTCCTAAATCGGGAGGAAAGGTATTCTACGTCCGTTAGTGTAACCTCTGAAAACTTATTTACAAAATTTCATGATGTTCGGTTGAGGCGTGAAAGCGTAACAAACAGACATTTGCATTTATAATATTAGTACGATAGGTTACTTACTAGACTAACGACAGTTTTACAGTAATAATAATAACAATCTAACAGTAAATATTTTTCCAATTGAAGGTAACCTGGTAACCTAATAGTATGTATTGTTCCATACTTAACTTGGCTTGAGCCTAGGTCTGCTGCTGAAACCCCGACAGGGGCTTCGCAACAGAGACTATATATACAGTTAAAACTTCCCACTCCCCATTATAGCTAAGAAGCATCTCGATCACATCAGTTCTCAAACATAAAATAGTTCCATCCGTTTGAGAGCTATGGTCGTCACCCCCATTGCCCCCCCATTATAGCAAGAAGACTTATCTCGTTAATCTCAGCATTGAAACTTAAAAAACCACATCTAAATTGGTCTATTCGTTTGAAAAATACGATTCTTACCCCCTTTTCTCAATATCCCCCCCCCCCCATTATAGCTAAGAACAATCTTGTTTATCTCAGCTTTGAACCATAAAAAACCGCAACTAAATTGGTCCATTCTTTTGTCTTTTGAACGATACGATTCTTACCCCCTTTTTCTCAACTAATATAGCTAAGAACCATCTCCATCACATCAGTTTTCACAGATAAAAAACCTCATCAAAATCGGTTAGTTCGTTTCGGAGCTACAATCCTCACCCCATTTCCCCCCCCCCCCCCCCTTTAAAGCTAAGAACCATCTCGTTGACCTCAGCTTTCAAACATAAAAAACCGCAGCTAAATCGGTCCATTTGCTTGGAATCTACGATATTCACCCCCTTTTCTCACCTTCCCCCTCCCCATATATCTAAGAACCCTCTCGATCCCATCAGCTTTCGAACAGAAAAAACTGCATCAACATCGGTCCATTTGTTTCGGAGCTACGATGCCACAGACAGAAACACACACATTACATAAACACACACACAGTGATACACACGCTAAACTTATAACACTCGACTCATTGTTCGGTGGTTGAAAACAGAACTCAAGAATAAAATAATATGCGGATTCTCGATTCTATTTGTTCAATCCTATCTTAGATCTCCGTGAGTCCCAACAGCAAAAGCCGTCTCGAGCTGTCACCTCAACTGCCGTCTGTCATCTCAACTGCCGTCTCATTTCGCGGACCAGCGAGCCTACTCCGTCAGATCCGATGCTATCCCCTCGAGCTTCCGGCGATGGTGACATTCGGGGTACATGGACTTAGGTTTGGCAAAGTAAGGAAGCAACGTACAGACAGTATGATAGATAGATAGATCGATTAATTCTTTATTGACACCAATAAATCAGATAAAAGGTATAATGGACGATCTTTTCGCTAAAAGCGATCTCTTCCAGACAACCTGGTCTTACATCTACTATTAAGATTTTTGCATTGTCGCATACTTAGCGGAACCACATCGTATAATTTTTCTACAGGAAAATGGATTACGGACGTGCTTCGATAATAGTCTAAGTCCATATGATGCGCAAAACGATAGGGGGAGAGGGGTGTCGCAAGTTCGAATCCCTACCAAAACCCAGATGTTTCCTTTAGAAAAATTTTAGGAGTTTGGTACTTCTATAAATTAAATCGAGCCTTCAACCAATTTGTGGCAAAATTTGAATTAGTAATTTTCCTAGCCACAGTGCCCTAAATTGATTTTTAGTGTAGATAGACATAACTTTATAAGGGGAAAATAGCAGTTAAACAAAAAACTAATTAAATTAAAAATATGATTATTATTAAATATTAAATATATAACACAAGCCAATTGGGGGCCCCAAATCGGTATAGTGCTGGTAAGTAAACAAGCGGCGCTGGTCTTCCGCTTGGAATGGCAAGTGGCATCACGCACGGAGATACACTGCGTAGTGTTTTATACATTCTACTATTTCTTATAAGCACTTTTACAAGTCAGAATCTTTAATGTCTCCTGAACAAGGAGAATTGAAAACTAGCTTGCTTACCCGCCCGCTACTTCGCCCGAGCGAACTACAGTTTATCGCGAAAAAAAACATCACAATTATGTTCTTCTAGGATATTAAAAACCAATGCAAAAGTAGGTATAGCACCAACGACTTGTTATTTCGTTTCGTTTTTGTCACAAACTAACAAACAAACAAACAGACAACGTTTCACTTTTATATATTGGTATGGATAGACCAAATCAATAAATTAGGAAAACGAGTTGAAAACTACTAATAATAAAACATTTGTGTAATTTAAAGCGGCAACTGACACTCATCTCATACTGTTTTTATTTTATATTGAACCTAGAAGTTCTAGAATTTTCATTTCCCTAAAGGCCAAAGTCATAGATACAAGGAACTGTTTTTGCTGTCTAAGAAGGCAGGTTATTTTGTAGAAATGTTAAGTTTTGGTCACAGTGGATGAAACATCTATACATTGTGGGAAAGAGAATTTCCTTTGTCAACATTGAAATTCATATTACAATAGATACAACATGGAGAGATTCAACAAACAGAGGTTAGAGAGTAGAAAACGCACTGGTGATGCTGCTGAGGAGGTGTTCTAGACGTAAATTAAATAGGCTACGGGGTGGACAACATAATAGTGGGATAAGGGGAGGACGATGATGGGGTTGTAACTATGCACTTTCCATCAGGTGGGGCAATAGCACGTTTGTTACTCGCGTATTAACTTAGTAAATATAGGTAGCTACATTATCCCTTTTTAATTATTTAGGAATGAATAGCAAGGGTAAGGGCAAGCTTCCACACTTTCCTGATCCAATTACGTATCCACGATGGTCTGACAAAAACAGTTTTGAAAAATTGCGTTCTTTTTCGGTATTCAAGCGAAAAATCTTAAAAACTCTTTGAATATACCCCGAGTTTACTATTACATATTTTAGGTTGATCTAGATTTTTGCCTAGCCTACTTTTGATACCTATATCGTGTATTTCAAAACAATTTTAATTCACAATTAATTAATTTTGTGTTGAATTGTGAATTAACAATGGATCGACAATATGGCGTCAAGTCAGGAGTCACTGAGAAGAACAGCTGTTGAGTAGTAAAAGAGGACATAGTCGATCAATTGCCAGTAGAAAAGGGTGTAATAATCAAATGTTATTTGCAATTATAACCAACTAAGAGTGTGTACATAAAGTCTTTTCATTTTATTAATAATGCCCGTAAAACTACTACTACTAACTCAAACCTGAAATCTACAGTAAAGGCACATGATAGCTAAATGACCATCAAATTATACCTAAATCCTACAATCCTGTATGTAGTTCAAAATCATTCAATTTATCTAAATTCTCCTGAGCTGTATCACTTCTCCCACTAAACCTGCGCCTGGACAAAAAAATTAAAGCGTACATTGCAGCGCCTCTGGTTCGTCGATAAGACTTTTTATGACGTTGACGAATTTTTTGACCGTACCCAATAGGGTACATGAAATATTTATATTTAGACAGATAACATTTTACAATTACTTCTTTTTAAATAATTATGATTTTGAATTCAATTGTTACTATTTAAATGTGCTATTATAATAATTGCAAATTGTGACGTTTATTTTAAATCGAATTATCAATAAATTGTTTATCTGTTTAAAGGGCGATGATATAATTACATATTGTTTTAATATAAATTTCGTAGTATTCTAGTATGTAATTTAGATTCTGGAATTAAACCCTATAAGTTGGCTGTTTGAAATAAATAAAAAAGACATTGACAAATCGGAACAATTCGGTCTAGTTAGACAGCAGTTAAAAATACAAATATAGGAAACAGAGGCAATAAATGATAAGCTTTTTTGGTACTTAATTTTTCTGCTAATTTCCTTCTCTTTAAATGCCTTGATTGCTTGTTTTTCTGCGCCCAACGTTAATGCTACTTTTTTATTCAACATAATATAACGTGTGATTTATATTAACTACCACCTAAGCATACGTATTGTCAGATTAGACAATAGTGCAAAAACTCCTTTTAGTACTACCACAATGGCAACCTTTTCCAAAATTATAGGTAAAGTTTTTAATAGATCTCCCCGTATGTTGTTAAATGATTATGCTTGGGCAGTGCTTTAAATAACGTTTATGGTTCCTTCTATGGTTACCTGTGGTCGCGTTTAAATCATTTTGGGCTTAATAAAGCTGGCTTAATAACCTTTATACATTGTACCGAAGGAAGAAAAAGCTAGAATCTTTCGCATTTTCATCTTTAATGGCATGCCTACATAATCCCATTACGAGCGCTAAAGGTCTTGTTTTATTATAATGTACTTAGTAATTTTACACTTATTGTAAACATTGTCTTAAGATCCGATAGTAAAGATCTTGTTAAACAAATTCAATGACTTTATACTCAAAAATTAAGTAATACGGTAAGTTTTTCTTTGAATAACGAATATTAAGACTTTTTAGTATTTTTGGTATTAGTGTAAAGGTCTCCTTGTTTACAGGGCCATTGAACTTTGAACTCCACTAGCAATTTAAACAAGACAAAATACATTTACTTAGACAACTCTAATTTAATCTGAAACTTGATCATAAGTTTACCTAACAAACACATCCACATTTTTTCCCCTAAAGTTTTGTCTTCCTTTTAAACTTAATTATCAGGGCGGCAATTAGGCAAAATTTTAACCAATCTCATTTCACCCATACCAGGCCCTTAACAAGGAAGATTTAAAATTACTTGGGAAGTTCCCTCGAAGTTGGATGGTTACCCTCAAATTGGCCTTTATCTCTGAATCTTCGATCTGATAAAATCGTACTAATGAAGACAGTGCCCCATCTTACACGATACACGGTTTTCGATAACTGGCAATTACAGGTATGACGCTAGGTTTTTCTAGTTTAGACATGATTGATATATCAAAATATAAATTTACAATTTATATTTTGGTTATTTAACGTTCGGATAAAAAACAATTAGTTTTGTATAAAAGAATACGGTGGGCAATACAGATTCACAGAAAAACATTTTAGTTTCAATGCACTGTGTTGCAAAATAATAATATTAAACTTTGTTTGAACAAAAGAAAGCCACTAAAAACACAAAGTACTCATAGAAGAGGATAATGTAATGTGTACTGTGCTAGCTTCAATAATATCAATGACTTTGCCTCGTCGACGCGACATTTTTCTAACTTTTTTTGGCTTATAAATTTCTACATTAGTGTGCTTGTTGTTTTTATTCCTGTACGATGTAAGGGTTATTATGCATCATAATGATTATCAACGGAGTATGTCATCATTAATAATTTAAAGGTATATTCAGTAGTAGGTAATATATAGGTAGGTGATATATAACTCTTTAATGTACTTATGACAAAAAAAAAGTAGTTATAATCAATTAGTTATTGAAAATTTTCATGATTTTGGGGAAATCTTGAAAACTATCCTAAAAGTGGTGGAAAAATTCACATGGCAAAACTACTTCTGACAATTCTAAGCATAAATCAATATTGCGAAATAGCTTCAAAAAGTGCAATCAATTTGTTTGTTTAATTAACATACAGAAACAAATTGATTATAACTACACGAACGAAATGTAACAATAAATTAAAAACAATAATTTGCTGGTCTTATCACAAAAAACGATTTGTTCTAGACAACAGCAACAGACGGTGATTTATCATAATTATAAATGCCTTTAATATTGTAGTAGGTAAATCAATATCTCTGCAGCCTCCAAGCGTATAGGCTGCATTTGCAAAATTCATAAAATATATAATTTTCTTTTATATGCATTTTTTGTTTATTTAATTAATCGAAATATTTAAAACCCGCGCAGCAGAAAACCAATTACAAGGAAACTAGCGCACTGTCTTCACAGGGTGTTGTTGAACCAAATACGCACTGATCCTTAACTTTAGGGTTAGCGATTTCAACTAATGTAAATGTCTACCTCTTACAGGTACACGTTATAGGGTAGATAAGTTTGATCGTATTAAGGACAGTGAGAATCGCCGTGTGAAAATTAAAAGAGTAGTAACAGGTGCGGCTGTAACTGGAAGTGGTAAAAAAGGAACTGCTAAGGACTATAAGGATAATTCTTTTCTATTACTACTGGGGGACAGGGAAACAAAATTGAGATATAAAAAGCAAAGATAAGAGTGTTAACGTTTCCTTGGTGTTGGTGTTTTATACTGATAACCATGCTATGCTCTCTTAAATACGTTTTGCTCGGTTCTTTAATACACCGCCATCAAGGAGACTGGTCAGCCTATTTATAAAACTCATAAGCAATTTAAGGAAAAACTGTCACTTAGCCATCATAGATGTCGAAACTTATAGGTTTATTTAGCAACAAACTGTCAACTCATCTGTCTGTCAAAACAAAATCAACTCTTTTCGGTTTATTTCAAAGATTCTAGCGCAACGTTTTCTTTGGTTTTATAACATTTGATTTGCTTCGCCTGCCTTTTTGATTGAATCCTAAAACGACGACCTTTGCTACGCTTCTGGACTTTTGATTTATCCTAAAACGACGACTATTGCTACGTTTCTGGCAATTTGAACAATTCTATAACGTCGATCACTGCTGCATTCGTGGCACTATTATTTGGTGTGTTATTATCTTATTAACATGTCGCAAAAAACTTGCTGTGTGGCTGGATGTACCTTCGTTGCTGGTTCTGGTAAGTCTTAGTAATGAATTTAGTCCTAATTTACTTGAATATAGTTATGCATGTTTGTGCAATCTTATAGTTTACTATTTCTGGCTCAGGTACTCCTCTTCATTGCTTCCCAAGTCCAAGAATCAGTGCTGATCTTTTTAAGTAATGGGTTACCAGAATTGGAGGCCGTACTATGGAACTGGATGATGACTTCATTTACAAGAATAGAAGAGTTTGTCGAAGGCATTTTGAGAAAGTTTTTATTTACCCAACAAAGCTGTGTCCACTAGCGGTGCCATCTCTTCATCTTCCTGGATTTTCAGGTACTAGTCATACTACTGAAGTAACATTTTATAAATATTGCATAGTACAATCTTAAAATTTACAGACATATAGGTATTTCTTTAATATTAGTATGAGTTTTGATTTAATAAAATATTAACAAAATTAAATACTAGTTTTCGCCGAACTGTAACCTTGCGATACTTTTGCTTCGTGAAATTCCATACATACGCAAGTTATCATCGAACAAATATACACACAAAGAAAAACATTGGTACACTCGGGAGACTCGCATCGATTGGTCAATCATAATGTCAAGTTTCACACATTTTACTTCAGCACTCTATGCAGATACTTTTAGAACTGATGTGAACTATATGAAACTTTACAATATGATATTTTGTCTCGTTAACTATCAATTCTTGTACTAAAACACATAAAACTTTATAATCTAAGAATTGTTTTGTTCTTAGGGAGTACCATGAGTAACAATGGTAAATCATCAAGGGTAGTTGCTGGTGTAGCTGCCTCAACGACAACAGATACAGAGTGAGTGAATTTTTGACTTTTCTATTAAACAGCTTAAGAATATGGACAAATTTCTTTAGGATATCACAAAAAATTACAAATACCTAAGTTCCTGCAAGCTGGATGACTGTGCAGTATAATTGTATAATTGATTGTATAATTGGCCTTGTATTGTATAATTGATAAAATAGCATTGCAATCCAAGTCACCTAGTAAAAATTCCACCAATTGTTGTAGTTTTTTGTTTGTTTGTTTGTTTGTCGTATGAGGTAGTGCTGGCCTCTGATGTCAGAGTTTGTCAAACAAGCAACAGAGTTTGACAGCTTAACGTGCCCTCCGAAGCACAGAGCGATGGAAAACTGCACATAACTTAGAAAAGTCATTGGTTGAACCTAGGATTGAACCCGGTATCGTTGGATTCTAAGTTGCACTATAGAACCGTTAGGCCTCTGATGTCAGAGTTTGTCAAACCGCCCTAGGGCCTCTGACATGGCTTAACGACTGCTATTAATCAATAACAGCCAGGACCTACAGCTTAACGTGCCATCCGAAGCACAGAGCGATGGAAAACCGCACATAACTTAGAAAAGTCACTGGTGCGGAGCCTAGGATTGAACCCGGTATCGTTGGCTTCTAAGTTGCACTATAGAACTGTTAGCCTACCAGCACTCTGTATTGCTCTGATTGTTGTAGAATAACATTAAGAGAATTGATTTGGAATGCAGCCCAAATCAAAAGTAATTTTATTACATTTACTTTTCAGCTTCAAATGTTCAAGTGCACCTGCCAGGTGCTGTTGAAAAACAAGCAAGAAGGAGGAAAATGCGCACACCTAATGGTATGTTAAAACAATATTTTTAGAAAATGTTTGATTTAATATATGTACTTCTTTTATTTTATTTTGTTGTATTCGGAAAACTAACAGCTGGATACAGTAATCAGTAGAAAGGATATTTAACAGATGAACACTTACAAGTTTTCACTGGTATTTTAGAGAAGTATCAATACTTATAATACAGCAATAAGAACGAAAAAGTCTGTACCAAGAAGATAATTAAAAATAAAATGGTCTAGGGTACATAAAGTAAGCTACTGAACAAATATATAACATTTAATTTGGATAATCCAACTAACACTATCTCATAGTCATATGGCAAGGGCATCTCTATTGAATCTTCCCTACTATGAGCAAAGCTAATTTCTGGTAATGGGTAAGGTTAACTATGTTTAAATTATATGTTGTATTGTTTTCAGTTTCAGGCCCTAAACCGAAAACAAAAAAAGAAAAAGAACTGCATCAAGTGATCTCTGACATAAAAGATAAATTGAGAAAAATAACCAGACTAAGTAATGAAAGAAAGAAAGCTGTATTAATGGCGAAAAAATTAATGAAGTCTGTAATTTTTCATCAAGTGATGGAAAACATGAGCGAAGCTGCCAAGTCATTTTTTGCCATGCAAGTGACACAGTTCAAGAAAAAACCAAAAGGAAGAAGATTTTCAACTAACGAAAAAATACTGGCACTATCATTATTCAAGCGAAGCCCAAAAGCATACAGAATGCTTGAAAATATTTGCATACTTCCAAAAAGAAAAACTCTTCAAAAAGTTTTGCAAAAGATAAATTTTAAACCAGGAATTTTTAACTACACTACCTTCGACCATTTAAAAAAGAAAGTAGCCAAAATGCCAGAACATCACAGTTATTGTTCTCTTGTATTCGATGAAATGTCTATCACACCAAGCTTGATGTACAATAAAAAAAGAGATTCTATTTCTGGTATAGTGGATGATGGCGAAACAAAGGAAAAACGCATGAGTGACCACATACTTGTTTTCATGATTAGAGGAGTGATCAAAAAGTACAAACAACCCATTTCATATTCATATTGTCTGGGATCGACCAAAACGCCAAATTTAATGAGACAAATTAAAACCATAATAAAAGAAGTAGAAGAAACAGGATTGAAGGTAGTTGCCACTATATGTGATCAAGGCGCTTCAAACAGAGCAGCCATAAATGGTCTCCTGAATGAAACAAAAGCAGAATATGCTAGAAATAACAAAGAATGGCAAGGTGGGTTTTTTGAAGTCACAAATAATCGGAAAATCGTTCCCATCTTTGACCCACCTCATTTGATAAAGGGAATCCGAAACAATTTGATTGAAAAAGACCTGAACTACACTCAAGGCACACCTAAAATTGCTAAATGGAAGCATATTGAGGCAATGTTTCGAAGAGGACCAGGTTACAAAGGAGTTCGGCTGGTACCAAAATTAACAGCACATCACGTGATACCCAGTATGATACCCAAAATGAGGGTAAAACACTGTACTCAGGTTTTTAGTCAGACTGTTGGTGCAGCTTTGGGATTTATGGCAGGTATGTTGGATATCATTTCTTATTTCATATTCAGCACACTTGTGTTTTTTCACACATTGATTTTATTAGCTACTTTTTAGGGTTCTGTACTCAAAGGTCCAAACGGAGCCCTATTACTAAGCCTACTTCATCCGTCTGTCCATCCGTCCGTCTGTCTGTCCTACCTTTAAAGGGCTGTATCTTTTAAACCGTATTAGGCCGGCTGAAATTTTCTCTGAATATGTGTTATGATGGAGATTTTCATAAAAAAAAAACAATGGCACAGATTTCCTTAACTGTTTCCCACATAAAATTATTTTATTTTTTCTTCTTTTTTACTAATTGCAAAAATCCTCTCCTGTTCCTTCATACTCCCCATTCCTCTCTCTTTTTATGCAGTTGGGTTAATAGTTAATTAAAATGCTATTGTTTCTTTCAGGTTGCGGTGCACTGCCAAAAGAGGCGTCGGAGACAGCTGACATTCTTATGCTATTCGACCAGCTGTTTGATTCCGTGCATGGGAGTTACAGTGAAATAAAAAATGGAAAAGTTTACAGAGCAGCTATAACTCCCAAGTCACGACATCATAAATTATGGCGGGAATCGATTCCGATTTTAAAGTCTATGAAATTTGTTGATAGAAGAGACAGGAAAGCCGTGGTGCCTTGGCAAGCTGGATAAGCACTATAGAAGGATTTCAACTGATCTCTAAGCATTTTCAGTCTGTAGGCATAACTTCACTCTTGCTAAGAAATTTCAATCAGGATCCTTTAGAATTTTTTTTGGCGCTATAAGATCTCATGGACAAAGCAATACCAAGCCAAATGTTCAGGCATTTGAAGGTGCATTTAAAACACTTTTAGTGAATAATATGACGTCCTCGCATTCTGTTGGTGCTAACTGTGAGAAAGACAGTAATTTTTGTTTACAATCATTAAAATATTTTTTAAAAGCTGAGCAAAGTAGCATGCCAGACGTTACAATGTCGTCTCAGGAAATTGATGAAGGACATTTGTATATCCCCCAAGTCGACGTAAATAAAATAATTAATGGCAAAACATCAACAGAAATAGAAATATGTGCAGCAATTGCCTACTGCAGTGGATGGCTGGCAAAAAAAATATCAAACAAATGTTTTTAAAAATTGTAATGCTTGTAAAATTAATTTAATGAGCGAGGAAATGAAAAGCTTTCACTCACATATAAAAATAAGTGAATATGAAAATAAAGAAAATAAACATTGGCTCTGTTATCCGACAGAAGACTTATTTAATTGTTTCACACAAATAGAGAATATAACAATTGAAATTTTAAAAGAAGATTGCCGAAGAAAATGTATAAAAAATTACATAGCTTTAATTGTAATGACAAATACTGAGTTCAGTTTTCTCACATGCAACCAGCATAGGAATAAGGTAATATAATTTTTAGTTCCTTATTCTATCACATTTTTTATTCATAACTGGACCAAAGAAGTATGTGGAATTTTATCTGGAAAATGTATGCATTATGACGAATACGACGAAATGAAGAAATGTGCCCATGATTATTATTTAAAAAATAAAACCAGAAAATCAAAAAAATAAATTGTTATTTTGTTAATTAGAATTTTGAATGAATGTGAAATAAAGAGCAATAAATTAACAAGGCAAAATAAGTATTTTATTAGCATATTATTAAGTATTTTACCTATCATACCTACATATATCTCTAGGTAGGTATATAATTAATTCTTCAGTCTATCTCTAGATTATATTATATAATATATTCGGGACAATTCACACCAATTACCTAGCCCCAAACTAGGATACCTTGTATTATGGATACTAAACAACGGATAAACATACATAGATACGAATATTATCATCCATGACTCGGAAACAAACATTTTTGCTCATCACACAAATGAATGTATCGAGCGAGATTCGAACCTGCGTATAGATTTTAGTTCCCAACCAGGCTCCCAGATGGCGCTTTTGTTAAGGCGCTAGAATAGGACGGAAATACCCGTCTATTTCCGTATATACATAGTAGTCTTTGCTGAGAACTACCCTCAAATATAAAATAGTTCCTCATGTAGAAAATCTATCGCCTAGGGTCCGCAGGGCCTTTTGGCAGCATTCCATAAAAACCAGTCGAACTTAATGCAAGCTAAACAAAAAAAAACAAAAAGGTCAATCTTTTTATTTGTAAGAATATATATTATTACAATTTTAAGTCATAGTAGCTGTGCCCGCAACATTGAACGTGTGGTAATTTAAAAGTAATCTACGAGTATGTGTTATTCTAGGACCAAGCGTACCAATAAAGTACAATAATACTACATTTCATCAACAACAAAAAAATACGCGTCTAATAGTTTTTTATTGATTGCTCAGCTTTTACTCGTCAGATTGAGATTCACCAGAGACCAGATTTAAAGTCAAAACCTATCTGACAGTGAAAACCACATTTGATTCGGTCCAACAGTTTTAACGTGATGCGCGAATAGCCAGACAAACAACATACACCATTTAAAAAAAGGTTTCTTCTTGATCTTTAGCTTATTTTAAGTCGCCTAACCTGGACCATATTTTTGTAAGCATTTCTGTATTTTACTTAGTACAGACTTTTTGTTACTTATGGCTTAATTACAAGAATATATTAAATTTAAGTGTGTTTGCTTGTTTATATATCACTCGACACCAGGAAAAAAGTGGTCAAATCGCAATGTGTGGCAATATCATATATATTTTTTCCTTTTTTGTCGTATTTATCTGAACTGCGAAAAATTGCTATAATGTACATTTTATATACATACTTACTAGAAAATTCATATTGTTGTGATATTGATGATGAATCAATGCATTGTCATATGTGTCAAGAGTGTTTATATGTAGTTAAGATACTTTTATATTTGTCTGTCTGATTATACAAAGCTTTTGCCTCACACGTAACATTACATCGCGCAAGTGACCTCCCACAAACTCTCAAAGTACGGCATTATGCTGGTAACTATTATCTCGCCAACCGCTCCGATATATCCGCGAACCCTAATTCTCGATCCAATACCTTTAAGTAATCTGAATCTGCTGACATTGACAATGAAACCCAGCCTCAAATTTTCCCACGCCGTTATCCTAAGTTCCCAGATAAATCCTATAACACCCCCCGGTATCAACAATGCAAAGCTGTAAACAACAGACGGAGTTGAAATCAGAAAATTCCCACTGCTCTCACTCCCACTTCCCACATCGTAGATAGGGGTCTGACCCCCATTAAACCACTCGACGAGGGGAAAAACTACGCAAACACGGAATAGTAGGTAAAATCCTTGAATTCCGAAGCAATGTTGACCCTTCATGAAATTATGTACGCACATAGAGATGCAACTGTTTCAGGTAATTCTATAAAAATTAAGAAAGTAATTTAAATAAATATTGGATTCGAATGATAGGATACTTTTCTGCATCTTAAATACCATATTTTATTTTAAATTTAACACGACAATAAATAATTATGCGAAAATTTTAAAAGTACATGAGATGGCTTGAAATAAGTAATTATATAAAAGGTTACAGTTATAATTAAAAATTATAAATATCCGACAATATTTTAACGGATTTGTGAATTAAACAAACTGGAACAGTCACGAACTATAACCACAATTGATAAAAAGATAATAAAAAAAAACAAATACGAATAAGATCGTCTGAACCGTGATCTAATTTCGTCTAGACTAGCAACGAAACCAAAATAAAAAAAAGGTTTATGAACGAAAATAATGAAAGGAATGACACATTTATTTGTGCCATATGGCAGATTGCTTACATACCTAGACAAATTAAAGCAGAAGAAAAAGTGTCTGCACCACTGTATTTTGTGTTGGATGGTCATTCATAAACTTTGTTCGCGGTATTAAATAAAATAGTGTTTTTGTATACTTACATTTTAGAATTTCGATTTCAATTATACTTGAAGATTTTTGAAAATATCCGTAGAAAAATCATCGATATTTTTCCTATTTCATAAAATATTTGATCCAGGGCAGGCTGTATTAGATATCGATACTGCCATCCCTACAACTTACAACACACGATCACAGAATAAATAATAGTAGGTGTACAGAAGGATAACTGAGTAAAGTCATTTAAATACATAGCAACTCTCGCTACAACGCAATAAAGTGCAATTTAACTCGCATAGCGCTGCGAGCTTTCAATTATATTTACCTAGAAGGTGCTCACCCATTTCGTGCAGGCTAGAATGTACAGTATCATAACGCGCGAGAGCTTCCATTGCTCTAACCGTTTCAGAATCGCTCTGTCTCTTTTTCACTCGACAGGGTTGTATCAAGATATAACTAGGTACTTGCACTAGTGTCTGTGATATGCTATGACTTAGATATTGTAACAGAATAAATAATCATGTAATAATGTACTATTTTTTTACTTTCATTTTATTTATTTTTATTTATTAAATGTTGATAGTTCTATTAACTACATATAATGACATTCTTATCAGAACAGACCTAGTACCTCATTATTTGATTATAACTTAATAGGTATTGTAATTGTAGTTTAAGCCAAAATAAATAAGTTTTTACTAAACAAGCGTTCGCATCATCTCGACCGATGTAATCGTGTGGTCAAATATTCTAGACTAGTTTGATGTAAAAAAAAGCAGAAAACCATCAAAATGACTGCAAAACTGAGTACCTACTCGTATTTATACAAATTTAAATATTAGATACTTGCTCTGAGGTGAGAAACAATTTTTGGCAACCTGCCAGTTCACTAAACTCGTTCGACAATAATCGTCGAGAAGTTCTACATGCTACCAAAGAGTATATAAATACTACGTAAGACAGGCTACTGTAGTCCATGGGGCTCCCACTGTTTTCACACAAAACTTTTAAATGAATGCCGAAGGTAAACTTTCGCAGACTCCCGCCCGCTACCTAATTTCGAACAAAAACAGGGCAGACCTGAATATGTTATTAAATAATACTATATAAGTGATGAATGATTTTTCTGAATATATTGTTCATGAGTTTTTTTTTTGCTGTGGTAGCAAGAAGAATGAATTCTGCCACTTTTTATATCTAAAAAAGCACGAAGGTTGCGGCCGCCGTACGCCGGTTGGAGACCATGCAAGTGTTTTTTAATGTTCTGAAGCGGTGTAGCTTATCCAAGGCAAGAAGACAACGCGTGATATTTTTTGGTATAAAATAATAATATTCGAAAATAACAATCGATATTTAACAAAACTATCAAAAAATTTGGCTTATACAAGTAGACGGTAATTCATGTTTCTTTTTAGGAACATTAATTACCGTCTACTATGTAGGTATGTTTTTTGCAATTTTGTGGTAGGTTTTACAAACTTACCACAAAATTGCAAGAACCTGTTACATTTTAAAATGCCCTTAAATAGATTAATGCTTATTTAATGTTAATGGGATCGTATGCTTCCAGTTATTTTTACTCGTCATTGTAAACGTTTCTAACAAATACCTATGTTTAAACATCACACCACATCAGGCATCATAGAATACATAAGAGTTAAGAGCTTAAACTTTCCACAAAATAATAAAATAAATAGGTTAAACTTTCACGTCCCGACCTTAATGACGAACGAATCCGCCGTCAAAGGAAGGAGCTAGACTTTAACTTAAAAGTTACCACCCTCTTACCCTTGCCTTCCCCTTTTAAGAATGCTTAGAGGAGCGATGTGATACGCAGTTTCTTTCTGCAAAATTTAATTTCAGTGTACCGTGAAAATGGGTACAATTTGTACTGACATTCCTGTTGTCTCTGACATTGTAGCCATGTATTATTATGGGAGTGTTTCTGAGTGGGTTTTTGCCACTTTCTTATTTCTCTCTAATCTTATCCTTGTTTTATTTTTACTTGAAAAGTCTTACAGTTTAGTAGTAGTTTGGTAAATCCTTATATTTTGAAAACTATAACAAACATAAAAATACAAACCTATGACCTAGATATGCATACATATAGGTATATGGAGAACATTCAGAAGAAATTTTACTTTCAGTGAGGAAATTAACAGGCGTGGCCCTTGTGCGCGGAAAATCACTGCTCGATTAAAGTAGTTTTGCAACTTTAAATTATATAGTTTCGGGCTCAGTCATACGACGATTGTGATCGAATGCGAAAGGTCTTAACGAGTTTAAAGACGAAAGACATGCATAATATGTTACATTATCCGTTGTCAATACAAAAAGGCTGTATCACTGGAGTAATGATAGCTTGAAGCAGGACGAGGTTTATATATAGATGATGGTGGTTATCTAATAAATTTGGAACAACTAAATTAATCCCACCTATCACACCATCATCATTATTATTCTCTGACAACTTTAATATCCAACTCAACAAACACATCAAAAACTGAGAACACACAAAGTTATAAGAGCTTATAAAGAAATACAGAGAGAAAACAAGCAGAAGACAACAGCAGACTGTCTCTCAGATGAGACATACAGATGCAGGTTCCTTGCCCATAAAACAAATTCTTTTGTCTATGAATATAGATGACTATGACAACTATAAACAGCATGGTTCAACTAAATCAAACCATTACACCATCATCATTATTCTCACAAAAATTCTAATGATCTATTCGACTCATAAAAAAAAAGAAGTACAAAAGAGTTAAAAGAGCTTCTCAAGAAATATAAAGAAAAATAGACAATCTCTCAAGGGACATGCTGCCTCCTTGACCATAAGTCTTTTTTTCCATGATTGTATATGACCAAATTAAAAGGACCAAAACATCCGCATTAAAGTCTTCAAAGAGATTTTAGTCGAGCAGAATATCAACATTAAATTTGCAAATTTTTTAAAGCTCGTACTCATCTCTTTCTATTCCACCACTTACAAGGAACAAAACAAATATACATTCAGGATGGTAAAGGTCCTCAAGGGTGATGAAAGACAACAACTGTTTGTTAACTGTTTGTCCTCTCATAAATTACTCGGTGATCACTATTATAGTATATACCCCTTCAGTTAGTCTCCTAGCTTGAATTTCTCAGCCTACGTACAGCCCGCTCCGTTGAGCGTATAATTATGATGATTGTATG